>BJBW01000762.1:0-11472 GCA_004320125.1 Scolopax mira | reverse complement strand
AGTGCTGTCCCCAGGCCAGCAGCTCCTGGGTTGCACAAACACTCCGGCACCAACAGCCACACCTCGGGAGAGGTTTACTTAATGAACCTACACATATTTACCTACATAGATCAACAGATGGAAAATGTATGCTGTACTGTTGGAGCGGGATAGCAATTATTTTAAACACCTCAAAACACCACTTCGCCAGAGATTGGTGGTTGCTTTTTTCCTTCAGAAAGTATAAATAAACAAAAGCAGCGGTCTATCCATTTTATAAATTAGAGCTGTAAGCTCATACATGAAAATTAGCAGATTTTATGATGATTACAATTCATTCCTATCTTTTTTAACAATTTCCTCTCAGGTTAGGAACCTTACCTGAACTTTCCGAAACCCCACACACGCGAGCCTTCTCTCCAGCCTCTAGAACCCTTGTGTAACAAACTTCACCTGTGCAAAAAGGCCTGCAAATATCCGGGCACACTGCAATTAGAAGCAGAAACAATGAGGGATAGTGGGATTTGCAACTGGCTTTGGTTCCAAGTCAGGGGGGACAAATTAGCCGGAGCTGCGGCAGCACCTCACGGGCTCAGAGCCAGACACAGGCAGCCCCGGGGGTCAGACAAAACCACCCCATTTTTTTTTATTTCACCCATTAAGCCTGTGGTGTTTTCTGCCTGCCCCAAGCAAGCCCCTTTTTTCCCAGCAAAATACAGCAATTGCGCAGGGGTATCAGAGTCTCCCTGCCTACACCCCATCACAGAAATCCCACCCAGCAAGCCGAGAACTCATTTTGTTTGGGGTCAAAGCAGTTGTGTACTCCTGTTGGGGTTCCATTCTGCATTTAGAGAGAGACACGGGCACTGACAGGAAGGCTCAATGTCACCTCCGTGAAGAGGGAGGGAGCGAGAGAGCGAGTTTCAGCAGCGCGACGCCAGAACCGCTCACGAGTCATCCAGTGCCTCCATCAGTGGGAACTGTTTCCTTTACCTTTACTGTCTGCAGGTCACAGAGACCTGTGAAGGATTTACAATAAGGAAACAAAACAAAGCAGAAGAACCAGGATTACTTGAAGCAAATGCATCT
Organism: Scolopax mira; assembly: GCA_004320125.1. Taxonomy (NCBI): domain Eukaryota; kingdom Metazoa; phylum Chordata; class Aves; order Charadriiformes; family Scolopacidae; genus Scolopax; species Scolopax mira. The sequence continues at coordinate 10,404 of BJBW01000762.1, read as the reverse complement.
GGAATAAATAAAGCCTAACGTTTTGTTACAGAGAGTGGAAAGTGCACGACTATAATTTAGTGAGGGTAATTTCAAGGCGCTGCCTGCCACACTGCTTTTGTGTTGCATGTCTCCTCTTTTTATTGTATGGATGGTTAACTTTTTAATCCTATTTTTATACTCTGGTGCGTTGGGGGTTTTTTTGGTTGTTTACATTACCCACGCTGCATCTTATAATAAGTCTGTAGATTTATTGTCGTGATTTAAGTCCAGCTTCAGAAATAAAAGGGCATTGTGTGACTTATTTGACTTATTATAGGAACCCTGCAACTAAAGAGGCTGTGAGCTTTTCCATCATACACTTCATTTCCAGAGATATATAGCACAAATATATGTACCTCAGCATACAGAGTTATCACCTCAGCAACAGAAGACTTTAAAAGCAGCTACCAATTTCAATTGTAATACAATTAGTTACTTTTAATGTGCAAACATGTAAAAATAATGCCTTTGAAATTTTAGGTATTTACTGGGAGCTGCTCGGTTTGTTTGTTTAGGGGGAGACCAGAAGGGAAAAGTGAAGGCCTGCCATTTAATACTTGCTATTCCCAAAAGGATCTGTAAAACGTTTGGTATGCTTTTCTTAAAATTATTTTTATAAAAAAGCAGCACTCTTGAAAACTTGTTGTCTGGTCCTGCCTCGTGCCTGGGGAAATGCCCAGGCCATGTAGGGCTGCAGGAGCTTGCCCAGCACAGCCCCAGCCCACCCCTCTGCTGGAGACGTGCAACAACCCAAAGCCTTTCCCTATGGAAGAGCCGGGGGCAGGGGGGAGGATGAGGAAGGCAGCCCTGACAGGGATACAGGGGTGTATCACTGTATGAGAAAGATGTTTTGTGTGGTGCCGTGGCCAGCTTGATCTGGCAGATCCCATTGGCAGGACAGGCTGTAGCTGGGAGAGCAGGAGCATTTACAGACCTGTAATCCGTGGATTAAAACTCCCTAAATACGCATGGACACGATGGACTATAATGGTGCCTTTGAAGCATTTAGGGTCCACTGTGTCAATAATCTGTGGATTAAGAGACTGCCTTTTGCAATTCCAATTCACCCCGCCCTTTTCCTTTGCTGGGAGTATTGTTTTAGCAAAGCAAATCACAGTAGCATGGGGAAAAAAATCCAACAAAGTAAAAATAAGATGATATGAAGAAATAATGGTACGTTTCCACCAAATCTTAATGAGCAACAGTGGCAACAAACTACAGTTTAGGGGAGAGGTTAAATTCAAAGGGGTAACATTGTAAAATGCGGAGCTGTCTCAAATTAGACATTTGAAAAGCAAACAAACTCAGGGAGATATGGTATCAAAAATCAAATTTTACATGGACTATTTTGTTTCTAAACCAAGCCTTATTTATTTTTCCACTTTTAGTGGAAACAGATTCAACTCCTATTACATCGAAATTGCCATCCTGGAGCTGCTGGTAGCTGGCTGCTTCAAACACCAGCTGAGCCAGGAGATGCCATTTGGGACACTTGAGGAAATGCCTCGTAGTTTTTCTTTTTTCAATCAGAGACCACATACCAGCGCTTCTCTCCTTCGCAGCCCTCCCGGCCCGTGTGGCTCAGAGGTGGGCAACAAAACCAAACAAACAGCAAGTCCCCAGTGCCCTGGGTTACAATGACCAGTTGTTCTCTTCTACCTCTCCCTGAGAGGGGGCGGTGGGGGCACGGGAAGAAGCAATGAGTGGCTGGTGGCTCGCACCCTGTGCCAAGCTCCACTTCCCTTGGCCACATCAGCACAGGCTGGGCTGTGTCCTTGCTGTCATACCTGCTCATCCTCCCAAAAACACAAAATCCCCAGGTGAGCGTCATGGGATGGGTGACCGGTACCCACTCTTTCAGAGGAAAATCCCATGTCAGATGCCCAACTCTGAAAAGGAGAATTTTTTTCCATAGTCTCAGCAGGGTTTGAGCCCCAGTAGGAGGAAAAAGATAAGGCAGAGAAATCTCAGTTTGCACAACTCCAGGCCATACAAGATAAACAACCCCGAATGCCACGCAGCTCTACCACAAATCTTTCATCGCAAGATCTGGAGGTGTTTTATAATGGGGAGTAATTATTATCCCCTTGTTACAAGCAATAAAAGTGGGGCAGCGACTTTCCGTGTTCAAGGAAATCCCAATATAATCCCTTCCTTTAATCATAAAACAATAGCTACTTTCCTCGGCCAAGTCATTCTGCCTTCAGCGCAGCTCTCTCAGTGTATGTTCCTGCCTCTCTGTAATGAGTTTCAGCAAGGGGATTAGCAGGGAGGAACACATACGAACAATTACAAATTACAACCAACACAAGCACGTTGGTACTGGGTACGGAGTTTCCCACTGTTTCTCTGGAATCCTTCTGAATGACATTAGGAGCCAGCGCCTTTGCCAAAACCCATGAGGGACGGGGATGACTGAAGTGTCAGGAGAAGACAAAGAGCAGGAGCAGAACTGGGCTCCGTGCGTACCACCATGGCATCCTCCAACTGCTGGGGCTTGCTTCTGGAGGTCAGAGAGACCTTTGCAAAGGGCTAAAACATAAAAAACAAAGCCATATTAACTACTGAAGGAGTTAAAGTTGCTCAAGCCATTCCTAGGGCCTGGGGAACGCCACTCGCCCGGCAACTGCCTGTGGCCAACAAGGTGCTTGTAAAATGGGAGAAAACAAGGGGCTTGCACTGGGTGGGGAGCAGTGGGGGCAGCAGGTCACCAGTGTGGCTCGCCAGTGCTCCAGCTCACCAAGCCTCCAGTGGCTTCAGCAACACCCAAAGCACTCGTGTCTTGTGGGAAGCGGTGCCATGAGCACACCAGAATTGCTCCTTCCCTTCTGCTTTTTGGTAGACGCTTAAAATAGGGGAAATTACTGGCTACTTTGAAACTCTGGTAAGTGCAGAGAAGCCAGTTCCCTCAGCTTCCACCAGAAGCAGAGTGTTCTTCAGCGTCAGGAACACCACCACACACGTATTACAAACCACAGCCAGCCCAAGAACAGTAGTATTCATGGCCACCAGCCCACCTCCAGACACAGAGTTTTCCTGTAACAGCCATTGCAGAAATTCTCATTTGCAACCTCATCACACCTTCCTTTTTACTGCCTAGGGCTTCTGAGCGCTTCCAGGCCAACCAGTAACGACCAGTAATGCTCACAATAGCACGGAGAGTCACAGTGGCAGCCCTCCAGAAAGCATTCTGGCAGCTGGAAGAGCAAAGCAGGACAGCAGCTCCAGTGACAACCCACCGTCATGGTGCTTGTGCCCAAGAGGTGATTCTCCAATCCCTGGACAGTGTCCCTGTGCTGGCAGCAGGACGGTGTCCCACAGTGGTTATCTCAGAGCAAACACACACACCAACAGGAACTCAAATAGAAACTGTAGCAGCATCTGGCACCAACTGCAATCGTAGGGTTGGATTCTAGGGGGTTTTTTTCAAGCCAGGAACACTCATAGTTAGCTAGATATGGGACAAGGAGAAAATACAATTTATGTGAACAGAGGAAAGAAGTTTTCTCTATTTTATTCTGCTTTTTCCCATATTTTTTCAATCTTATCCTCAATCTTACAACTTAATCATGTAATCCAGATCCTTGTCTGACTTCAAAGAAACTATGACTTTTTCTACCAAATTCAGAGTGAAGCCCCTATTGCTTATGCCCACAGTAACACAAAATTTCCAATTCCTTAATTATAATTAGAATTCAAGTTTTTTTCTTGTCCAAAATTGGACTCAGTTTTAATATTATCTGCCTTTGGCATTAAAGGTATGCAAAGGAAATCTTAGGCCCTACAAGTCCTTAGTGAACCCTTCAGGTGCTCTCACAGTAATCACAGATGCTGTGTCTCATTTTCCAAAGTTGGAAAAGGGTTGCTGGAAATATGTAAACATTTTTCAAGTGTTTGAAAATGGAAAGTATTAAATGCAGTGCTAAAGATATTGATATTGATATATTTCTACCAGTGTGCTCAGCCTTAGAGCTGGCAGACCTCAGCCACAGTTACAGCAGCAAGGACTTTCCAAGGTCCAGCATGGATACGATCCCCCACTGGCCCTAGAAATCAGCACACACAATTTCTTGCTCACACCATCGGCTCTGGTGAATCCCTCAGAGGCTGCAGTGGCTGAGAGCACAGGATGGCCCCCAGTGGGCCATCACAGATCAGCCTCACTGCTTCTCCTGTGTGTCATTCAGAAAATTGCCTCCTTCGCATCCTCACGGCTGTACTCTACATGGGTAGGGATGAGAAAAAGCAGGAATGCTCATGCTGGCTAAATTTTGTCTACTGGCGCCTTTATTACCTTGGCATCCTTCTTTAAAAAAAGACAGAGATTCCTACAGAGAATTAGAGATGCTACATGCATCCGTCTGAAGAGGTTACAAGACACTACAAGTCCAACCACAGCTCACCAGCCCATCATACCAGAGGAGGAGAGGAGCATTACTTGGGAGCTGCTTTCTAAGAGTTTGGCTTTCTGGCAGTCTGGCTTTCTAACACTTTTTGAGTTTTCTAAGGGGTGGACTTCTGCATGAGCAAGCTGAAAAGCCTCTCCTGAGTGCAAAAAGACGGGACGTGCTGCAAGAGTTTCAAACCTGCCAGGGTCAACTGCAGAGCTGTGATAAGGGATCTCAGAAATCAGATTATCGAAAGGGTCAGTTTCAGCTCCCCTCTACTGCTGGGCCGGTGTTTATTTGTCCAGGCTGGCAGGCGAAAGGTTAGTCCTTTAGTTACTGTGAACAAAAGCAGAGGGAACACACACGGGTGGATAGGTCAGACTGTCATGGGTGAGCGAACATCCAAACAACCCCAAAACCTTCAGGCCTTCTTATGGTAACCATACATCCTTGGCTGACAGCAGGGGAAAGAAGAGGAAAGCAGGGGAAATACAGAGAAAGATGGAGAAAGCAAGGAATTTCTGCCTTCAGAGATGGCTGAAGGCATTTCCCTTCCCAAAGGGGGAAGATGCAGTGAGAATTGTGGCATGAAACCCAGTGCTGCCTTCTGGGGGTGTCCCTTCATTAGCCCTGGAAAAGGCTGCAAGATCCTTGGAACGAAAGTTACTGCTAAAAGACAAAGTGTTGTTTCAACACCACTGTTAACGTTGCACGGTAAAACCCAAAAAGCTGTACATTCTAAAAAGGATTTGGCTCCTTGGTGCTTCGTCCCCTCAAGGCACTTCAACAAGCCCAAGAGGTTTGGGCTGGAGCCGGGTGGGGGGCTCTGCCTCCAGGGACGATGCCCCCGGGTCCTGCTGTGCTCCCCATGTCTCCAGGATGCACCGAGGGCCATGAGTCGGGGTCTGTGCAGTCCCCAGCTGAACAAACCCCACCAAGCCTGTGGCACCCAGTGGGGATGGCCACGAGCCCAGTGAGCACCAGGCTGAGCCAGAAGAGTGCTTTGGCCTATTGGAAGTACCTCTCACTGCTCTATGTGAGTTTTGCATTTTCTAGTTAAAGCCCTAATTGCTGGGATGTCTCTTGTAAGCGCTTTGCAACTGCTTTTTCTTAAATGAGTAGGAATTAGAACATGCTCCTTAAGTTATCCTAGCACATTTCTTTCCTTGTTGCCCTGCTATCATGCACTTAAAAGAGATGTCTTATGCTCTTGCTTTAAAATACCTGCTTAATTAAAATGTTAAATTCAGTTAGATTCAATCACACGATGTAAAAGGGTCTTAAAACCTACTTATTTTTCCTATTATGATTTTTTTTTTCAACTATTGTACTACAACAGGATTATAAAAGTTCTAATTGACTGACATGAAATCTTCCCTGCCAAATTGTAACTTCAATACCCGCTAGGACTATTAGATTTTTATTCATTATTTCTCGTTACTGAAAAATCAGTTTGAGAGAGCCCCTAGGGTCTTCCCCAGATGAGAATAAGATCCAATTAGTCCTACAAATCATACCCAAGTTAAGTAATTCTTACCCAGGAGAAAAAGCCCACGGGGAATTAAAGGCAGATTTAGTAGCCAAGGGAAGAGGAAGAATGGGGACTAGAAACCGTTAACGCTGCTCACTGATGTTTTCCTTCCTATCCAGAGACCAGCTGGCAGCCCCGAGACACTTGGCTTTCCCGCACCATCATCATCCTGATCTGTAAACTGCTTAATTTGCATCAGGTTTCTCGATTTCAAAATGCTGAGACACGTTTAGACTGTTTGACTATAAACAAATTAGCGGGAAATCTGCTGCACCTAAACAAAATAGGGAGAGAGAAAGAGAGGGAGAGAGAGAGCTCACGTCTTCACGATGTTCTGGTTGCTTTTTAAAAACCATCTACCCTGTTTAATAATCCCTGCAGACCTGTGCAAAGAACCTGGATCCCATTGCACCTCCCACCTCCCCACCAGCCTCTGCAGCAGGAGCAGTGGCTGGTCTAGCGCTGCTCTATTTTGGTACTGAGCAAGTTAAAAGGGAGAAAGATGAAAAGCATCGTTTTTCTCACACCCTAATAAAGTTTCAGCCCTTTTAAAGTTTTCCTTAAATAAAAATGATTTTTTAAAAATGCTCAATTAGTCCCCAGTAAATCACAGTGGAAGTGTTGGCCTCGGTGGCGTGTCACGTTGTGAGCATGTGAGGGTCACGCTGGAGGGGCACTCATATCCGGACCCGTGGAGGGGGGAATGAAGTAGGAAAGATAAATTATTGCCTTTTTTTTTTGTTTGTTTTTCCAGATTTCCAGGTGCTCACAGTAAGTACCCACTGCTTCTTATCTCAGCTGTCATGCAAGCAACAAGCATTTCTCCAACGACTGAATGTAATTCCCCTAAAACCAGTGCGGTCTCGGTCTGGTCCAAAACCCAAAAAACCCCACGTGGTCTTGAGCAATCTATGAAAAATGCTGAAAACGCTGCGGTTGCCTGAACGCTTGCCCCTGCCTGGGTGGAAGGACACAGCCTGTCCAAAGATGCTCGGTGCAGGCTTCGACTGCATCTCTGGTAACTCAGGGTATATTTTTGCTTATTGAAACAACCGTGGACTCGGGGCTGGGCTCTCAGACTGCTCCCGGTGCCGATGGCAGGAATGGCATTTAAAACCCAACCTGTAAAATGTCCCCCAGAAGATCACCACGTTTTTGGTGAAGTTATCATATCAGCTATCTCATGCACGAACCGGAAAAGACGATGCTTTGCCTGTTTCTGACATGTCCCACACGACCATGTGCTCCCTGGGGAGCAAACAAAGTCATCTACAGAGTCATGAGACGTCCGGCTGGTTCCTGCTACAGCCCTACGTTAACATTTGTCATTCTCCCCCTCAATGGGTGTCCTCACGTACTGCAAACTGGAAAATTTATTCTGAAAGAACAAACTTCTTTTTAATATTTACTCTCTCTGTCCCTCTTAATTTATTTCCAGCTTTAAGCACATTCTCCTGGAGTTATGATTTATTACCCTGGCCTATCTCCTGATCTAAGGGCAAATACTTCCTCCCCTAATGACATCTTGTTAAAGTTTTCAAACATAACATCTCCTCAACCTTGAAAGCTCCTTCCATCCATCCATAAGCATTAGCTTATTTGAGTCATTCTCTCAGGCAGAAGCTCTCCCTGTTTGATCTCATGAAGATTTTTGTTGTAGGAGTAGCGTATTCTCAGTCACGATGTAAAACAAAGCGTGTGGAACACAGCTTCTGCACTCTGCCTTTTCCCCAAGGTGATGCTCACTCACTGCACTGCTTGGTATTTAGCAGAGCTCCAGCAGCACTCGAGTCTCTTCTCAATGCTCTTCCCTAAGATATTCCCTTTTCTTTAATGGAATTCTGATTTATTCACCTTTCACTCCTGCCCGAACAGCCAGGGATGCCAAAATACAGAGCCCAACAGCATTCAGTGTCACACCGGGTTCTCATAAGCAGGGTAGTCATTACTCTTATGGGCTGTCTATACACTCTGACACAAGCCTTATGCTCCAAACATGTATTTCTTCATATATGTAATTAGTCGAGGCTATTATCCTCGATGCTGGGCATTCTCACCAGTATGTGTACTTTCATATACGGGCTTGCAAACTCATTTTCTTAAATGGAGGAGGAGGCCCTTCCCTCCTTCAGCCAGGTCTACCCTTCTCCTCTGCATTTCATAATCAAACAGAAAAAGAAAGCAAAACCTCCCCTGTTACTTTAACTCTCTCTCGAGTGGCTGAACTGGTAGCCCAGAGCACCCCGTTAATAACATCAGCCCCTCTGAATCCACCAAACAAGAAACGTGCACTTTTCATTAGACTGCCCTTAATGCAGAAAACGTGCACGTTTTGGGCAGGGTCAAGTGGAAACCCGCCATCTCTGGCGTGTCCATCGGTACAAATTAGTAAATCTGCTTCCTGAGAAAGCAAGCGGGGACTGAAAAGATAAATACCCACTTAGTAAAATGAAATAAAATCAGCTCTAGAAAGACACGAGGCCCTGAAGGAGGACTGAAATAGCCCCTTGAAAATAGTGAAGTAATGGGCTTAGAGTTTTATTATTCATATAAAGTTTAGTGACTTCAAAATGAGCGCAAAGCCAAACAAGACTTGTTATCCCACTAAAATCTGTGCTGTAACTGAAGCCAGTACCCAGATGTTCTGTGGTAAAATCCGACGCTTCGCTGCATAAAAGCACCACGTACCCTGACGTACGGTCCTGGCTTGCCTTTATCCAAACCTACTTAGATTCTGGATTATTTTTCTAGCAATCTTTTAAACTGCCATGGGAAGCATAAAAGGTGGTCTCCTACAAAACCATTTGGTACCAGCTTGAAAAGTAACCATTTGCAGAAATAAATCCGGATTTCTTTTTAATAAACTGTTTACTACCAGCCTTTTGGAACATAAATTTTAGAAGAAAAAAGCAGGGTCTGAGTTTAATAAACATCTTGTCTTTTTATAACTATTCAGGCAGAAGACCCTGGCACGTTTCAGAGCAAAAGTTCTGTGGACAGGCTCAGTCCAGCCCTGCCGAAGCGGTGGGACGGGGAGCAGAAGGCCACTCTGCAGCAGGAGGCTGGAAACCCCATTGAGCAGCCAAGGTAAGCCCCTGCTCCCCTGGCACCACTTCAGCTCCCAGGGTACCTCCCAGGAAGGGGTTTATTCCATTTATTTTCACAGCATCACAGAATCTTAGTGGTTGGAAGGGACCTCTGAGATCATCGAGTCCAACCACATAAAAAAGGGCTTCGGAGGTGGACGAGCCCTAGGTGAGAAAAAAAAAAAATCTTCCTAAGGAGGAGAAAACTGACTTGAAGGTGCCGTTTCTGCCCTTCCACACAGGAGGAGGAGAGGCTGGAAAAACCACAGCAGATGGGCTGGAGCTGGGCGCCGGGAGCTTTAAACGTCGGATGAACGCTGAGTACGTGGGGAAGGGGAAGGCATTCGAGCCCGAGAGGGAAGGCAGCGCAGGCGTTCCGTGATTTTGAACAGCTTGCTTGACAGTTTGCACCATCTTGTATTTATAAACACGGGGGAAACCTAAACGCTTCTCCTTGGTGTTTCCAAAGCAGTCATCCACAACAAAACAGGGGCGCGGGGCCATCCTACACAGCTCGGCCTCACCGCCCTGACCACCTTCTTCAAATTAATAAAAGGGGCCCGTGCTAATCTCTGTGGGGCCAGCATCCCACATGGCCTTCAAGCTCCTTCTCCAACTATGCATCTGGCCACCAAACTCCAAACTCCCCCCGGGGGGAGGCTGGGGGGTGAGGTAACCCACCGGCCGGTGACGCCAGCAGCGTGTCACCCGTGTGCCACCACCTGCCCGGGAACAGCAGGCTCCTCTCCCAGGCACCACACAGCCTGGTGCATCCCTGGATGGGCACAGGACAGGCACCTTGTGTCACCTGGCCAGCAGGGCTGCCATGACACACGGCAGTGCCCACCCATGGCTGAAAAAAAAAACCCAATGGCTTTTCTGTCCAGGGCTGAGCAGAAACAGGGAGAGTGTGATGCCCCTGCAGTCCCTATCGCAGAAACACGATAAGGCTGGTGGGATTTTTCAGACGTACTATAAAGCTTTTTCAAATTAAGAGGGGCTCGTTATCTGCCAACACAGAAAGTGCACGAGGAACAGGTATCGTTCTTCTCACAGCAGGACGAAACACAGCCACAGGATACACCCCAAACACATCCCTAGCACATTTCTGCTTCAGCACATTTTCAATAGAGTTGAAATAGAACATAAAATTTCTCAGTGTTCTAAAAAGTCCTCTCCTCCTTCAAATATTAAGTTTTAAATTCTAGACATTACTCTAAGTACTCGCAGAGACTTTTAGCAGCACTAGAAAGCTGACCTCGGCAGCTCTCCTCTTACAGGTATGCATTTTGCTATGAGGTAGGAGAGGCCGGGAGGATGAGGCATTCCTGACAAGAAGCAATCCGAAATGCCATTCCTAAAATAGCTAAGAATCAGC
>BJBW01000761.1:128131-139427 GCA_004320125.1 Scolopax mira | reverse complement strand
ACATGAAAAAATGGACATTGGCTTCCAAGTCAACCAGTAATGCACAATTAAAAATCTGCATTTCATTTCCGATAGCGTCACTGAGCAGACCTCACAAGAGGTAATTTTCAGGTCACAAGCATTACTGCCACCAGCGTGTCTAAATATAGGTACCTTTTAAAATGTATTAATCCCTTCTTGAAAACAACATCTGCTCGACATCAGTTCACCTCAGCAGCTTTTGTTCACTGGGTGAGGCTTCTTCTCCACTAGGGTACTGCTGGCACCAAACCTGAGCCTAACCAAGGTCACTGGTAGCACCAGGGTGCCAGGCTGAGACCAAAACTGCTTTGGGTGCATCATTTCCCTAGAGTAATCCACAACAAACTCAGGAGACAAAATACATATTCACTTGACTCTGCTCCTGACAAGCACTGCCACGGTGACCAGCCACCATCTCCAAACGCTTATCCAGATAAAGGCTATCAGAAACCATAACCTTTCCTGAAAACTCAGGTAAAAAGAAAAATAAATTCATTTTCCTTCAGCATAAAATATTACTATTATTTTTATTTTTTTAAAAATCTTAAGGAAATTATCAAGTGTCTATAATATAAACACAGATACAGAAATAATGAATTGTGGACTATATTTATAGTTATGTTTTTAAAACAGTAGCTCTATAATTTGAGCTGCATGGATTATTCTAATTCTGTACTTGCCAATAATCTTCACATGACACACCTATTGTCTCCATAGTTGCCTACACCTTCTCATATTCTGCCTATATAATAAGGTGTTCTCCTTCTTTATTGCAACAGAAAACATATTCCTGTTCTATTTCTCGTAAAATTGAAAATATATGGCAAAAAAGTAGTACCAGATTCTAACCTTGATTGCTCTCCATATATAAAGCTATATTCTCTCCTCCATTTGACAGGCAAACACATCACATTTTCAGTTTTATCTTCTTATGCATCTACACCCTTGCATTAGTCCAAGTATTTTTTTTCTGTTACCAATGGAATTATCTATTCTCATTAGGCTGTTGTGAATATTTTAATGAAATCTAAATATAAGAAAAAACTGAAAATTACCCTTTACGACCATATTTTAAATATTATTATGGAAAAATATCTTTTATTATTTTAAATCTTTTATTATTTTTATATAATAATTTTATTATTTTAAATCTTTCATACCAAGACTCATAGCCTAACCACTGAATCTCACCGTTAACATCTACACCTATTCTTTATTTCTTCCCAATTAAGGTAAGTTCAACTGTCTTGTCAATGAAACTTCCTTGAGAGCATTTTAGAGAGGAATCACAGAATATCTTGATTTGGAAGGGACCTATGATGATCATCAAGTCCAATTCCCAAGTTGTCAAAATAACAATTTAGTCTGATGGGTGGCTTTCAAACAGTTAAGAGATACCATATACTGTAACCTGCCACAGAAATTATTGCTCAAATATATATGCTGAAGAGGTTTTAGGTCTTGAATAGATTCTTTAAGCACCAAACTGAATAATTAAATATAAATTTACAGAATTAAATTAATTTTCAAATAGAGTGAAGAAGCCCTCACCTAACACCTTGTTTCTTGTCACCTGTGTTGTCACACTTTTTTGAGCAACTGGGAAGTCACCCCCATTGCTCTTGCGAGAGAGAGACTGAGTATGACTCATGCTACATGGACACTTTGGGCTGAATATGCAGGGTGACAGCTGTAATGCTTTTAAAGCTTTAGGTTTAGGTCTAATTAATACATTAATAGAAGACAAATTCCATCCTTCAGCACACATATTGAACACACAAAGCCATTTCCATCCACCTGTCTAGACTGGCCTGGGACGTAATTTGCATAAGAGCGTTTACGCCTACCGTCTTCATCCGTCTGGATGATGGTCTCCTCGCTCTCCTTCCTCCCCTCGGGGTTGGTTAAGATCATTTTGAGGCTGACATTGGTGTAGGGAGGCAGGTGATCCACGACGTGCTGGGGCGCTTTGGGGTCCATGTCCAAGCAGTCTGCCTTGCTCTCGTTGTGCCCGCAGAAGTAGTGGTAGCATATTGTGACGTTGAAGGTGTGGCACCGAGTGATGTTGTAGCCCAGAGACTCCCAGTCCACTGCGATGTGTCTGGCCTGGATCTCAGCAATCTTCAACGTTTTCGGGGTTCTCATAGGCTCTAGAAAACAGAACATAACGAAGAAAAACATTGTTAATGTTCTTCATCCTTGCTCTGAACTCTGTATCTGTGGATGATGCCTCTAGGAACGCGAAAGCAAAGGAGATACCCAGCACAGACATTACTGGAAGAAGTATTGTCCTTTGTACAAGTACCCCGCAGGGAAAAAAAAAACTGTCAGTCTCAGGTTTTTTTTACTTCATTGTTCCCCAGTCTTTCTTTGCAGGTTTCAAGCAACTGAGAATACAGACAGCAGATACAAGAAGAGTGATCAAGAGGCCACCCAGCTGCCACCGCTGGCTTCCCCATCATCTTTTTTTTTTCCCTTTTTTACCTGTGCAAATTAGATAATACATCATAGTGGTGAAGAGTCAACATTCACCAGTATGATTTATCACGCCACCAAGCAATGCTGTAAACTAATTACGCTAATTACCTTACTAAGCTAGCAGTTACAAAGATGATGCAGATATTAATTGATGTTTATTATTTTAATAATGACGCTATTCATTCAAGCAAAAACCCCTCAGCAATATCACCAAAAGTACTTTTGGATATTCCCATTGTACCCTGCTTCTTTCGGCTCCCCAAGCCTTTGCCGGGATGTGATATATGACCCGGTACCCGAGCTTGGCTGCTCTCACACCAGCTCTTCCACCAGCAGAGGACAGGATGCTCCCCAAGCTGCCATCAATCTTTCATCCTCCCTCCAGTGTGTCCATTCCTCATGCAAGACTAATTTTTATCGTTGAACTTAATTAAAACGATTACACAATGAAAACCATGACCATGACTATATATACTAGAGTTTCACTGGAAATGTACACCAAGGGGATCTTTATACCCGGCCAGCGCAGCCTTCCTCACCCAGGAGGCTAAAGCCTGATGGAGGTACAGCTCCAGCTCGTGTCCTTGCTGGTGTAAGGTCAAACCAGTTGAGATTATGCAAGGAAGTGAAGCACGGGATTTCTCTGTCTGGGCACAACAAGTTCTTTGTAACTTGCATTTGTGAAACGAGAGTCCCAGCCAGGCCAGCAGCCAGCCAAACGCACAGATGGTGGATTGAAAGAAGGAAATGTGAATCAGCCCCATCTATTCGGCACACGCTTTTGCCAGACAAACTGCAAACATTTCGTTTCAAACATCAAAACAACCAAATTCTAAATATAACAGAAAGGTATTCCTAGTAACAGGATGAGCGTTATGGATTAAAAATTGTGCCTATTTGTTTCCATGATCTATCCTTCCCCTCCTGGATTTTGAACAAGTCTGTTCCCTCTGCCCTCAAGCACTGATTTATCACATATATGGCAAAAAATACAAGGGAATAAGTAGACTTCCTGGGCAGTAGCTTTCTGAACTCATTGTGTGCTGTGACAATAGAGATCTGAAGCTGAGCGATAGCATTGAAAAGGTCCTTGAGAGATAAGAGACTTTAAGAGAAGGAGGGAAAAAAAGAGGTTTTATAGAGTAAACAATGTCTGGTGCTTTAGCAAGTACAGACAGGGGTGAGGCAGTCATTAAAAGAAAAAAAAAGAAAGCAGCAGCACAGTCCATCTACTGAAGGAGTCCTCAAAGAATCCCTATTTCCTTGGCTACTGCAAGCACTTAGAAAAACCCAAACACTCCCTGTCACAGAGGAAGAGAACTGCTAAAAGAGGAAAAAAAAATACTATTATCAACCTTTTTCTCATATGGATGACTGTGAAAAACCTAGTTATAGAGACTCTGATTTACTGTTTGAGGCCTAAAAGAGTAAACATATCCTTCACTGAGGAAGTTTGGCATTATAGGCTTATGTTTCCTTCTAAAATGGAATGATTCTTCCATTTTTAAAAATTTCCCCTTTAATCCCTTTTGTCCCTTCAACAACTCAAAGACAAATTCAAACCTGAATTTAAAATTTATGGAAGCCTCTAAAATAAACACAACATAATACGTGTTGTCTGGCCATGAAGATTGATACTATTAATGTCCAAAGCCAACTAATTAGAAGCGGAAAATGCACTCGATTTTCATCCTGCTTCTTTCACGACAGGAATTAAACTGTGTTCACACTATGCTATTTGGTGCTTTCAAAAAAGAAGAAAAAAAACGAAAAGCTTTGCTAATCTTAAAGAAAAATTATTTTACAATTCTATGCAAATTTTACAAACGTGTCACAGTATCAGAGGAGATACTGAAAAGCATCCTTTATTCACCTGTCAAAAAGGAAAGAATGAAAGACAGAGTGTGATCTCGCTTTCTCACAACTATTGCCTTCTTTGGCAGAAATTAAACAACTTCTGCAATATTGAGATGGTAATTAAAGTCTGCAGAGTCTCTCAACAGCTTTGGTAAAGTCTGCCAACTGTCCCACTGCTCCTAAAATGATGCTTTAAAAAACATAATTTTACTCTTGCTTCTGGACAACATTTATCTCGGGGATCTCTAGAGGTAAAGACCAATTGTTTTGAACTGCCACACCACAAAGGCTCCATCTGCAACACATCCATAGAAGGCAATCTTCAAATAATTATTTTTCTCAGACAAAACACTATTGAATTCTGAGTAGGCTTCCCAAAAATCTCAGCATCTCGTTAAGAATAACCTTGTTCTCAATGGGGACAATAAGAAATGCTCATCTGCCATTTTTCCCTTTCCTCATCACACTTTAAGGTTTACATTTTACCAAAACATTTCCTTGATCCTGCTGGGATTCAATTTCAATTTCTGCATTCTCTTCTGATCTCTGGATAGGTTTTCAGTTCTACTAATCCCATTAAATCAGTTTACATTAAATCACGTCTTCCCAGTTTTTGTTTTCCCACCTTTCCTGTCTTTTGGTCACATCTAGAACTTTTATCCAAAAATACATGGACATTCAAGCCTATGACTTCTCCCTTCTTCCTTGAATTAATACCTTATTCAAAGCTATAAAGTGAATTACTGCCAGGGCTGTACAAGAACTGAAGGGTACCCAGCTCCCAGGTCACCAGTGCTCACCAGACAGCACCAGTTCAGAGACCTCATGGATAGTTTATTTGCCAGGGCTTCTACAGAAATGCTAACTCTACTCCACAACTCTGGTTCTACTTTAAAAAGAGTTTTTTGGCAGGTTTTCTTAGAACAAGCTTGGAAAAGCATAACAGCGCCCAGACACTGAGTGAGTATCTGAGCATAAGGACAAGTGATTTGAAAAGCAATAGTTTGGTTTATTCATTTTGAAAGATTTGTTGATTGAGAGCTTGAAATTTGAGTGAAACAGTTTCTTTTTTTCTTTTTTTTTCTTCTCATTAAATCTTGTATTTAAAATTAAAATTTTGGGCAGGGGTATTCATAATTAATTTTTTTCAAGTCTTTTTTTCCAGCAGAAAGACTAGATGAAGTTCCTTATGGCAACAGCAGAAAGTACTCAGGGTTTCTGCTACTGCAGGAAATTCAATATCTTGTGACTATATCAAGCTCTTAAACATGAACGTCCTTCAGAACCACGTCTTTGACAGCAACACAGCAAAAAGGCTCCTGGAGGATTTAGTGCTGGTGGTTGACCTTTAGATCCTGTCCAGCCCCTGCTGATGGCAGGGTCCCTTCTGACAGACCCTTTCTTTTGGCTGCTCCAGATGGACCTCCTGCCCCTTCCCACCTCTGCTAATGGCCAGCTTCTCTCCTCAACGCCTGGCAATGCCCAGCTCCCTTATCTTCCTCCTCCTCACCCTCCCTTTAGCTCTTGTTAAACAACTCTTCTGCTGATTCAGCTCCATCATCTGATCTGACTGTTCTTACTCTTCCTAAACCCATTAAAAACAGAGGCATTGGGAGAATATCAAAACAACAGGAAAACCAGTATAACGGAGAAATTCTCCATACTCATACAGATTATAAATCCTCATTCCTCACCCAGAAACTGCATTAAGGAAAATAATTACATTCACGTGGCGTTCCCTCACAACAATTTATGGATCATGAAGATTTAACCCAACTTTATGGGATAAAATAAGGAACAGCTTTAGTAATTCTCCAAAGGTTAATAACCCAGGGATAGATGGCAAAAGAGACAGAACCTGTTGACCCCACACCACCTCTCAACTGCAGGATGATTTAATAAGATGCTCCAGATAACAGATAAAACAAAATTCAATTTCTCTAGTGCTTGATCAGAAACATGTGATACCACGGGTCAATATGGGAGGCTCTTTTGCAGAGATTATCTTCACTTGTGCAGAGGCAGGAGGGAAAACAAAAGCCCTCTTGGCTGCAGCCACAGCAAGGTGAGAGCATGTATTTCCTCGTGGCCCATTTTTAATGGTCATACCTATTGCCAACCAGAGACAAACAGATGTCCCAATGTCAAGACAAAAATCCCACCAAACAAGGCTAGAAAGCATGCAAGTCCTTCTTCGCTTTTGCTGCCTTTCCTCAGAAATCCTAATTGTTGATTG
Organism: Scolopax mira; assembly: GCA_004320125.1. NCBI lineage: Eukaryota > Metazoa > Chordata > Aves > Charadriiformes > Scolopacidae > Scolopax > Scolopax mira. The sequence goes on along the minus strand of BJBW01000761.1, from coordinate 132,835 downwards.
CAAGACACAATTTCATCTCCATTTGCGTGTCAGGGGAGGGGGAATCAGATCTTCTGACCAGCAGACACATTTTTTTTGCATGAAACAAGAAACAATCAGACAAACATCTCAGATAAAGACGGTGCTTCTCGAAGATCCCCACACAGTCTTTATAAACCGTCTGTTTCACTGTTGGCTTTCAGATCCCTCCCCTCTTGAGCCCCTCCTGGTGTGACACCACATGGAGGAGCTGACTTCAGCTTTCTGCTTTAACCACACTGACTGAAATTCCTCTCAGGTTTAAGAGTGACCCAGGTCACCTTTGCTGGTGACACCAGAGGCAAAAACTAACTGGGCTCCGAGGACGAGATAACGCATAAATTTGCATAAGGTTTGAGGCAACTGCGGAGAGATGTGGGGCTCATATTAAATAAAAACTCTGACATATAAAAACCAATGTATGACAATTGTTAAAGAAGTAGAGCAAATTTGGTTTAAGTTAGTCAGTGCTTCTTACTGAGGCTCCTTTAATTACCTTGCCCGTACATTTTAAAACAGGAATGACATGGAAAAAAAAAAGTCCTCATTTTTCTGCTAGAATTCTCAAGCCTGAACAACCACTGGAATTCCCCAGCCTTTTCTTTATAAGAACATGAGCCTCTCTGTCCTGTGGCTTCTCCTGACCTTTCCAGGATAGGTCTCTCCTTGGCATGTGGGAAATAAAAGAGGATTATTCTGAGATGTCACTCTGGCTCCTGCTGCTTTCTCAGTTCACATGAGGTCCTACAAAAACAAAATGTTCCCAAAACTCAAAAAAAAAAAAAAAAGGTTACAGTTCTGCTGCTGTAAAGAATTCTCCTAAAAAGATCCCCGATAAGAGCATGAAGGAACGATACGAATGCAAACCACTGGAGGAAGTACAGCCCAAAGCAGAATAGCTGCCAAATGTGCAGTAAGAAAACAAGGAACAAAGGTTCCTCACAGGCTTGTTTTGGGTGTGTTACTCTTAATTACTTTTGTAATTAGTGAGTGATGAATCATGCAGAAAGGTTTTATATAGATACTAAATTCATTCACATCATAAACACAGTTAAGATTGCAATAAGTTTATCACTCATTGAAAGGACAGAAGTTACATATTTCAAGAAATAACCCTGGTTTGGGTGAGCAGGAGGTGCATGGACAGTGGTCACTCCTGCAGGTGACCTGCTGCCTGGCACGGGAGCATCCTGTAATTCACTTATGGACAAAGCCAAGAAAAACCCCCAGGTGATGCCAGCCATCCTAGAACATCCATGACGAAACCCCTGCGTTTCAAGGATTATGAATCCACAAATCCAAAAGGATTTAGTTCAGACTAAGTCCCAATAACTCCATTATTAAGTCTGATGACAATACAGGAAGACCCAATTCGTTCAGACATCCCAAGAATGCCTCCCATTTCAGTCTGGTTTCCTTGAACCAGTCCATCTTTTAGGACAGGATCATTTTTGTAAATTCCATTCAAATTTCTTGCCTGTAATTCTGGCAGATCTTGGGCTTTTTAAGTAGAGTTAAAGTCCAGCTTAAAGGCAAAAATCAATTTGTAGTGCTGCCCTTAGTCCCCTAAAAACTACTTAATGATAGTTCTTGAAGCACTTACTTCCAGTCCGGGGCTATTTCCTACCTACTTATGAGCATCCAGGCCAAACCCACACCACGTCATGTTACCAACAGGATCAATCTAGACATATATTGCATACATTATATACACATATATATTCCCACAATAAAAATCGAAGGGATTACTGGGTATCTCCTTTCTCAGAGGTGTGATGCACCCAGAATACAAAACAAATATGGATGCAAACACAAAAAGAACCCACTTTGTGTACATTAGTAGCTCCATCTAGTCATCATATGAAATATGAACCCACATTAAATGGAACAATGGCATTTATACTGTACTAGCACTACAGATTTATTTTGTTATAATGCAATTGCATGAAAATCTATGCCCTTTTTCCTCTGTTCAATTCATCTAGCGTCTGACTTATTAAACCAGCTTACAAATCTCTTATTGACCACAGACTTTGGGGAGCTGAAGAAAACACCTGAATTATTACACAGATAATCAGCTGTACTGTGCTAGTTTCAGTAGCAATGAAAGGACATTCAATATATTTCAGGAGTATCTTTTCAGATGCAAAATGTAACTGTCCCAGCTTCAGGAATATGGTAGAGAGATGAACATAACTGCACTACTGACAATTATTTGCCCATTCCCTCTTGACAGTATGTTTATTCTCTTGCCTCTGCATGATTAACAGTTTGTGGATCTTTAGCATGTAATCAATAGCTGTGAAGTCTTGTATTAGCTTTAGAGATTAGACATCCCTTGATAATAAATTCCATTGATTCCTCCAGTTTAGCTTAGCTGCAGAAATCCTCCTTTCTCTTTTTCTTTTTTTTTTCTTTTTCCCTTATTTTTTTCCTTTTTCCTCCGAGTTTAAATTAAAAGGAGATCTATAGTCTACAAGGGGAGAGGAAAAGCTGGCATGAGTTCTGTCAGCTCATTCCTCCAGATGAACCAAAATTCTCTGGTAGGGTAAAACAGGAATCAGGATGTCAACAAGCAACAGACCATGAGAGTAAGGGAAGGCTTGGTGTTAAAAAATTCCCAGAAAGCCTGCCCAGGACTGCAATGGTGATGTTTAATTGTGTGAAGTCAATGACAAAATTAATAGTGATGGGGGAAAAATGAACCTTTGACTTTCATATTAGTGTCATGGATATATTAAATCACAATGGAAGGCTCATCGCCTAAATCAATAACAATTATAGTATAAAGAATATATTTTAAAAGAATGTATAATACGTATTTATGCATACACACGCTTTTTTACCCACTTTAACAGCAAACCTAACCATTCAACAGTATGAAGAAAACATTTTCAAATATTTAGTTAAATATAAATCAGCAGTTTGCTGAGTGATTCATTTTTCATTTCTCTCCAATGCACATTCTTAAACATCTTACGGTTTTGTTCACAAAGAGTATATTTGGATGCTTAGGATGTTATGAGTATTACACAAAAGGCCTAAGTTGGAGTAGTGTGGATAAGAAAACCAAGAGTTTTCTATGGAAACCATTAAAGCTTCAGTTCTTTTTCTCCTGTATTTAAAAGTTTCAGTTCTTCAAGCTAGGAAAAATAAATATCACTATGTGAAATAAAATGACCAAATGTGGAACACAGTCTGTAATAAACAAATATTAAGCACAAAAGAAAGACTCAGACTGTGAATAAATTCAGGGCCACATTCACCTTTGATGACTAAAAACTGAAAACTGCAGGCAGTAATTATGATACCCACTAAAAACTTTTACATATACATGTCTGTTCACACACAGACACTTGTGCACAGAAGACACATCTGCTCTATGTCCCTTGTCCTGGCAGTGAAAAAATCCTGGTATTTATCTTTTTGCTTTTTTTTTTAATATTCCAAACAACCAAGCCTGTAGCTTCTATCATACAGAAAAGTTTTCCTTAAGCACATGGAAATTTTTTTAGTAAATTGGCTTAGTTTTCTTCATTGGCTCATACAATGCAAGTTGAAAATATAAGTGAGGTTGTTTTCTTCATCAATGCAGACAAAAATAATGCAGGTGGGCAAAGAAGAATTCCTCTGACATTAAAATTTTGAAGAAAATCAGAAACCATTTTCAAAAGTACTCAGAACTCTGCAAATGCTGGTAAGGTGCCAACAGGCAAATGGTTTTTTAAGCTAGATACATGATTACCATGAATTACCTTTGCATTTTGATGAAATTTTATTACCTAAGCCACTCGGCCACCTGCGAAAGCATGACTAAATATCACTAAAAACCCCCATGATTTATCGGTCAATGACAAATCCCAAGTAACTTTCAAAATGCAATAGTTGTTCCATTGTAAAGAAGCTTTTTATGTGCCTCCAGCAGACCTTAAGCTGGTGTTTCTTTACAGGTATTTTATTCAACAAAAAAGCTTCCCGTGCTTTTTAAGCGAGCTGCTGGCCACTCCACCCTGGAACAGGGTGCCTGTGACAAAGGATGCCAAAGCAGCAGAGAAGCCCCGCTGGCAAAGCTGGAGAAGTGCCTTCTCAAGCAGGCTGTGAAATCTAAAGAATATATTTCCATTTAACATTTAGCTGCATAAAACCCCCTAAAGAAATTGCCCTGCTGCTTTACTTCCAGCCAGCCAAGTGTTTCTCAGAGCTATTGTTTCCTGCAGAAACTTGGAAAATACAAAATAACTCACACGGCAAGTAAAAGGAGGCAATTTATTTTTGAAAGAATTTTTTTCTTTGCAAACTTCCCCCTGAACACTTCTGGTTTATTCCATGATCCCAAAAACCAAAAAGAAATGCTCCTGAAAAATGATCCCAGAGTATTTTGAGTGGAGAGCAAAGCTGGATGAGTTGTAACAGGAAGAAGCAGCAAACCCAGCAACTCAATGGAAGGACCAAAAGAAACACGATTTTAGATGCTGTTGACAATAACTTATACTCCTTTTAAAAGGAGGTGTTTTTATAAAAAGTGAATAAGTAATGAGCAACTGATCTCGTTTTCTACAGAACAGATGGTGGTGTTAAATGCAAACCCAACAAACATACTTTCCATTCACCTGCAAAGGTAAAGGATCAGCTCTGGGCTTGTGGGAGAAATGGCCACTCCTTGCAATGTGTTTTCTTATTCCAGGT
>BJBW01000761.1:107568-119956 GCA_004320125.1 Scolopax mira | reverse complement strand
TAATCAGAGTTGGAGGAGGTGAAACATCTGCTGCAGTGATAGAGGGACATGAAATGATTGAGCGAGCAACAAACCCGCAACGTGAGAAAAATAAACCTCTTGCGTTCCTTTCACATACCATTTGTTTTGGATTTGACATTTATTTCCCAACTACTCCATGTGAACTATTGTTAAATCAAAGCCTTCACATTTGATATGTCACACTGCAATTGCCCTCTGATCATCCTGAGGACGAGTGTTGACCTTTTGCCATTTGCTGGAATTTTGCATAACGGGAATAATGCACGTGGCATTTTTACTAGGGGAAAACTTAACAAAAGAGATAAACACTTCAATGATTGGGAAGGTTTCTTTACGCTCCAGGTCTCGAGACTGGAGCACCCATAGAGATGGAGGTAAGATGCTCACAGCTTCCCACCACCCAGGTCCTTGCACTTCTCCTGAGCGTGGTGGCAGCCAGTATCTTTAATAAATAGCATTGTCTGATGCCAAACTAAAACAAAAAATTAGGCTAAAATCCTAATTGCCTGAATCAAGATCATGCAATGCTGAAATGATAATTCATAATACTAATACTACTACTAATTCATAATTCATACATTAAATAAATCTCATGTTTTGATAGTTTCTAGGTACCAAACATCAAGAAAGGACAAAATTACAGATCAGTCTTTACTCTTGACTGTACATATTATCCCCTCCAGCTCTGGGAATGGCAGAATTTTATTAACTTCCTATTTGTCTGCCAATGAAAAGCATTTCATTTCCCATTGATTCTTTTGGTTCTTCTCATTTAATGTGAATAGTAAATGTTAGGCATAAAACAGAGAAGCTTCAAAAACTATAATTCATTACTTTTGTAAGTGCTCTGTATATGTGACTTACCATCTTTGGCAAACTTTATTATGTAGAGCCTACAGTGAATTAACACTTTTTGGCTCTACTAAAAAAAAAAAAATCAGTTACAAAATGAGCATAATCTTACAACCTACTTATTCACTTTTGCTCTTCTGGCCACAAGTGATTGCAATCTGTACTAGAATCCAATCCAAATTACATGCAATTTACTCTCCTACATATGAAAAAAAACCCCATCCTAATTTTGAAAAAATGAAAGGAGCTCTTCCTACCAGCTGTCTCTTCCTCCCTGAACGCCTGCCTGTCTGGACTTTGCATCTCTCAAATGTCAAAGTGAATTTTAAACCCATTGTAATATTGGGCAGCTTTTTCCAGAAATGGGATGGTTTAACACCTGCTCGCTCTCTGTCTCCACTTCCTCAGATTTGGTATCGGAAGGAGGAGCTGAATTTCTCTTTCCAGCATGGCATGCAGAAGGCGAGCCGTTAACCTCCCTGTAAGTTTATAACCAGGAGTCACTTTGCAGAGAACCTCTAGTGCTCAGAGACTCCTCCTTTCAGGAGAAAGGGCAGTTAACACCTGTAAAGTAATTATATCTACCAAATGCTGTTGGCCTGAAATATGAATATATAATTGATCCTGCCATCTGTTAATTATACCAGTTGAATCACTTATTTAATCATATACATTTACTTGACATCTACAAACTTTTTAATAGCTTTCACAAATGCTGGCCTGGTGCTGGGGCACAACTAAGTCTCTGTTTACGTGTCCCACAAGGAAACGACATGGTTATACACGAGGCCAGATTTCAGCAGCTCAACAAGATGAGAAGGCACTTAGTGCTCAGCATCACAGCATTATAGGGGTTGGAAGGGACCTCTGGAGATCATGTGGACCCCCTGCCACAGCAGGTCCAGCCAGCAGGTCCCACAGGAACATGCCCAGGAGGGTTTGGAATGTCTCCAGAGATGGAGACTCCTCCACCTCCCTTGGAAGCCACCTTCACAGGAAAGAAGTTCCTCCTCATGTTTAGATGGAACTTGTTATGTTCAAGTTTGTGCCCGTTCCCTCTTGTCCTGTCCCTGGGCACTTCTCAGTCTTCTCCAAGCTGAACAGATTCATGTCTCTCAGCCTTTCCTCAGCAGAGAGATGTTCCAGTTCCTGATCATCTTTGTAGCTTCCACTGGACTCTCTCCAGTAGATCCCTGTCCTTCCTGACAGTCTTGGAGGCCAAAACTGGTCCCAGTACTCCAGATATGGCCCTTTACCAGGGCAAGCACAGGGGGGGATAAACTCCCCTGTCCTGCTGGCCACATTTTTTTTAATGCACCCCACAGTGGCATTGGTCTTCTTGGCCACAAGAGCACATTGCTGGCTCATGGGCAACTTGTAGTCCACCTAGATTCCAAGGTCTCTCTCTACAGACCTGCCTTTCTGCAGGTCAATCCCTAACCAGCATCTCCCCAGGCTGCCCATGCCAGCTAACAGCCACAGGGACCAAGGTGGGTCACCAGTAGAGGTGGAAGCACCATTTGTCATCAACAAGAGCAGCTGAAGTGGAGATCCAGGGGAGAAGGGAGGAAGCTGGTGGTGGGTTGGGATGTGGAAGGTTACCTCGCTTACTCATCACTCAGGTATTCCTGAGGAACATGGAAAATGGAATGGAGGAAGATACATCTCCACATGACTTCAAATTTTCCCTGAAAATTGCTTTGATCTCAGGAAAAAAATGGTGCAGTGCACATGTATTTTGGAGATCAGCAACCAAAAATATTCTGAAATTTTTGATGCAAATTTCTATGTCTCTACAATTATGTCTGAGTTCCTGTTGCAAATACAGAGCTGTTACAATAAAAACCAAAGCAATGCTACTCAAACAGCACTACAGAAAAAAAGGTGACCCCAGGTTAAAAAAAAAAAATCAATCAAAATTTAAGGCTGATTCTTATCATTTGTACACGTAAATAATTATTTCAACAGCTAATATTTGCACACATAGGGACATATCCTCACTTCTTTCTATATTGTAGAAAAAACCATGAACTTGAATTAAGGGAAACAAACTTTTAAAAAAAAAACTCTTTGTATCAGTATATCATTAAAACTAACAGTAGGTAAGAAACAGGCATAAAAATTCATGCCAGTGTGAGGATAGCTGCCATCTCACAGAAATCAATTTATAACCTGGTACAATAAAGTGAGCTCCAGCTCATCTCTCTGTCTTCCCAGCTGGTTATGTTCCACGCTGCTCAGAACTGCTGACCTTTCTTAAAAATCTCCTCTGCTGCTGGAACATTAATTCCCAGCTCCCAATTGGGCTCTGCTGGTGATGGAGTTCAAATAGCTGGGAATGACATTTCCAGCCCCATGTGGTGGTGCTGGTGGCCTGACAGCAGCTGCATGGGCACGGGGAATATAACCCAGTTGGCCCCAGAAGCCTGGGAAACACTGGGACAGGTACCATTTGTGGTCATCTCCACTCTCTATGACAGGCAAATATTAGTAATTTTGATGAGACAAATGCAAATACAGCTTTGCAGAAAATCAGCTCGACACAAGTTGAGATGTTCTGTAACATAAAAGTATTTTTTTCTAACTATTTAATACCCAAAGAAAGGAACTCAAAGAAATCTTCTATTTTGAAGCTGCTTTGCATATCCCCTGGCTGATGAATAATATCTATTGAATCCTCTAGACAGCAACTGCAATGAGTTATTTTATTGTCCATAATACCCAGAAATGGGCTACAAAACCCAGGACCTTGCTTAGATCAGGGCTACAAGTATATTTTTTGCTTGGAAAGCAAAAGTAATGTTATGTGTCCTGCATTTCTTGGGGAGATCCTGCATTTCTCACCCATTCTCTTTCTTCCAGGAGGGGAAAGGGACTACAAAAGGTAGAATGGGGGACATCGTCTTGGAAAAACAAGTCAATGGTGGCTCCCAGCAGTCACATTACAGTCTTATGGGGGCTGGGGGCTCTGTGGGGGCTGGAAGCAATGGGAAACCCTCGGCAAGAGGCTTGGAGCTTGGGCTCTAAGTATGGAGGTGCTGTCCTTCAGGGCACACCACAGAGACCTCACATATCTCCAAAAACTTCTTTAGATACACAAATGATGTCTCCACAGAAATTAGCAGAAAACTAAGTACGCTTTATTGAATCAATTATTAGCTCAAGTATTGCAATTAATGAAGAGGTCAGCAAGTAACTTAAAATATGTTAGAGGGGTTAATGTTAAATACCAACCAAGCCTTGAACCGTTATTGTCTCTCCCCATTGTCAGAGGTTTCCTACATAAAGACAACTTGCTAAAACATCAAACTTTCTCCAGAAAAGCTAGAAATAAATTGAAATCACGCACTGTGACTTTTTCAGCAAGGATTTAAAAAATTAAGAGGATTTCGTCGGGTATCACAAATACCTCACCAAGAGCTATGGGCTCAAGGTCTGACATTCTAGCCATGCCTGTATTGATCTTGCCATTTACTTTGATACTAGTTTTCCCTTTTTCTCCAGCAAGTGTCACTTTATAAGTAGGGGAAGGGTATTTGGGGGAGGACCAGCACTGCTGGGCACCCCACCAAGGGCTATGAATGCTCAGAGGCAGCTGAGAAAAAGGCAACGGCCTGAACCCCCATCCAAGAGGGGAAAAAAGAAAACCCACCTGAAGCTGGAGACTGAGGGAAGATCAGATTATTGGCAATAATCAGTGTGTCACGGGCAGAGCCAAAGCCTCCATCTAAATTCACTTGCAGAGTACACAAGTAGCTCAGGTGACAGCAGACAAGTTTTCATGAGCAATCACTGCAGGAGTTTTTTGTATTGTAAAAGACAATGAAACTATAAATGAATTCAAGGGAAGTTATCGAGTTTAGGGTTGACTCACATTCTCTGCTTAGACATCTCAGTAAATAATAGCTGCATTTGATGGTAAACTGCTTATTTCCTTATATCTCCCTCCATATGCCAAAGCAGATAGTTATGCATTATTTTCACATTTGCAAGTCACGCAGGCACATAACAAACCCTATCAGGAGTGTGTTAAACACACCAGAGCAAAATTATTCATTTTCTACATGGACAACTCATTTTGCCCCCCAAGCATGGGCCTCCCTTGCCCAGGCTGAGCCCCACGAGCTGTTCTGCAGACAGAGCCTGACATTCTCAGCACGGGCTTCTCTGCCCAAAAATGACTGCTTTTTTTTTTTTTTTCCCCAGGTGTACAACTGGGTCTAACAAATTACATCATTTTCCCCCCATAAAGCTGGGGGGAAATCACTGGCCATCACAGATACAACAGGGCTACTATTCCAAAATATTTTGCAGAGTAAAGTTCCTGTTCCTGCAGCTGGGGCTGGGAAAAATGAGCGGTTCTGTAGGTCGCTCACTGGGACCCCAGGGCAGGGGCCCAGGTTAAATTTTATCAATGGCCTCTTGTGAAATATCTGGTTTAATAAGACCTACCTAGAATCGCTCTGAAATTTCCACAGAATCCAGGGGTTTTGAGAGCAGAGCTCAATTTCTTTTATCAAAAAAGGGATTCCTTCTCTTCCCAAAGTCTTTTGCCTTGTTTGCCAATGAGTCTCAACTTTCTATAAATCCAGCAAGGGTTTTACTGCCAAGAGACCCCTTTATTAAATAAGTGAATCTTTACGAGACACCCCAGAGCACAATCATCCTCTTCAGTGAATGAGCTAAAGATTACTGCTAATGAGACAATTGCACATTATCTCAGCGTATACCCTGCAGAGGAGCAAATAAGAGACGGCACTGGCAATCACAGCCTGCCACTTCCTACCTCACAAAGCCTGGGCTTTGACACCCGGGTACAACTTCTGGTCCTTCACACAACCACTTGTGCTATTATGCTGGTATCCACTGGAATCACCACCAGCTTTCAAGCTTTTCACATCCAACCTGGACACTGGCAGCTTTGAGACAATGGTGGCAACAGGGATGGAAGGACAACCCAGGTCAGATACAGGGATTATTGCTTTGGAGGGGTGACATACTTTCACAAAATCATAGAATGCTATGGGGTTGGAAGAGACCTCTGGAGATCATCTACTCCAACCCTCTGCCAGAGCAGGTTCACCCACAGCAGGTCCCAAAGGAACAGGTGGGTTTGAATGTCTCCAGAGAAGGAGACTCCACAACCTCTCTGGGCAGCCTCTGCCAGGGCTCTGCCACCCTCACAGGAGAGAAGTTCCTCCTTATATTTAGATGGAACTTCTTATGTCCAAGATTGTGCCCATTTCCTCTTGTCCTGTCCCTGGGCACCACTGAGAAAAGACTGGCCCCATGCTTGAAGTATTAATAAGCGTTGATGAGATCCCCCCTCAGTCTTCTCTTCTCCAGACTCAAAAGACCCAAGTCCCTCAGCCTTTCCTCTTAAAGATGCTCCAGGCCCCTCATCATCTTTGTAGCCTCTGCTGTACCTTCTCCAGCAGTTGCCTCTCCTTCTTAAACTGGGGAGCCCAGTTCAATCAACTTTGTTGTCAGCTTTGGAGTTTTGTGCCAGCATTTACAAAGCAGTGACACGCAGTGATCCCGGACTACACTTCAGGCTCACTTCTCAGCTTTCTCTGCATCTGATCCTTTCTTATCTATCTGTCTGTGACCCACACCTAATTTTCCACAACTTGACTCCTGTTGCCAGTATTACTTCTCCCCCACAGACTCTGTTGTTTTGACTCCAGGATTCTCATCACGGTGCTCGGTTTCCAGCCTGCCCTACTCGCAGAATCACACAGTGGTTGAGGTCAGAAGGGACCTCTGGAGATTGTCTGGACCGACCTCTCTGACTAAAGTGGGGTTCAACTGGAAGAGACTGTCCAGTTGGGTGTTGAGTATCTCCAGAGATGGAGAGTCCAGAGTCTCTCTGGGTAACCTCATCCAGTGTTCTACCACCTTCATGGTAAAAAACTTTCCTTTATTGCAGTTTGTGCCCACTGCTCTTGCACTTTCAGCCCACACTACCCAAAAGAGCCTGCCTCCCTCTTTTTTATTCCCCTTTATCAGGTATTCGTACACATGGATGAGATCCCCTTGAACCTCCAGATTAAACAGTGCCAGTTTCTTGGCCTCTCCTCTGACGACAGATACTCCAGTTTCCATGGTCCTAGTCATCCCACCAGCTCCTGCCTTTTAGTCCTGTCTTTGCTATTTGCTCCCACTCTCTTAACCCTTTTTCTCCCTTAGCAGCCCTACTCCCCTTGGCCCTTCTTGCCCAATTTCTAGCCCCAACCCTCAATTCCTCTGCACAGAATCACAGAATGGTTAGAGTTGGAAAGCACCTTAAAGATCATCTCATCCCAACCCCCTGCCTTGTACTTGTTCCACCAGACCAGGTTGCTCCAAGCCCCCTCCAACCTGGCCTTGAACCCCTCCAGGGATGGGGCAGCCACAGTTTCTCTGGGCAACCTGGGCCGGGCTCTCACCACTTTCACACCAAAGAAATTTATGAAATCATGGTTCTATCTAGTAATTGAGCTTTCTCACATTGAACTTTCCAGATCCTCTGCAACCTGCACTCTGCTGAACTGTCCTCCAGTCTCCGTTCTCTCTCTCATCCAGACTTGCTGCCAAGGTTTTTTCCCATTTTGCAGGTTCACCTCCTTTTCCCGTTTTTTTCCCCCACTTCTTTCCCGGGATGCCAGGAAACTGCCAGACTATGGAGAGCACAGAGGGGCACACATTTGTTCTGCTCTGTTCCAAGGCCTAGATGGAAACTGCTTTTACCAGCCCAGAATGGCAGCAATAAAGATCTGCTCCACCTCTTATGGTACTGTCCAGCAACCTGCTAATGTAGACAGAATTATAGAATCAAAGAACCTACAGGAATTAGACTTTGACTCCCTAACACATCTTAACTCCTTAACAAGATTTTTCCAAGGCTCACAACTCCAACAGAGTTCTCACAGGAATAGAAAAAGGCACTTCCTTGACACAAATTCCTCGCAAAGAGCCAAGCCCTTGCTTGAAGGCTGAGGGACATCACACTGTTCCTGTATTTCTGAAGCAGACAAAATGCATATCCCTTAGTCGCTTTCAGAAATCTCTAAAATCTTTTGGTTGATTTTTTTTTACCCATCTAAAAGACAAATAGAATTCTAAACACCTGGCCCTGAAAATTTCAACCCCATGTTATACGCATCTGAGAACAGGGCAAGCAGTGAATATTTCTGTAACTAAGGGGAAGTTGCAGCCAGCTGGGCAAGCACAGCCAATCCCACCAAACAGGTCCTGTGCACTTCCAGTCTGCTTATAGAAACGGTTTCCATGTATAACATTGCGTTTTATCAGGTTCAGTCAAGACCTATAGACTTCTCAAGCACAGACACTACCAAATATAATCCAAAATTAAATTTCATTACCTTTAGTAAAAGTCGGGAGTGTTAGGAAAGGGCTGTGCTATTTTTTTTTTTCTCTTGCAACTCTTTTGCCCATACCTATCTTTCCTTTAGTCTTCCTGTTTTCTGATGTACAACAAGTTAGTCAAGTACATTAATCATGTTCACACTCCAAAACAAGAAAAAAACCCCAACCATCCAAAGGAACCAATGAAGCATTTCTTCATATCTTTTTCTGTGCAAGGGTTTACTGAGTGCCATCAGATAATGCCAAATCCAGACAATTGACTTGCCAGTCCTGAATATACAGCTCGACACCAACTGCACTGAAAAACACTGTAACAATTCAATACTTCTTCTCCAACAGGAGTTTTTAGGACTGTATTTAGCAGGACAGGAACTTTTTTGGTCTGTTTTTCATCACCACCGAGGGTCTATTTCTAAGTAACGTCCCAGAACACTGCTTTTTGTGAGTATAATTTGATCAGTGGAAAGATACTTTCCAACATCACCATTAAAAAAATGTGCAGAACAAATTATTTCCCATGTTACTTTCTTAATTTTTCACCAGAATAAACTGCAAGAAACAAGGCAAAGAAAGAAATATAGAATTTTGAGAATTTACACCTAGGAAATAACAAAGTATTTATTAATATTTGTCCTCCAATATAATCTTACAGGTTCATGAATCAGAGTTATTCATGGACTGCAGGTGAAAGCAGTATTTAAGAACAGATGTTACACTAACTTTCAGCTTCTTTCAGACTTGCATAAATAAATCCATTTATACTTTTCACTAAAAAGGACTCCAGTAGAATCTTGCTCACTCAAGCTACATTTTAGGGTATTCAGTCCTAAAATTAATGAAACAGCAGGGGTAATGCATCATAAAATATACTGTTCTCACTGGACAAATATAGCACAGCTTTAAATTCCTAAGAAAGTTTGTAGCATATTTCAGAAGAGCCAGGAAATCTTGCAATAATGGGAACTTTCATGTCAGTCCTTCACTGATAAATCTTCCCTCAGAGGAAGGGACAGATTGCGACTCCGCATGGATAAATTAGGAGACGCGATGATGAGTAAGACCTCCTCCTCTTTGGAGAAAGTCCACGCTGCTCTAAAGTAGAGATCCACAATGGGTGCACTACGCAAAAGATCAAGCAACCACAGAAGCCTTTGTGTAATTAAAAGCAGTTCTAATTCTGGCATTCTCTCAACTCAAGCACGGGAAGACAAGCCAGTGTCTGTAATGATGGGCAGTTTCCAGCCCATCATTACAGACGGGAATAACTCCTTGCCTTGGTAACTGAACATCAACCACCAACGGGGAGGGTGCCTGAAAGGAGATCTGACCTAGTGGAGATCAATAGGGACGTGCAGCAGATGAGGTATGTGTCGTGCTCTGGCAGCATAGGGGGTGCAATAATCAATTAATTAAGCCTCACTGTTGAAAGACACTGGTTTTCTCCTTAAAGCTTCTCTGTGTAGCAGGGAACAGCACTCCTGTCTCTGAAGCTAAAGCTGAAGAGCTTCCAGTTACTGGGGGATCAAAAAAAGGAAAAAAAGGAATTTGAAAGGAAGCATAACATCAGCCCTTAGATGCCACAGTGCAATTTGGTGATAAAAACCCCTATATAGTGTACACATAAGCAAGATGCAGGCAAGTAACTGAACTTTGCAAAAAGGAGACAATTTCATAGAATCACTGAATGGTTAGAGTTGGAAGGAACCTTAAAGATCTTGGAATTTCAGCCTCCCCTGCCTTGAGCAGGGACATCACCCACCAGACCAGGAGCCTCTGGGCAACCTGGGCCAGGCTCTCACCACCCTCACAGCAAAGAAGTTCTTCCCCACATCTCAGCTCCATCTCCCCCCTTTCAGTTTACAACTATTAGCCCTTGTCCTATCCCTACATTCTCTTATAAAAAGTCCCTCCCCATCTCTCCTATACCCCCCTTCAGGTATTTCCTTCCTCCTCTTTTACAAACAAAGCACAGTTAACCATTTTAACACAAAGGATGTATCTTTCTACCTCTTCTTCATTATGTCATGTTAGTGGTAACTAATGTGATGCTTCATAATAGCACTGAGAAGTTGTAAGTGGTGTTATTAACTCCTTTTTACTCCCCAAAGTAGACAATTACTCTGTGTAGTTCATATACAAAACATTTAAATAAATTAGACTCATTTATGCATATGCATCCTTCCTTTAAAGATAAAAATAGGGCTTTTCTTCATTCAAAAATGATAAAGCACTTCCATTGTTATAATTTACTATGGCAATTTAAGAAAATGAAAAAAAAAAAAAATCAACCCCAAACCCAAACAAAACCCCACAACAGAAATTGTGTGCTGTTAAAGGACAATGTTACAGATATTTAGAATCCTACATTCTTAAAGTGTATTTTTCAAAGAACCTGAAACACTAAGGAAAAATAAATCATGACTGCATGGTTCTGGATAGGGGTAAGGAAGGAAAGAGGAGAATGCTGGCTAATATTTAAGTTCACCCACCAATTAAACTCTATACATATGGGTTTTCCTGGAAGTTAATGTTTGACACAATACTGCTTTAAGTTTTAACATGGATATATTTTCAGTGTCGTTACATGACTAATGGAGAAGAAACGGGTCCATAATCAGATGCAGACTCAACACACAGTGAGAAATAACTGAAAAACTCTTTGATGATATTTACAGAGAAAGGACAATGAGTCTGGGGTTGATAGATACCTACAGATAATAACTAATTATTCTGACCAGAGCTGACTTTCTACTTCATCACCTCAAAGTTCTTGAAGGGGGGAAAAAAAAAAGGCACATTTATTTAAAAGGGCTGTTTAATTTTCCACCTTGGAGTCCCACCAATCAGCCAACAAATTGCTATAGAAATTGCTATGATACCCAAGAGCCAGGGAACGGTGATATCAAAGAAGGAGAGAAGATGAGGATGAGATCTGCCCCCTCCCTTGGCCCTGCTTTCACGAGGCCAGTCTAGCGTCTGGCACTGGAAGCGCCTGCGGAGCTTTCCCCGTTGACAGAAAACATCAATATCACTCTACTACATTTTGAGCAAGTGAAATGCTGCCTTCAAAGGTCTTGTTACAAAATGATACAAATACAGTTCTTTTTAATGAAAATGTGACCTACAGAAACAGAGAAACCCTGCTTCTTTTATTAACTTTCTCCTCACTCTCTGCTCACCAGGCAGGAGGAACTCTTTCAATATAAAACTGACTTATCACAAAGCCAAGTACAAAATCCAGGGAACTGCCAGGCTGCTAAAAACAGCTAATGCCATAGAGTCCTGTCGGCACTTTCACCACAGTAAGTCCCAGGAGCTACCAGGAGAGACTAAACCAATTTCTGTTTATTCAAATATTCCCCTTGTAAGGACATTTGTGTTCCTCATGAAAAACGTGTGTCATCTCCTCAGGGGATAGACATGAACACACTGGTAAAAGCAGAAATCAGATTCATCCTTCTCTTCTCTTTCAAAGCCTATGCAGGGTGTTGTACACATGCTCGGACAGCAGGGTAGACAACCCACCATCAGGACTCTCAAATACTGTGGCTGTGACAACGATACATATCTGCTGGCAACTGCTACCTACATAAAATCCAACTAAGTTTTACTGATTTAAAGTTTTCTCCCTCAAAAGCTTTGTATTCCCAAAAAGGCTGCTCACTATTTCACTTGAAGGCCACCAGAATTTCATATTCACTTTCAGTCTCAAATAAAAACTCTGAGACATCTGACCTGCAGCCTGTGTCGCACCCAACTCATTTTCCCAACAGCTGTAGAATTATTTGTCATTCCAGTTCTGCTATGAGAAGGTGCAAGAAGGGCTCAGAAACTAAGGGCATAAAAAAGGAAGAGATACTGGAAATGACCGAGAACTAACACTTCTTCCTACTAATGAAGGGGATGGAAAGCAAGTGGTAGCCAGCGGCCAAAAGGGAAGCAAGAGGGAAAGTGTCCACAAAAGCACATCATGATTCACGGCTGTGGGCAGCTGGGGAGATCACAGCATTGCCCACTTAATTTATTTATACTCGTGTTCATAGAATCATGGAATTGCCTGGGTGAGAAGGGACCTTTCAGATCATCCAGTCCAACCATCAACCCAGCACTGACAGAACCCACCACTGACCCATGTCCCTCAGCACCA
>BJBW01000761.1:93290-105612 GCA_004320125.1 Scolopax mira | reverse complement strand
GGGAGGTGTCCCTGCCCAGGGCAGGGGGTGACACTGGGGGGGCTTTAAGGTCCCTTACAACTTGAACCATTCTGTGACTCTCTGTTGACAGAAGATGATGACCCAAATACACAGCACTATTTCAAAACCAACCCACTCCAACCAACCCACTCCTTAATAAGGACAAGGTAACATGGATTTTATTCTCAGGGCAAAGAACAAATGTCTTCTAAGTCCAATTAAGTCATATACTTTACATGCAATTAGGTTACTTAGAGAAACTCATCATACTAAAGAATCATAGTACTGGTTTGATTAATTACTCCTTTCTTGAAACACCTGATTTAGCAGGAAAGATACTTCACTATGTGCTGTAGAATGTATAAAATCCCTCAGGGGATGACTGGTTTGAGTGGATTATGGTACACTGATAAGTTAAAATAATTTAATGCATTCATAAATTCAATTTGATTTTAAAATCTGATGTTATGATGACTTTAGGCACGTCTTGTAAAGAAGGTGCAGAAACTTAGGCCACCAATAAGAAATTCCAATGATGTTCAATAACTTCTTAACTACCTGACTTGGAAGCCACGAGTGAGTTAACACTTGTCTTACAGGATAATGAAGCAAATGATTTACAGGAACTTTATTTGTACAATTGGGACAAGACTTTGATTCTGTCTAAAATTAAAAGTACCAATTGCTCTTGTTCTTCCTGATGTCTTTATCCTAGCCAACAAATCCCAGACTTTCTCACAAGGGGAAAAGGTGGAGGTGCGCAGGAAAAAAAAGAGTAGTAAAAATAGCTGCTGATCAGAGGGAAATCATGAACCCTTCAACCAAAATCAGCGACAAGCCGTGAGCGTGATATCCTCCAGTTATCTCCCCAACAGGAGGGTGCAAGAGCAGCTCTGCGAAGAAACTCAAGCAGCAGCACAAATTCATTCATTTTCAGTTTTAAAATTCAAATGGAGCCGCCTGCAGAGAAGCTGATAAGCTCTCCAGTGGAGTATAAAGTGTACACAGACCTTAAGATCTAGCGCAGGTGGATTATGTGTAATGAAGTAAACGGAATAAATATCATCTAGGGTGAACGAATCCATCACAACTCTTACCCATGCAAGCAAAACAAAGCACAAAGTGCAGCCAGAGCTATGAATATAAATATCTTGAAAAGTATATAAACATTACACTTACAAGAATGTGCCTTAGAGGTGTGAGTAAAGTGGAGTTCTACAGTACATATTATATTTTTGGGAGAACATAGCTCTCTTCTTTAGAGAAGCTTTAGGAGCTCTCTTCTCCAGCTATTGGGTTCACAAAGAGTGACCAGAAAGAGGAAGTATATTTTTAAAAGGAGGTGAGTTAAGGAGCATAAATTGTCACAATACTCAAAATCATTTTTTTAAGGAAAAAAAACCCCAAACACACCAAAAGCAAGCATGAGAAAGAGGTGGTCATCCTGCCTTTCTCAACAGAAGGTCTGTGAGTCAATCACCCGTAACACCAAGCACTCGTGTAACTTCCATACAGCTTCTGCTCAGCAATTATCTTTAGACCCATCACCGAGATAAATCAGTCAATCTTATTCATTTCAAACAGTGGATTTCTTCAGAACTAGTGTTTACATTCACCCTTTATACATGACTTAGCTGAAAAATGCAATAAAAATGTGTTTGCTTTTTGGAGTGGTTTTTTAAAATTAATTTTCTATTATTTTTAAATTACAGCTAATAGGCCAGCCCACAGCGGTCAGCAAAGAAGAAACACCGGTATTCAGTCTATAGAGTTTCCAGGTTAGACATGTGAAAAAACCTGACAATGGCCTAAACTTCTTTGTAGCATGGAAATATGAATGGTGAACCAAAGCCTAGATCTAAAAAAGACCCAACATCCCAGGCACACGTGTCCTACTGCATATCGTTATGATTTTTTAATCTGGATAAAGAGCTGCTTCAGCATGGATATTTCCAGGTATTTATTTTCAGTCATTTTCCTATTGTCAAAATGTAATCTATATGTAATGTCCATGGTAATAACTGCAAAAATACTGGCTGAATTATGATTTATCAAGTCATGCCAAGAACTTGTGACAGGGTGTAACCAGAACTGTCAAAGACAGACCCAAGAATGTCTCGCATGATATTTTTCAAGACAAAAAAAAAAAAGTTTTAAGATGTATTTCTCACTTTAAATCAACAGATATCATAATAAACACCTTTTTTTATTAATTTGTTGCAGCACGGCAAGAAGACTAAATGTTAACAAATCCATTTTACCCAACAGCTTTGCTCCAGTTCCTCATAAAGAAATATAAGGCTCCTTGTTCCTTGTGGAGAACCTTTCCTGACCACAATGCCTCAAACAAAAACCGGCAACCACTAAGCTCAAGTGGCTGAGCCAACAGCGCCCCAGATTTCCTTGTATTTTCACCTCTACCTCTGTCAGTCCATTGTTTTAATTTGAGCTTCCAAATTATTTACAGCAAGGACTGGGTTTTTTTCCTCCCTCACCCTTGTTCTGGGTACAGCAGAGAGGAGCCCTGTGCTTTTTCAGAGGAAACCTGATGATTTTCTGCAACGTGGAAGGGATAATTTTTAAATATCTCAATATTGGAAGCAAATGAGTTAAAAAGGAAGAAAAAAACATGTATAATTAGTCGGAGTAAACATTAGTGAATGTTGTTCGCCATAATAATTCACAGCGTATTAGCAAATATTAAAAGTATTTTGTTACTCTTAAACGATTTCAAAAATAGGAATGCCATTTCAGGAAAAAATTATATGGTAAGTGAGCCGAAGTGTAAATTAGCATTGGCTGCAATTCTGTTCCATTAAATTTGTTATTTTGGGCTCACTACATATGGGCAAATTCTCAGCAAACTACCACTTCTATACTGCTGCACTTGCAAATGTGCGCTGGGGCAATGACAAGTTGTGGAATTAATACTTTAATATCCTTTCCCGAGCAGTGAAACTAGTTTCATATCTTGTTTGCAAAATCTACACGCAATATGCAATTGCTTCCAACGTGAACATTTTTCAGTAGAAATGAGCTGCCTGAAAACCATCCACTGGAGGGGCAGAATGGGAAACATTCTCCCCGTTTTGTCATAATTAGCAAATCATTTACTTTAGCTCAGTACCATTGTTATCTTTTGAGATACAGCTTCTATGCTCCTTCAACCCAAGCTGAATTTTAACTTTTGCATACAAATGAGCAAATGTGCCCGGAGTTCGCAGAAAGAGTGGGTTTGGCTTTCAGATCCTCAGCTCTGAAGCAGTTCTCTTTTAGCAGATATTCACAATGTCCCACTCTCCCATCAAGTGCTCTTTCCCCCTGAACATCAAACATAATTTAGTGGAAAGGTATTGCCAATGCTTAAAAATACCTGTTTTAACATTAAACCCACCACATTTAGAACTGTACTGCTGATTTTACAATCCAGATTGGCCGAATAGTAAATAGATGGAAATAAAAATATAAAAGGAGCAATAAACACCAAGATAGTTCTTGCACTGGAAAAAAAAAATGTTTGTAAGCGCGATAGAAAAGACACTTTCATGATTTGAAGTTGTGGATGGAAGATCAAGATAATGAAATTACTTCTAGGGCCTCACATTGTCTCATTAGTTTTCATATAAAGCACTGATAACAGCTCATTTTTATTTGAAAACTCAGATGATATCTATGCCACAGTAAAATATGTGGTGCTGCTTGGCTACATCCTATTTTTATGCTCAGTACTTGTGTAGGACCAGAGGTGAGGTAGCACCAAGATCAGTGAAGGGACCCTCCAAGCTTGGCCAAAGTAGGCTTTTCAGCTTTCACAGAGCCCCCTGCTCCTTTAGCACTATCCTCCCAGCTGGGTAGTTGAAAGCCTGCCCAGGTTTACACAAGTTTCAACAAGATGAGGTATGTCCGCCAGGCAGATACAACCTGAATGGGAAGTTGGGGAGAAATCCCTGAAGGCAGGGCAATCATACTTGAGTAGGTATATTATATAATACCGAATCATATTTAAGTAAAACATTCATTGTAGCATCTTATAGTTTCCTTTAATGTGAAGGTTAAGAACCTCCCTATACTTAATAGTCCTTAAGCTCCTTAAGTATACTTAAGCTCCACTTGGCACCTGTTGCCTGAATATGGGCTATGGTACAAGAAAGCTCATTCTCCCTAAAGTGGGTCAGACTTGGTTTCTGCTCTTCCTTGAGAATCCAGAACAGAAGAGAGAATCCTAGAATCATAGAATTGCCCAGATTGGAAGGTACCTTTCAGGTCATTGAGTCTATCCATCAATCCAACACTGACAAAACTCATCACTAAACCATATATCTAAGCACTATGCTAAATTAACTTAAAATGGAAGCTCGAGAACATGGTGACACAAAGCTGGGCTAGTCACCAGCCCTGGTTCAGATGGTGAGGCAAGACATAAGCATTTCAGAGACTAAAAATATCAAAAATCAGTGTTGGCCAAGAGCAATAGGCTGTGGGAGGTTTGGCCAAAGCCTGGCTGGGTGGTGGTCTCATCTGCCATGTACAATTAGCTGAGGGTAGTCATATAGAAAATTGTTACTTGCAATTTATGAAGGAAAAAGAAAGAACACTAGACACCACGAAGCAACTCAGTGGCTTCCTTCAATGTTATAAACTTAACAAAATAGAAGGACAAAGGCTGCAGTGGAAAAGGTGTATTTTACAAGGGATAATGAGAGGAAAAAAAGGAGTCCTTGTGCTGTCTCAGATCTTTTTGTAGTTGCAGTAATCACCACGAAAACCGTCAACATTTCTGAGCAAAGACTGTGCATGATTCCTCCCCGTGGACCTGTTTGCAACTACACAGTCCAACGCATGACCATAAACCATATTCCAAAATAACAAAAAGTACAGGAGGGAAGACGGGCCCAAATTGTAGAGATATGATTAAGACAGAGAAAATTCTCAGCAGTCAACCAACAAAATAGGCTATATAGCCTAAATATTCATTAAGTTCCATATTTCTTTCCCTATTTTCATTCTTTTTGCTCTTTAAGCAGACAAATTGGGACACTCAATTTAAAACATAATGTTAAAATCCTTCACGTAATGTCTGTTTCTGTGCCCAATGGTATTTGAATTTACCCAAATGCCACACTGAGTAACAACTGTATCTATTAAAAAGGCTGTTTAGGTTTTATGTCTGGAAAAACTGTAATTCTATCCTTTATGGATCATCCAACCTGTGTAACGTGAAAATTTGTTCTGTTTTCAAACTCTACCACATCAGAAACTACAGAGCCTGCTGAATTTAAGCCTGATCTGCAGGAGTGTTGAACCAAAGGGTGTAACCCCAGCCAGGCAGGGGAAGCTCAGCCTTCCCTGGGGTCTCCTGTCCCCCTCTCCTGCCACAGCAGCAACAGCTTGGCCCATCCTCCTGACTCTCATTTCATATGCTCATTAGCCTTATTAACCAGCTGCATCTGATAAGTAGGCTCTAAAACCACAGGGGGGAAAAAAAAGACCCAAAACACCCTGAAGCGGTGAGGAATGTTTCACCACATCCCCAGCAGCATCCCTGCTGCCCTTCCCAAAATCCAGTGTGTTAGGGGTGCTGGGCAGACCTGGGGGGAGCTTCCCTCCCCACCTCCCCCTCTCTATAGTCCTCCCAGAGACCGACGTTGATGCTTGAAGGGTACCCGGGCTACTTCAACCCCTTTAGGAATAAGGGTTCAAATGAGATTTTAAAGCAACAAGGAGCTGTGCAATTTGGGGCAGGGGAGGGGAGAAGCTCTAGACGTTAATTTCTTACAAGCTCAGTGTAATGGCATTCCTTTGAGGGTGGAAAGAAAATACTGAAATACGATGAAAATAAAACGAGGCAAAACGCACAAAAACACTAGCAAATCCAATCCAAGACCACCCATCTCCACCTTTTCCCATGAAAACCTCAGCACAGATTTTTCCATTCTCTGGTGGCAGCAAGACAGGAGGAAAAGCGAAAGGAAAACCCTGTGGGTTTCCTGACCCCCCAGGGCAGGTTGTGCGAGCTCCCTCCTGTCTCCCACATACCACCCACTGTCTTCAAAAAATAGTAATGAGATATTTTAAGGAAGCATATTTTAAGAAGGCAATGTTGCAAAATCGAGCTCTGTTCTCATGGAAGACGCCGCTGATTACTCACCATTTCAGGGAATTTCAGTCACCGCATCACGCACAAAGAAGAACTGTGATAAATTTTGCCGATAAATTGACACATAAGGATAGCCAAGAAGAAAAATTCAGTGCTGCAGCATTAAAAATAGATTGGGAACTAATAGATACTATTAATATCTAGATATTTGTCTTTTGTTTTGTTAAGCGCATCCATGTTTTCTTCGTTATCCAGGTTGTCATTCAGACAACCCTGCCAGGATCCTAAAAGAAGGTTTACCCTTTCAGAATCCCTTTCTAGTCCATAAAATCCTCACTTCAACACAGCTGGCAACATCTCTGGTCTCTTTGGTCTTAACCTTGCACACAAACACAGCTTGGCTGAATTGCTGTCATTCCGCTGGGACGACTCAAATGAATAGTTACAGGCACTTTTATTGGCAGGGCCGGGATGTAATGATAATGCCACCGGAATTTTTAGAATGATCAGAGCCAACGCTGGAGAAATTCTGACAAACGTCTGAAAAAATATTTCAAAAAAGCAGTTCAGACTCTTGGGGCTTGGGAGTCACTAAGGTGCTTTTTCAGCTCTCCTACCGCTTTTGTATTAAATTCTATACTTTTGTTTTATGCGACAAAGACCGCATCAAAGTTACCTGCGCCGCGAAAAACAGGATCCGTCAGTGAAGGCCAAAGCTATTCAATAACAAACAGCACAAAAGAGATGTCACATCCCTGTGGTCTGTGTTTTGTTCAAACAGGGGCTTCGCAATGACTCCTCTGCAATATTCTTCTGAAGGTTGTCAGAAACACAGCCCAATCAAATAACCATTCCTCATTAAGAAACGCGAAGGAAAATAGCCCATGGAACACGTCAGCTGGCCCAGTCCTGTCTAACATATCTCATACTTTTTCAAAGCCCCCTCAAAAGGTTCAGCAGAGAAGAGGTTACACATTTTTGCCCCCCTCGGAGTCTGACTCCTCATCCAGAGGGTGGTGAGAAGCAAAGAATTACAGGGCGATCGCCCTTAATAAAGTTACAGGTGGAAAGAGAACAGAAGCGCGTTGGAAATGAACAGTCACAGAAAGGCTTGTAATGAAATTTGTTCAGGGATTTTAGGGGTTTGTAATAGCTGATAACCTGCACCAGGGAGGATCTATCAGAACCAGACTTAAAAAAAAACCAAACCAAACCAAACAACCCAAAAAAAAGACAGCCAATTTTTTAATTTTTACAAGGGCAAACTGAAGAGGGTCAAATCATCCCCACATCCCCAACATCCAAAGATTTAATGAGGATGAAGAACACATTATAATTTTGAAAGACCACTGCTTTCCAGGATCAAGTTGTGCGTATTGTAAATTACCCACCAGGATATAATTAAGCAATAACACATGCCAGGCACTAGTTTCTGAGCAGTCAGAAAACACTATAGATTTCAGTAAAAAAACCAAACCAAACCAAAAATCCCCAGGGTTTACTTGTTACTTATCACAGTTTGTACAGCTTTCCTACTGCTACACTGGGCACACACAATATACATTCAGTGTGCTGCAGAGCTGTATAAAACTATGTCCAATCATATCCTATAAATCCTTAATTACCTCTTGTGCATAAATCACGGCCAGTTCTGAAGACAATCCAAAAGGCAGAATCGTCCCTGTTGCCATCCCCATAGTCCTTACATTAAGTTAAGTGCTATGGGTGACAAAAGTAACCCTTAGCACTCACTGAACATGTACTGACAGGTTTTCATGGCTGAGGAGCCCTCTGTGCCATCCTGTCCTCATTTGGTGACTCTCCTAACGGCAGCCAGCAAGTTGACCACCCCGCACACAAGGGAAAAAAAACACCCCCGTGTTTTCTCCACTGGTTCCACTGAAACAACGAGCACAACAGTAAGACATTTTCTTTTTTAAAATATCCTCAGTGCTACGCCTTGGAGTCTCGTTTGTTACAAGTAAGAGGCAATTGTTCATTATAACTCAAGCAATTCATATTCTGCTGCAAAGCTATTACTCTGTAGGTTGCAATTTTTAGATTTAAGCTTCCATAGCTCTGGCACGTTCCTGAAGAGAAGTCACTTCTACCGAGATAGAGATCAAGCAGCAGCAGTTGAATGTGTGCTCTTAGATAAGATCACGCTCCTCACAGAATAAAGGACCTCCAGAAAAAACAAAACACCACCAAACAATAGTTTTGTATACTGTAAAACACAGTTCCACCAGGCATTTAGCTGAATAATTGTTCTGCAGGGACCTACTAATGGTTCAGCTCAACTCCAAAGTCTTCACTCACCCTGAAAAAGGCACCTGAAAAAGAGACACACCTGTGTAATAACACCACTTCTGGAATGCTTTTTAAAAAATGCCTTGTGCTATGTAGAACAACTTGAAAAAACGAGTTGTGAAAACTGCAAGAAACCAACTATAACCATTTTCCCAATCTCATTCCTCCAGCTCCCCCTGCCCAACACCTCTCCTCTGCCCACCAGCAGAGGGAAGGGCTTTGCAGCAGTAACTGAGAGTCTGTAACTCATGTTCGTCCTACAACAGAAAGCTAATTGGGAATATTGAACATCTCCCACTTTTCTTCCCCGGGGAATTTGCAAAGGTCTGTTCTGTTTCCATTCCAGCCCACTCCAGGGACAAACACTACATGGGCCTCCACCCTGATAGACACCTACTGAGACCTTGACTGCACCCATGGCCACCCACCACAACCCTTGCAGTTCTGAAATCAGTCCTGCAGAGGTGCTGGCATAACTGTGGTTATGTCATGCTGCAAACCCAGCCAAGAAACTCATCTGGCTTGCAAAAGCCAATAAGAAAAGACCTCTATCCTCTACCTGAAATGGTAGTGACACCAAGCACTTTGCTATGAAACTCCACTACCAGGCCATCTCCTATACATTTGTCCTTCAATTAACTTGCTGGGATCCGTGTGCTTACTGAACACAGGGATAATTTTTACGCTTTCCAATTCACGAGCTTCCAAGATAGGATTTTTGAAGCCAGCATTTCTACAGAACATTTAAATCCCTCAACAATACAGCACAGTATGGATCCCACCTGCGAGATCTTCACTTTCCTCTCTCTCTCCCAAAGCAGCAGGGGGCAGAGGTTGGATTTCATCATGGTTCAGACAAAAGCATTGAGGGATTCTTCGCTCTATTGCTCCTGGAGCAGGTGATGGGCTCCTTAAAATATACCAGCTGTCACAGGTTGAAGAACAATGTATGGCTGAAGAGCCAACTCTTTCTTTGCTCACCAGAAAACTTATTTATTGATTTATAGCCACCCTTCCCCCCCCCCCCCCCCCCCCCNNGAAAACTTTTTTTTTGATTTATAGCCCCCCCCCCCCCCCCCCCCCCCCAACTTTGTCTATTCTATAGCAGAAATACAGGGTTCCATTTTGATTTCCGAGCTCACAGCTATGGTATCAGAGACAGGACTTGACTTTTCTTGGGCAGAAATTTGCCCAAATATCACAAGGGTCTGAGGGCAATGCTGGTTTTACCTCCTGCCTGGCTGCCTTATTCCCACTGCTCCAGCCTGGAGCCCCTTGCAACTCTCCAAGAGAATCTACCTATGTTTGTAGACTGGATTCCAGGCTTAAAAAATGCTTCACAACCACCACCTAATGGGAATAACAACGTGCAATTAGCAAAGATTTCTCAAAAAACTTTACACTAGCAGTACTTCATGAACTATCTCTACAAGAATTGCTGCAGCACTCGATTCTGCCACAGCCAACATAACTGATCTCACACAATGTGGGATGAAACGCGGCTAGAAATAAAAGGCACTTTTCTAATGTTGCCAGCCATCATGGTCTTTAAATCATTGGTTGGCCCCCAAAATTCTGATCCTGAGAAATGTTTCCTCCTGAAAAACAAAATGCTATCAAAATTTTGCAGACTCGTCAATAAACACTGGGATCACTGTGTCAGGGAATGATCATTTAAGATGCAACTGCAAAGTATGGCAAAGGAAGCAATTTTCTTCTGCTGGTTTCCTTCAGCAGTTTGCATCAATACACGGTGTCTATTGATTGGTTTGAAGCCCAAAGGGGCACAATTCCAATAAAATACAGTGACGGACGCCGAAAAATAGGTTGTTGACAACTTTAAAATATTCATTCTTTACCTGGGCTATAATTAGTGATGGTAAAGGCTAAGACACAGAACGCAGTTCCACAAAGCTTCCCCTATATGCCAAGAAACCCACCCAGCTGCTTTTGATCCCAGTTGATGCACAGGCCAAGGGTTCCTCTCCTCCCTGCCCAGAGACAGAGATTTCTGGAGCAACTACTAGGGGAGGGGACACCTAATAGATCGTTCAAATAATAGCTCAATCTAAGGGATCTGTTGGAAACAGATAAGGGAAGAAAGACTTCAAAAGGATCAGTTAAGGGAACTGCACGTGCGTATTTAGAAATTCCAAAGCTGCTTTAAAAGGTGCTGTAAGCCACCAACACGCCCCAAGTTCTTCTTTGCTCAGCTCACCATCCAAATATTAAGACATGTGCCCAGGACATGGTGCTACTTAAATAAACCCTGCAGCTCCACAGGGAACCTCAGAACTGAAAATGGAAAGCTTGGACCAAAGGCCCCCCGGTAACTGCTGCTTTGCAAACAATATTGGGTGCCTGCTAGCCATAAAGCAGTTTTGATAGTGGTGTTAACTGGTGTAGAAACTGAAGTTTGCTGCTACTGCATCAAAGACTTTGTTCATATGTATGTAAAACACACAGTGTGGGTAATGTTCCTGGCAGGACTGGGAAAAGAAAAGGGATTGTGTGGTCTGCAAGTGAAATTAATTTCCTTCCCTGTTTCTTAACATACAGGTAATATAGTCACTAATCTCCAAGTGCCCCCCCCCCCCCCCCCCCCCCCCCCCCCCCCCCAAAAAAAAAAGAGGTTTTCACATGCATATTCTTTGGTCAAAAGCAAGCAAACGGATGAGGACTGGTTCTGAAGGAAGGAAAGAGGGAGGAGAAGCCCGAGCCCCCCTCTCTTGCCAGGCAAGGCTGCAGCCCCCCAAGTACCTGTGGGAGATTGTGATCTCTGGATGAAAGATAACATCCACTTGCCAAGTTCCATTATAAATCTCTGTTTTCATGTTCAAAAACTGCTCTAAGCTCAATTTCTGCTACATATAGCCTTTCGTATCTTCACTGAATAAGGAAAGAGGCAGGAAACATATACTCGAGATTATGAAACAAAAGCAACAGATTCTACACGGTGCTGTCTCTGACCTTACAAGTTCCCTGAGTATTTCTGATTCCTCAGGGCAGATACACAGGGAAGGGCCCTGAAACACAATACATTCAATTTTGGAAAGAAGCAGCACCAGCATAATCAATGCATAACTTTTTCAGTGCTTAATGACAACAATTTATGGAAGGGTTATGTTCCAGTCCTCCACACTTTTAGAACTAAAAATGAAAAAAAAAAAAAATTAAAAATAAAAAAATCTGAGGGCACCTCAGTATTCTGCGTGGCATCCCTGCCTTCCCACACAAGGAAAAGAAGATTAGTCACTGTCACAAAATTCTCTTTCAAACACCGGTTGTGCCTCCACCTGTGAGTCATTCACATTAACTTTTCAGGACAGAAGGTAGTTTTCCATTATCTCTCTTTATTTACACAGAGCATCTCTTGTGGGCAGAGCAAATTAGGTTCTCTTCTCTTCTGACCCTTTATTCACAGCAATTCCCTGGCTGGGGAGCTGAAGAGATGCACACAATGACAAAGAGAACAGAGGAGAGAAAGAGACCTCACAAAGACAGACACTGCCCAGGAATGAAGCTGGATTTGGTGCTTGCTCAGGAAGAGGTGCAGCCAAAAGATTCCCCACCCAGAGTTCTGCCCCCTGCGTCAATATCCCAGTGAAGGCAGATGTCCAGTATTTATCTGTCTCTTTAGCACTTAGTTCCACACACCTCATGAGGCCGTCGCCTCAAGAGCAGATTCCCACAGCCTATACATTACCCCAGAAATTCCTAACTGCAGGTACGGCATAAGGAAACGACTGGCAACTATTCGAGGGACGTCACAGCTGCAGCTGCCTCTTCCCAAATGCATTCAGCCAGATGTGCATCTGGCTATTCTTCAGTTTCCTGCATTTTTATCAAATGCTTGAGACTAAGAACAAAAGCTTTTCATAGAATCACAGAATTGCCTGGGTTGGAAGGGACCTT
>BJBW01000761.1:77147-90444 GCA_004320125.1 Scolopax mira | reverse complement strand
GTGTCCCTGCCCAGGGCAGGGGGTGGCACTGGGGGGGATTTAAGGTCCTTTCTGACCCAAACCATTCTATGAATGTATGATTCAACACCCAACACAACTTCCCAGTCACAAAACCGAGGTGTTGGAGGGGGACCAACCAACTGGGGGAGCTGCACTGCACTGGTGTGGTTCCTGGGGGAGAACACACCTTGCAGGGGTCGTGGCAAAATGGGCCAAGCAAAATACTGAATCAGGGCGGGGGGAGGAGAGCCAGCAGATTCCTGAATTATTTCTTTGATGTTTTTGTGATTTTCTGAAACGTGATGGGTGATTTGCCCCTTTCATTTCAAAAGCAAAGCATTTCTGCACATAAATACCTTCTTTGGATATAGTTAGGGCTTTTGATAGCAAGTGGCTGGTGAAATCTTCAATCAGAAACATGGAGAGGCTCAGTCCTAGAACCAAAGAGAACACTTCCCCCCAAAAAAAAGCACTCCTACTCCTCTACCGTGTTCTCTGGTCCCCTGAAAATTACTGGTGGCATGGAACTACTCCCTGGCAGTGGAACACAGGGGAAGGAAACAAGGTACTGAGATTCTCTGCATGACCCTAAGGAATGCTCATGTACAGAGCTGTGAGATGTTTTCAGTTCAAGATCCAAAAAAAAGGAAAAAAAAAAGAAAATATAAAGCAAAAAAGGAAAAACATCAATTTAAACTGAAGTAAAACTTTTTCTCTGGCTGCCTCACAATACAATTGAATACAATTGTTGCCAGGTAGTTTTTATCCTTTTAAAAATTTAGCTTAGCTCAATTTCAAAACAAAACATTGTTTCAAAATCAAAGAAGTGAAGCCATTTCATTTTGAAACCACTGAAATGAAATATTTAGGCTCCCACTACTTCTCCTCAGCTGAAACTGCATGAATTGCATCAAAACAAGAAAATAGCTTTGATCAATACAGCATCATGCCTTTCAGTTAATACACTATTTGCATAAACAATTTCATCAAGCTTTGCTGTGAGTGCAATGGGGACCACAGAAAGAAGTCAATCTGCCAACTGGGTAATTTTGCTGTGGGATGTGAGCTACGGCATTGCTTAAATTCAAGGATGAGAGATGGAGTCGCCAAAGAGAAAATTACATTTCCCACTGGTCCCCCCCCAGGTTTTTCCCTCTGACCCGGTGGTGTGGCACTGCCGCCCGAGTCTGCTATAACTGGCCGAAACCACAGGACAGAGAGTTTCTATGCAGAAAATATTTGGGATGTATCCGCTTTCCCTTCCCGGATAGAGCCAGAACCATCACCTATGGTCAGAAGTTCCTGGTGCTGAAGACTGAGGATCAAAGCAAGGAGAGGACCATCAGTAGGAAGGGCTGAAAAGACACAAAGAGTGCAATTCCCTGGAATAGAACTCAAAATTTGCATTGCCACATTCCTGCCCCATGGCCAGTTTCACATTGTTTCCCTGGGGTCAGGCGTTAACCCCAAGGGACCAGATGGACCCAGCAAAAACCCAAGGACCCAACAGCAAGCCCCGAGTGTCTGCAGGTTGCCAGCCCTAGCTTAATGGAAACACAGGCCAGGATGGGACAACTCTGCCAGGAGGAGCCGTTGCCCGTTTCGGATGGAGGGCAACTTTGATCAGAAGTCAATGAAACAAACCCCAGAATTCCCCGTAGACACATCCGCCCAGGCTGGGCACCGGGAGCAGGCCGCGTGGCGCTCCTCAGGGGGCTGAGGCCTGGAAACAAAGCGAAGGTCTCTTCATTTCCAGCATGAAATTTTGTGCAGAATAACAAATGGCGGTTGGCTTCATAATTAACAGTTTGAGGGGCCTTCTTAGAATATGAATCAGAAGGAAACAAAATTTGAATAATGCATTAGTGAGAGTTCATGTTCTAGTAGCCCTATGTGGATTGTCAGTGTGCATTCCAGTAGCTCGTTATGATTTATCTTCATCAGCCATGGGCTGAAATTACCAGGCTCCAATTACTTTGCTTCCCATGTTCAAGGCAAGAAAAAAAAAAAATGAAATAACGTCAGGCCTACCACAGGAGATGGTTTAAAATGCCCGAGGTAAAGAAAGTAATCTACTGTTCTCTGACATTCGCTGCCTGAAAGTCATTCACATTAACAACCATTCAAACTTGTTTAGTGCAAAACAATTGCTTCTATTTTCCTCTTGTCACTAACATTAGCTTCAATTCAAATCTAACTCTTGGAAAATTTCAAAATGTAAAATGAAATTCAGTGAGGCCTGACAGGGACATGTATGGGTCTTGACAGAACAGACTGCTACTCAATTTATCTTCCTTAATCTGTTAATTTTTAAAATTTCTATTTTTCAAGGCTAAAAAAAAAACCAAAACCTGATGATCTGCACTTCTTTCACTATCTCCGGGAAGGTAAGAGATTTATGCTGATGTTTACCAGCCTCACATTTTAATACTATTCCAAACACACCAAGGACTACGGAAGCAGAAAAATAGATGTGCTCAATTTAAACTAACAAATTAAGCGATTATTTACGAGCACAACTTGAGGTTTAGTTACATAGCAAAATACATTGAATAACTTAATATCCCATCACTGTGAATGCTTAGACTTGTATAAACAGGTCATTAACTCCTAAATACTTTGGGCTCACATGGTTAATGTCTGCAGTGAGATGGGGAAGCGGGTGAGATGGTTAAAGAGCAGGAGCTGTCACAGAGTGTTCAGACTGACACCCTGGAGACCAGCCCCATCAATGCTCCTTCTCCATCCCACACCCACTAGAAAAATGCTTTAGTGACTATATAATACAGTCTATTAGTCTGTATTATCTAGATGTGACTACTATATATATACACACACACACACTATAGTGTCTCTTATAGTTAAGCAAACCCCCCAAAAAGCCAATAAGACACCTATTCAGCCTCACTTTTTTTTTTTTTTTTTTTTTGATATAATGTATTTAAGAACAAAACAGACAGCAAGTCGTGTTACTAATGTGAATTCGGAATATGCTCTGAATGATGACTTTTCCCGCAGGTTAGGGAAGGGGAACTGCAAGAACAGAGGGGGAAAAGTATTTTTTGTTTTCTTTCATATTTGGGAAATGAGACAGGAAAGAAAACACATCCTAGCCTGTGCTCGCTATGATAATTTCAACCACGTTTCAAGCAAATCAGTACTCTCATAGCACTTTATGGCACGGCGTAATTCAGCCCAAGAAAAAGTCAAATTGTCTCCTACATGTTACAGAAATGATAGTGGTAATGCTCAGGATTACACAGTTAATTGCTTCTAAGCACTGTACATTCATTATTTTTAAACCAGTAGTAAGGACATTATGGACAATAATTAACTTTGAAGAATTTGGGGCGCAATGAGTGGTTTACAGGCAAAATCAGATGAGTTGCTACGAGCCTGATGTTTCCAGCTTAGACGTCAGATCCTGTCACACAAACATGCCATTTCCTTACCCAGCCAAACAATACGCTGGTTTTTGCAGTGCACATCAGGACACCAGCTCCCTTGGGAAGACTCTGCTGCCACTCTGAGACAGGAGGGTCGGCATCACGGTAACACACAGAACACATCAAAACCTCACCACAGCAGTTAATGGCCGTGAAAAAGTTTGACTACTGCCTTATACTAACACTAATATCACTATTTTGACCAGTGGATTCAGCATGAACTAGAAACATGACTTATAATTCCAGTTTTAGTGTAGTTTGACCACATGTCATTTTAAAATAGTCACATTTCATGATCTAGGCAGAATATGCTTTTGCAGATATGTGCCCAAGGAGAGAAGAACCAGAAAATCAAAACCTTAGTACTGCCCTGACCGTCTTAGCACTCCAGCAGTTAGTTAATTAATGCCTGACAGCCAGCAATTCTCTCCCTCAACATCTCCACCAGCACAATCAGCAGATCTCATTTTCTTTGGCGAAAAAGTCAAGCAGCTCCAATTAAATTGCCAAGAAGGGGGGACTGGAGAGAAGGTGCCCAGCTGGTTTGCCGTGGCACCAGGCAAAGAGGCCTTGTGGGACCTTTTCTGCTCTCCCCACCGAAGGGAAGGCCAGGGAAGGCATCATCCAAAGGTGGCATCATCCAGGAGAGATGCAACGGCAAGAAGATAAAGGACAATAACACCTCAAGGCATCCATATGTAATGCAAAGCTTGCAGTCAAAATACATCAGCGAAATCAGGTAACATCATTAGAAGCAAGTTAAGTCACGTAAAACCTTGGGTCGTGGTATCTCAAACACCTTGTTTCATTTTAAGGAAAGAACTCGCCAGTACAAGGGAAAATAGTCTGAGATAAAAATGCCTACGGGAACATAATGAGATTTTTGGAAGTCTTCAGACCCATAATTCTAATTATGTCCTTATAACTGATGTACCTCCACATTTCTAGGGAAAAATAAAAATAAAAATCACACTCTGGAGTTCCCTGGACTGATTTTATTTTCTTCCTCTTCTGAGCTGGGCTGTCTTGAGCACTCACATGGCAAATCCCACATTACGCCCTGCATTACAGAACCCAGGGACCTTTTCATGTGCTGGCAGAACTGCTGTCATAAAGCTCTGCAAACATCAAGCTCTTTGGGATTGCGCAGGGAGAAAATGAAAAGAGAATCTTTTTGATTAAAAAGATAAAAAATATTAGAGCATTTAAATTCTCAGACATCAGATACATTGGTACAATAATATCATACACTACTTCATTGCTGATTTTCCACTCTTTCTAGGCATCAAATATTATTACTTGTTATTTGGGACCGGTAATAACTTGGAAGTTGATTATTCTGACTAATTTATTTTTATGACACTTGACAAAATATTTTTGTTTTCATTTTTGACAAAAGGGAACATGACTTAAAGGTGTTATTTAATTTTTGCTATTTTCCCTTTTCAGTGGAATAAGCAAACTTTGTCTTTCAGAAGGTGGGCTTCTTAGGCAACAAATGACTGCACTCATTTATTACCTATATCACATCTGTAGTAACTCAATGTGCTGTCTTTCAATCAATCCGCATTGCTGGTTTCTTGAGATAACTGAACTGAAATGTTATTCTATATCCTTGTTTCAGCTCTTATTTTCTGTGGAAATTGCTCTTCAGCAATAGGAAAAACAAACCAGTTATCGTTATGATTTTCTTCCAACTGCCTAAACCGAGTTATTTGTAAAGGCAACAAATGGCTTTTTGGAACTTCTCAACTTGACAGAAAGATCTTACGATGGTAAGCAACAGAGCGGTGGTTTTTCAGGAGCACAGTGAAGCCAAGGTCTTCATAATGTGCATGTGGAAACAACAGAGAGGTACAATTCATGCTATTATAGAGTATCTTCTTCCTAGCAGGAAACGTAGGATAATACCTCTCAAGAATAACCCTGGACGTGCAGTCCCTGCGCTGTGAGAAGGTCTGCAATTTCCTGAGCGTTTCCTGACCCATGGCTTGCATGCTGAAAGCTGAACTGCTCAACATTTTTGAATTCTGATAATAAACCTTAAGCACCAGCTGAACATTCTACCCAAGGAATGCAATGTTCTCCAAATACTGAGTTTTCCAGTGAGTCCAAGTATAACAAGATGGTATTTCCAAATAAAGCTTCAAAACAAGCAGGTCATACGTGATGGCACTGTTATGCACTGAGGTGTTCCCAGTTGGCTGGAGCTTTGGTTACATCAGGAATTCTGTGGCCACTGCAGAGCATAAAGTGTCTGACAGGTTTATGTCAGATTTTAAGCCAAGCATGCAGTTTCATTCTATTGATGCTTAGGGCAAAGAATAAAAAAATCATAAAAATCATGTTACTGAGAGCTCAGGAAGTTGTGCCTTGGGAAAGCCCTTCTCTTTATTTTCAACAAGTGCTGAACACATCCTTTAAAAATCAGGCACAATTTAAGATAGTGCCTGATATCTTAAAGATATCTTTAAGAAGATAATAATAATCTGGGCCAATCACTGTTTGTTGTTTTTTCTTGATATGGTCATTTCCTTGTTTCTTTTGCATCAGAACTATACAAACAGGAAAGGAAAGGGTTGGCCTCCCATCTTCTTCCAATAATTTGTTTCTTCTGCCTTGTCAGCAGAGGACAAAAAACATATAAAACCAAGCAAAACACAACTGTAAAATTACATGCATTGCTAGGGCTGTTTGGGACGGGCATAACAGAGAAGAGTGAACACACGGGAATAGAAGCTGATGCTGATGGGACAGAACTGCAGCTGTCCTTCCATTCACAGTAACCCACATCCATAGATGTATTTCAATTTCCAGGTTTGGTATCAGACACTTAACTGGAAATTGAAATCCTGATACAACAGAAAGGTGGCAAGTGAATACCCAAGGGCTGGACAGTTGATGAGAAAAAGATGTGAAGTGGTAAAGCATGTCCAACTCATTGCCATCAGCACTAGGGAGAAATGGCTGAAAGGAAGAAAATTATTACAACAGCCTCGTATCCTCTGCCTTGTTTCATATTTTCAAAAGAAAAACAAACAAAAACACAACCTCCCGCAAAAATGCGTGGACTCGGCCATCACTAAACACCTTAACTTTTATCTTCCAGAAGAAAGGGAGAAAGGGCTGGGAGTTTGGGATAAGACCTTCACAAAGACATACTTCCATAACTCACTTCAAAAACTGGATGCTGAATTTATGAAGCGAATAAATCTACTCCTAAAAGAAGGACACAAAGCTGAATAAGAGGAAAAGGCTGCATGGTAACATAAATGCTCGAGGGGAGCATAGGGTGAAAGAAAGTGCAGACTTTTTTATCTTACACTCCTTCACTTTGGACCAGAAAAAGTTGAGTAATGTTTCAAATGTGATATATTCCCAATATTGTAATTAAAA
The DNA here is from genome assembly GCA_004320125.1 of Scolopax mira. Classification (NCBI taxonomy): domain Eukaryota; kingdom Metazoa; phylum Chordata; class Aves; order Charadriiformes; family Scolopacidae; genus Scolopax; species Scolopax mira. Next base: position 83,602 of record BJBW01000761.1, on the reverse strand, counting down.
TTACAGCAACAAGGAAACAAAATCTATACAGAATTTCTTCTACTTAATAATGAAATATATAAGGCTAAATTACTTTAGTGCCAATTATATTAGCATACTTGGTTGCAAACATTTTTAAATTAAATGTGCTTTTCAACTTAAACACTAACTGCAAGAGTGCAAAAAAATACAGCCTTATGGGCCGTCATAAGAAATAGCTCGAAGTTAGCACTTTACTTAATTATACAAAAATGTAATATGAAATCGATTTCCTGTGTGCTGTATTAGTGCCTTGCTTATTACAAAATACTTTTGTATTGCCTTTGTCAACATAAATTAGACTTGCACAATTTTTTCTAAGAACACTGTTAAATTAAATTTAAAGTAATGCAAAATTGGTATTGCGCTTCTGTGCTTTGCAAGTATAATGCTAATCTGATGAAGTAAGCTTCTAAATGCCATTAAACCATTGTATATTTCCTTTTTATTTTATAATGAAACTTTAAATATCAAAATAGTTCTTAAAAGATGTCTTCAATAACCTGCACCAAGAGCAACCGAGCTATCAATTTTAAATATATAAAAAAAAATATTAAAAAAAGAGCAAATTTGCATCCTGTCTACAAAAACTTCAAAACTTGCAGCAACTCTTTGTTCATTTAAAATCAACCAGCAGAGAGAATGCTACCAGCAATTAATTTTCGGCCCGGCTTGTGCTATCATTTCAAGGTCAGGTTTCACTGGCCATGCCTCAGAGGGAGCTTGGGTTCGAGGAGAGCACTAAATGCTGCTCAGGAGGAAAACACCATTAAATGTGTACTTGGGGAACTGAAATTGCCCTCGATGAACTGCAACTGGAGAACTCTGCCAGCCTGTCTCCACCCATTGACCCTCCCAGCAACCACGGGTGCCCTTCTGTAACCACCCTTCAGGAGCCACCAAGTATACCACCCCAGAACGTTCACATCTACCCTTAATAATTAAAGTTTGACCTTCTGACCACAGATCCAAAGACTGGTTCAGCTCCAACGATGCCAGATGGGAACACATACTTCTGGGAAAGATTTAAAGCACCTTCCCTAGGTTCAGCTGGGAGAGAGTGAATTTTCTTTCTAGTAGCTGCTGTGGTTTGGATTTGGTGATGCGAAGAAAGTTGAGGAATGTTGATAACAGAATTTGTTTCAGCTGTTGCTAGGTGATGTCTATATTAGCCAAGGACTATTTTAGCTTCCCACAGAAGCTGAGAGGGAACATAGACAGGACTGGTCCTGGTTGCTGGGGTTAAACCAGGACAGCACCTTTAGGAGACAAAATACACAGCACAGGGGAAGAGAAAGAGCAGCTGCTCTTGGTCCCAGCGGAGACCACCAGCAATCTCGACACAAGGGATTACTGAACCACCTGTATCACACCAAAGAAATCTGATCTCTCCCATATCAGAAACTGGGATATAATTTTCCAATGTTAGCAACTCTCCTAGGTTTTCTACAAAATCCCGTCCATAAACTTTAAAAAGATCTTGAAAGCAATAGGTCCCTTCCCTTCCCAACTTTAATTGGAAAAACAAATCTCAAATTCTACTTCTTGGGTGCTTAAATAATTCTTTCCAACTTCCAATCTATATTTATTTATAATCTATATGACAGTTCTTTTTTATTTTTCTTTACTCCTAATGTTATTTTCTGACATAATTGTTAAGATTAAGTAGTTCATTCTCTCACCACAATCTATCTTTATGATGCAGGGGTTTCTAAACGGGCAGGTGAATTCAGGCATCCAGGTCACTGGTGCAATGAATGTCCCCCACCCCTGTGACTGACTGAAACTGAGACGTGACTGTCACACACAGACGACAACTTAGAAAAAAACCACTGAAAATAAGTAGCCACTTCTTTGCAAATGATACCTGGCAGGAACATACTGGTTTCTCTATTATTATTTTTTTCAAATTCATGAAATACTGCAGGTACGGGCTGTTGTTTTTTTTCCTTCATATCTATTGTAATACACTGGGGATAGAAAATAGTTCTAACCATCTGACTACGTACTAAAAGTATTATAACCACGTACAGAAAAATGTTCCAGTAAGCTGAAACCAATTTTTTCTTTTATTTACAAAGCTATCAGAATATTTTTGTTGAAATTGAGACATAGCTCAACACATCTACGTGTTTATGTGCATATACACAGTTTTAAATCTGAAAACAAAGGTTCCTCCATTTCTTTCATATCCTTCTGCAGAAAATATGGCCAGAGAGACCTGTGAATGGTGATAGACATTTACAAGCAATGGCTGGGAGCAATCAGGGATTTCAGTTCAAAACTGAAGTCCAAACAAAGCTACATCCTTTCCTGGCCTTGAACACAGCAGACAAAATGGGTCTGCCTTATTTTATTTATATTTTTTATGCAGCTAAGCAAGAATGACTGATTTGAAACATGTCTTTCAGCATGACTCCTTCAGGAAGTGTTCCTGTTGGTTCCTCCCTCCATGCTTTGGACAATTTCCATACAAAAGGCAAATGAGAAGACATTCCATGCCTCACTGCCATGTACTGTTTCCTGATCCCAGTTTCAAGGATGAGCTGCCCCTTTTTGTACCAGACTTTCAACAGCACAGGAGCAGCAAGGATTTGCAAGGGACAGGTTGGATCTCACGTTGTGCCATGCCTGGATCTTTTCCACAGCTTTCCAATACCATACATCTAAGCTACTAAATCTGGGTCTCACCATCTTCATCTCCTCTGTCTCCTTCAGCTCATACCAGTCTCTACCCTGCACATCTTCCTCAGAAAGACCTGGGAAGCCAGGAACTGCCCTCACACTAGTGGCCTCAGGAAGGAAGAAAGAGAAAGACTGTACAAGCCAACGTGAGCTGAAATACATGGCCCAGAAGCAGCTGGGAGAGGAGAGCTTCAGGAGCTACAAGAGAGTAAAGTCTACTAACTAGGTCATCCCTAAGACAGCAGTTAGCATTTCACAGAATCACAGAGAATGCTATGGGGTTGGAAGGGACCTCTGGAGATCACCCAGTTCAAGCCCCTGCCAGAGCAGGTCCACCCAGAGCAGGTCGCAAAGGAAAAGTGTTCAAGGGGGCTTGAATATCTCCAGAGAAGGAGGCCCCACCACCTCTCTGGGCAGCCTCTTCCAGGGCTCTGCCACCCTCACAGGAAAGAAGTTCCTCCTCATGTTCAGGTGGAAGTTCCATATTCAAGTTTGTTCCCATTCCCTCTTGTCCTGTCCCTGGACACCACTGAGAAAAGACTGGCCCCATCGTCCTGACACCCACCCTTAGGTGTTGATCAGATCCCCCCTCAGCCTTCTCCAGACTAAACAGACCCAAGTCCCTCAGCCTTTCAAGACCTCTCTCGCTCTCCATTTTGTTTTTTAAACAGGAAACTGTGTCCTCTTGCATAAGGACTCCAGTTGATGCTGTCACAGTAGTGGATGGGGAGGGAGGGTTTTGGTGAGCAAACGCTGGCCTCACCACTCTGGGGCTCGCTCTGTCAGTCCCTAAATGTCAAGGGAGCAGAAAGATCCTCCAGACAAAGCGAGAAGCCCGAGGGCCAGCAGCTATGGAGGATGCAGTCTGTTAGCTCTTAGCGCACACTCAGCACAACACAAACCCCAAGGTGACCAACTCCTACCCAGAAATTGATTTGAAGATGTCCCATGAACACCACAAAAATGACAGAGAAAAATATAGGGATCATTGAGGTGGACACTGACAAATCAAGTCCAAAAGACAAAAAGCCACAGAGAAAGAAGACTTGGTCTTTGTGGTTTACACCACAAATCTTATGGCAAAACAATTTCTGTAGCTTTCTCAGCTACTTCTAATGTGATTTAACTTGCAAAACCAATAAAGCTAAAGCTTGTTGAACAGAAACCTGCTACCCATGCTCTAACGTGGCTCATAAACGTCAGTCACAGAGTAATGCTCCAAAATGTGCAAACTCCAGCAATTTAAGTTTTTTGCATGTTTTATGCATTTTAAGGCAAATAATTCTCTTTTAAATGTCAAAATGCATTTTTTATTCATTTCCTTTTTCTCCAACTGCCAGCAGAAACTTTCAAGTGGAAAAACTTAAAGGATTTTCTTGTCTGTTGTTGTTGTTTATAGCAAGTTATATGAACAAAAGCTCCATTACAGTAAGAGAGCAAACCCAAGTATTCTGAGGTTAAGAAACGCCACCTTTGAACACCAGTAACAAGATTCATTCAATGTTCTTATGCGCATGCATTATGATAGGATTTTTAAACACATGGTTTTCCTTTGAGGCAATATGGAAAAATCTATATGTATAAAAATATAGTGCCCACTAATGTAGGTGGCACAAGCTGAAAAAAAACCAACCCGAATGAGCGTGTGGGTTTATTTTTCTCTGTGTTCCTGAGGCACAGCTTTTAAATACTGAACCCACAGGCTTATCGGGGGGCAGGCATTGCCCACAGCTGCAGGAGGAAGGAAGAGCAGCAGCATCGATGTCTCACCACACGAGCCCTCACACACGAGGTTCGTTTTCATCCACGAGGTATTTATTATTAGAGAACATCCCAAAAATGCCTGGCCTCTGAGCGACTGGTATTACCTTCGCCACCCACCACTGGATTCCACACGCACTGGGGTAGTTTATCTATCAGTTTTCTGTACTGATGCAGTCACGCCGCAGAAAAAGTGCCCTCAATTTGCTCCATCAATGCAAGAAAAACCCCTTTTGTCCTAACTTTGGCAGGGGGTTGGACTAGATGATCTCCAGAGATCCCTTCCAACCCCATATGATTCTGTGAACTCTTAAACATATTCACCTTGTAATTGCAGCTCGGAAAAGCTTACACTACCGCTTTAAAATGAAAAGGACAGAGACACAGGCACACTAAATTAGGTTATTAGAAAAGTGACTCTGGTTATGCATAGGATATTAAAATACTATTTTTTTTTTTTTTAATCTGATTCAGATCAAGTATTTGTAATTTTCAAATCCTTCAAATATGGGGATAGTGGGTTGCTCCACTGCACCACAGGTTAAGAAAAAGCAGCAAGTTCCAGGCTGGCACTGAACGTTACTGCAGAGGTTTTGTGGTTTGGGTTTTTTTGTGGTTTGTTGGTTTTTTTCAATAGCATGCAGAAGAGCAATTCCTCATTTTTGTAGATGATAATTTAATTTCTGCTTATATATGCAGAAATCTTGCACTTGCAAAAGCAGTATCGATTACTTCAGAATTAAAGTAAGTTTACTCCAAAATGTATTTCACCCATATCCAGAATATCCAAATGACAGTGAGTGCTGAGATTGAAGAGCAGGAACTCACGGCTACAGAGGATGTGGACCCTCTCTATCAGCTATAGCAACATAGGATCCCACTGAGAAGTTAAAAAAACATCCCAAAATGCTGTTATAAAACCCCGCACACACACACTGCTGGGAAGACAATGAGAAAAGAGCCACTGCTTCTCTCCAAGGACAAATGGCAACCAGAACCCAGCCAAGGGGCTACTGGGCTCAGCCTGGAGATCGGACCCCAGAAGAGGAGCCGGTCTGAAGAAGGGCTGGAGGTTTCACGGTTGTCCTAAACCACCAGTAACTTACAGGTTACCAAAACCAAAAGCCTCTCCCTTCTAGCATATTCCAGGCACCTCTGCGGCCAGTTTCAGAGGAGACTGGATGAGCATTTCCCCATTTCAGGCGGTACCCAGAGCCCGCTCAGGATGTATTAGCTGAGCTCCAGCCGAGAAACAACCTGACAAGTCAGAAGCTGAAGCAATATGTGTCAAAGAGATTGAATTCCACCTTCATATTAGTACAGAAGAAGACAGTGCATGATTATTGCTCGAAGCGTGTGGTTGTTTAGGGGATAATGCTGGCACCTTAACACCGAGGAGTAATGGAAATTGTCTGTCTTGTTCTCATTCTTCCCGAGACAGTCTCTCGTGATACGGCTTGTTACTCTGCCAGGTCATTTCTCTCTCCAGGCTCCTTAAATATCACCTGTCCCGGCTGACAGCACATCTCTCCTGTGATGACATTATGCTTTGTCCCTTGCTAAATAGACAGACACTGGCTTTACTGAGGATGAAAAGTTACACTTGACTCGCAGAAATTAAAACATTACAGGCCGGCCCCTGCATCAGAGCCCTGCTCCCCCCCTAGCCCCCCAGCACAGGGCACCTTCCTCCACAGCAGCCCAGGCTCACGGCCCCCTTTCTGTTCTTGTTCCTCATAAAGAAGACTACTCCTGACATGGCTAAATTCAAAACAATGAATTCAATTATTAAAATTTCAAATAATAATAATGAAAAAAAAATACAGTGATTTCCATGTCCTTTTAAATGCCACCACATCCACTGAGAGGAACTTCTGTTACAGAAGTTACACTGCTTTGAGTAGTGCAGATCCAAACCCACAGAAGGGTTTGGATTGGAAGGGACCTCAAAGCACACCCAGTGCCACCCCCTGCCCTGGGCAGGGACACCT
>BJBW01000761.1:0-77070 GCA_004320125.1 Scolopax mira | reverse complement strand
CTCCATCTCCCCTCTTTCAGTGTCAAACCCTTCACCCTCCTCCTAGGGCTCCCTTCCCTAATGAGGAGTCCCTCCCCATCTCTCCTGGAGCCCCTTTAGGGACTGGAAGGGGCTCTAAGGTCTTCCCGGAGCCTTCTCTTCTCCAGGTTGAACCCCCCCCAACTCTCTCAGCCTGTGCTCACAGGATTGAGGCATCTCCGTGGCCCTCCACTGGACAAAAGATTCCCCCCTTTTCTCTTAGCAGCAATTATTCTGTGCAGAAAACAGCTCAGCAAATCCCTGCTCCAAACAAGAGACCTTCAGCCCTGGAGACAAAAGAATTTCTTCCTGAGCTGTCAGCGCCAGGAGACACTTACCCCTCAGCACAAGCCCACCCCAGAGCTGGAAGGCACGGGATGAGACACAGGAGGAGGAGAGTAACAGCAGGATATTTACAGACAGATTTTTGCCCTTTGAGATTGAAACACCCTACTGTAAAGGCTACAGGTATTCTGTAGCTGTTGCTCTGTGTTACAATTGCTGTGTATTTGATTCCAGCTTCTAGTAACTGCCGAGACAGGCGGAAGGAAGGATGCTCATCACACCCCAGAGCCTTGCACAGAGCTACTGGTGCAGGACAGCTGCTCTTCAGAGGCTGGAAAAAACACACATGGGGTCTCATAGTAACAAATTTTTAGGAGAAAAAAGGCAAATAATGGAGGCATCTGACATTTTCTAATTTAAGTCTGTCCACACACAGATGTTCAGATGGCAGTGAAAGGAGAGCATGGCTTCCAGGGAACCCACTCCCCGTGGGGCACAGCCTCACCCCTGGCAACCCACAGCACATCCATTTCCAAGAGATCTTTAAATCACCTGGAGTCATCACAGAAATAACTGGATGGACTCAGAGCTCCCACCTGAAACTTGTTAAACGTTCCTTAGTGAGCTGGCCTGTGAAGGCAATACTGAAGAGCAGCAGCACTTTGGTTCTCGCTGTGGGAATCAGATCAAATTAACACAGGGAAAAAAACCCCTAAGTTTGTGAAGTGACTTTAAATAAAGCACACAGCAACCAGTAAATTCAGGACTAACTAATTCACAGTAAGACATAAAGATCATGGTTATATATGTTTATTGATTTCTATACAGTATTACTGCTGTATTTATTTTTTCCTCTCGCTGTATAAGCCATGGGGATATGCTCTGAATACGCCCATTGGTAAAGTGACAATGAAAAATGCCTCCTATCTCAATTTGTCTTTCAAATCCGCATTCACCACCGTTTCCAATTACTGCTAGGCAAGATAAGTCATATCTACAAAACTTTTTACTTGTTTCCTTTTCTGTATAGGTTCTTATACTGCATCCATCACCGTATGATCTGCGAGCCTTCTACAAGCCCATTACCCAACATGAGTAATTTCTACAACGTATTATTCATTCACTCATCCATTGTTTAGACAGAAGCATCTGTATTTTTCCTTCTGATTTTTCAATCGCGTTTCATGGCTGGAGGGAAGGAATAGCTGGGGCTGTAGGGAAGGTAGGGGTTTGTGTTCCAAAACCACCAAAAAGCGGAGCAACAGAAAAGGAAAACTTTGTGATGGCAACCTAAGAAGTCCTGGAGGTGACAGGGCACACACAAACACACACAAGTAGCATGCTCAATTAGCACTATCCTTAATTACAGCCATTCAGAGAATGGGAGTGAAATGGCAGCCAAAAAAAAAAAATTAATTTATATATTAGAAAGAAATAATTAAGATCAGGAATAAACCAATATCCGCTGATTTCTCCACAGTATGATGCTCTTCCCACACTCCCCATCCCATCCCTTACTGCCTCCCATGAACACCACGAGCAGAAGACTCTGCATGGACAGGCACAAAGACAGGTCGGCCACACCACGAGCTGAACACAGAGCAGTTGTACTTCTCTACTTTCACGGGACCTCCCTCCCCGTGACCATAAAAATTGCATCAGTAATAAAGTTTGTCACTGAATGAATAAAAATTCATTCTCTAAAGTATGATCTTCACTGCAGTAAATTCTAATTACAAACTATTTATCTGTGGAAAACATTCAGACAGATAAAACCAAGATCTCATTGCAAACAGCACCATAAAAGGAAGACAAAGCCTTTGCTGTGAATAAATCACACGAGGTAAACGAAAAGGAGAGAGGGCATATTAACCCTGCTTTCCAAATGGCACGAGAGGCAAGTGAATTGATTTGTCAAAGGTGACAAAACAGCCCCAAACAGAACACAAGCTTCTTGCGTGGTGGCTCAGCGCCGTCTTTGATGGTGGTTCCTGGTGGTTTTGGATTTGTAATCACCTGTGCTGCTTCGTGCTGTGAACTCTCAACCCTGCAAACCCGGTGCCCCTGCCCTGACGTTTCAGCCTCGTTGCCAGAGCTCATTTTGCAGGCAAAGTAAGGTAGATTGTTGAATATATTTCCACCAGTCCCTCTCAGTGAGCATAATTCTATAAAATAAAGGCAATAAACTGCAAAATGTGCGCTTATGGTACTGTTAGGATCTGAAATGTTTAATTATCTGCATGATAATTCAACATGTTGCCATTTCCGAGAGTAATGAAATAGCTCTCAGCAATTAATAACGACCTGGAAAACAAACTGCATAAAATGAAATAGTTTTAAAAGTTAATATGAAGTGAAAAATAGCCGTCTACACACACAACAGTAGTAGGCTGTCTGTGCAGTGGGGCTACAGATGGGAAAGAAGGAAAATAAATTTTAACCACATGAGAAATCATCACCTAAAATCTTGCCTGCGTCTCTAAAAATAGTATTAATTCTGTTCACTCCACACATCCTTAACAAGATTTTGATTCCAGATTTGAAGTTTCTGTCAGAATTCTTTGATTTTGGTTTCCTCATGCTCCTGACAGTAACCATTTGTGCGACACCTTTCATTCTGTAGAAGAGGATGCTGCAGGGGAGGGGAGGAGTTGGGGATAAAGCACTTGGGCCAGAAGGAAAGTAATTTGACAATTTCAAATGTTTCAAATTATTATACTGCTGCTGGGCTACCTGAAACCCAGAGTAACAGCACTCCTATAAAAACACTGTAAATTATAATCTGACTCCTTTTTGCAGTGGGTTTTTTCTACAATTTCATAATCTTTTGCCATTTGCCATCTTTATCATCATTTCATTTTCTTTATAAGTTATGTGGAACTGTTCCTGATAGGACCCAAATAGAAATGTTTATTCAATTAATCCATAAAAGGGGTTTCAGATGTATTAGCCAGTTCTCCATTTGAATTGATTTTATTCTGGTTTCTTAATCAAAATGTTTTATATCAAATTAAATGCATTAGAGAAGAACAATATCACCTTTATTAACCAAATCTGTAATCTAATTTAAAAAAAAAAAATCAAGTTATTTTGACAAGATCAGTATTCCATAAACCTGTTGACTGTCTCTAATTATATTACTTCCTTAATTCTTCATTAATCAAACCTTGTATTGGCTGTTCCATTATTCTGTTTAGAATTAAAGTCAGGATGACAAGCTTTTAATTAATTGGGTGATCTTGATCCTTCATGTCAGTATTTTTAATGTTTGTTTTCAAGTAGTCCAGAGCTTCTGTGGACTGTTTTTATTACTATTATTTTTTGAAAACACTAAACCAAGCCATGTAACATTGCAAGTCTTGACAAGCTATTTTAGGATTCCGGAACTAGTGATCACCTGAGGTGTAACCTGACATCAGCTGCTCAGCCTCATGGTTGGAATGAAGCTGTTTCATTATCGTGCCACATAAAAGCATCACCTCCTCCATTCCTGCTCTTGGCACCAGCAGGAGGATCTACTGAGAAATACAGTGAAGAAAGTGAAATTCACTCAGTTCTGCCTCACACAAGTCCAGGTTCAAATTAGGAAGAATGAATTAAACTACCCACTTTTTAAAGGAAACAAAGGTGAAAAATAAAATAGAACAAAGCAAACAAGAATTAAATGAAAAGCAGAATAAAGAAATCCAAAGAATCAATGCTGATAAGAACCAAGGCTTTTGGGACGCCTGTCCTAACCTTTGGAGGATGTTAATCGGAACTTTCTCCAGATCTCCCAGTGGCAGGAATGACACATTTCTCTGTAATGGCTTTGGAGGAGAAAGACATATGGGGGAGAGAGAAAGAATAATGAAGGCATCTGGGAGCTCTCATCAACATCCCTCCCCCTCAGCACACGCTGCTGGCACCGCTTCCCTCTGCCACCCTTCCACATCAGCCCTCCCTGCCTACTCCACGCTGCTCCACCAATAATGCCAAAATAACAGTGAAAAATGAGCCTGCTTCCCAAACTCTCCATTGAACTGCTGCAATGGCCAGAGCCAACTTTCAAAACCTTATTAAAATTTTCCCCGCTTTATTTTTAATAGAGTGATAAGTGAAAGTACAATAAAAGCCAGTCCTATAAAAGTTGTTTTTTTATTTTGGTGCTTACCAATCCTCAAACACTATAAAAGTAATATCGCACTCCTAAACACTTGAGAGACCTTAATTATGAAAGGAAACTAAATTAAAGTATCAAGAACACTAATGAATCATACTAAAAATTATTTATGTCAGTTGAAATTAAAAATAGAAGTCACAGTTTGAAAAAGAGCTGCAGACCTCAGAAAGGGTGAGATTATCCCAACCTGCAGCCCTGTTCCTCAGCAGTGAACAAAGACCAAAACCCTGTGACTATCAGTCCCCAAGCTCTGGAGAAGCTCTAATCAGGCTCTGAGTTATCTGGCCCGGGTGAACCCACAGCATTTTCAAGTGCTGTGATATGAATTATTGCCCGTGGCCGTTCTCTTACAGCTGTAACGGGTGCCGTGGATTAATGTTCTGCAATACATTTCCTTGCTCCTCTCCGAAGCCTGATCTATTGACTGGCTACACGCACTTGGGATAAATCATGATGGTCTCAGAGCTGCAGCACACTCTGCTCTGGGACAACCTGCCCAAAAAGCCCAAGTGAGATGGGAAATGGAGATGTCACTTGGAAGATGGGAGCTCCAGGAGGGTCAGCACTTCCCAGCCTCCGTCCCACAGCTGAAGTGGAATCCTGACCTAGTGTCTTTCACCAGAAAGAGAGCCACTTCACTCCACAACTCCCTGAAAGGAGAGTCTAGCCAAGGGGGGTTCTTCCACGTCACAGGCGATGGGACAAGAGGAAAAAGCCTCAAGTTGTGCCAGGGGAGCTTTAGGACGGGTATTAGCAAAAATTTCTACACTGAAAGGGTTATGAAGCCTTGGCAGAGGCTGCCCAGGGCAGTGATTGAGTCCCCATCCCTGGAGGGATTTAATAGCTGGGCAAACATGGTGCTGAGGGACATGGGTCAGTGGTGGGTTCTGTCAGTGTTGGGTTGATGGTTGGACTGGATGATCTGAAAGGTCCCTCCCAACCCAGGCCATTCTATCACTTCCATCAACATAATGGACTTTGCACCCAAGCCCTCCCTGGCCAGCCCAGGTTCCACCGACCACAAACATGTCTTGTTGTAGGTAACTTGTCCTGTCCTATCCTCTGGTAGAGGCTTCAGGAAGAAGGCAAAGGAAGAGGTCACACCACACCACAGAGGTTTTGAAAACTGGGTGACCACACTAGAGGAAGCCACCCAGCTAGGTCTGCCACCCTAACCTCAGGCAAAAAGTGATTTATTGCTGAATCTGGCACTATGCAATAAGGAACTACCCATGACCAAGGCTTCTTCCACAAACAAAGCACAGGAGAACTCAGGAAACCCATGTCTCATATAACATGGCACTTGTAATATCACAGGAAGAAAGTTTCCAGTTAGTGCAGAGGGAGCTCGCAGCTGCAAATCCCCCCCGAAACAATACTAAGCAAGGCTGCAGAGAGTGAACCAAAAAAAAGCTGAAAACTAATTTAGGGGAGGTCAGGGTCTGAACTTGCAGTTTACTGCCAATTCACTGAGTCACCAGCATGGCGCTCCTTTGAACAAGAGTGATGCTGTGCTTAATTGACAGAATGTGAGAAGAGCCTGGCAGGCTCCTGCCTGCACCCTCCCCTGCGCTGCCCTCCTTCCCCACGGCCACCAGCAGCACCGGGATCCTCTCCGTGCCCCGGGTGCCCACCCGACGGGCAGCCATGAGCCCCACATGGCACAGTGACATGTGCCAGCCAGCGCTCCACATCCCAGAGCTCTTCTGCAGCCTGCCCTCCCCAGAACATTCCCCCATCCAGCCCTAAGGGGAACGTGATGAAGTTCCTCAGCCCAGACTTTCTCCATTGTTCAAATCCCTTTTTTTTTTTTTTCTTTTTTTTTTCTTCCTATCGCAGCCAACTGGTAAAACTATACGGAACCAGAGACTGGTGCATTTGGTATCTGCCAGCGAGATCTTAAATGTTTCCAATTACTACCTGGCCAACAGCCCAGAACCAGTCACGAGCGCCAAACACATTTGTAAAAGCAACAGCAACTTATAAATATTGCTGGGACGTGGGCGCTCCTCCAACGACAAACGTACACTAATTTTTAAAAGTATCACAGCCATTTACTTTCAAGTTGTTCGTCTTTAGTTTACTCTAAAAAAGCGTTCGACTTGTAAACAACAAAGCCATGAGTAATAAAAACATGTAATTTAAGCGCTCAAAATGTATTTAGGCTCCTCTTGAAGCTATATTGTAAGCCTTGAGTGATATCTATTTTCAGGGGAAAAAAAGGCTAAGATTCTGTTTGAAACGTTAAGGTAACTGCTTTGCTGTAAAGGGAACTATTTTCTCTCTGTCCACTTTAAGAAAAAATTTAAATTATTGAAAACTACACATTTATCTGTACTTTTATTAGCTTTCAAAGATTTAAATAAAAATTTGAGATGCACTACTGCGAGAGACACAAATAAAGAGCTCAGCTCGGCCATTCACTGCTGGATTTCTCAAAAGCTCACTGCCTCACATCCCCACATCCTAAATTCTCCAGTCCAGCCCACAGCAAAGCCTGGAAATCCAGCTCCTCCTCTCCAACCCTCCGCTCTGTGAGGGTGAAAGCCCCCCCCCGCCCCCCCCGAAGCAGGACTCTTCGCTCCCCACATCGGCACCAGCACATTCCACACTGCCCCCCCCCCCCCCCTTTCACTCCACTCACTTTAAAAATCAATTATAATTTTTATGTAACCAAAATAGCATTTTAGTTCTCCAGATGGCCACGCAAGGTCACTTTCCCAAGGACAACACCCTCCCTCTGTCCAAAATCCCAGGAAAATGAATAAAAAAACTTCAAGCCGCTTTCGTTTTTCAACGTTTCACCACGTTTTGCCTTTTTTTTTTTTTTTTCTGGAGGTGAATTCAGCAGTATCCTCTACTCTGTGTATATTTTTTTTTTTAATGAATAAATGTTCAAATAGTAAAGAGATATTCTGTGCTTGCCAAAGGCAGGCAGGAAGCAGCCCAGCTCCCAAGCCTTCAGGCTTCACCACTGGACCAGCATCTTCGCTGTTGTGCCTTGATGTTACGGATAGCTAGGGCTCTGTGATGGGTAATAACATTGAAAAAAAAAATAATAACAACGACATCTTCTTCCATATATATTGATCCATTCTCAGCTCTGATTAAGCTATAAATCTTCCCCTTCCCCCTACCCCCTTTCCTTATTATCAAACCCAAATAATACAGGCAACAGTTTACTAAGATCAAAGTCATTTGGAAAAAAAAACAACAAACAAAACCACACAGGACTCTTTCTCCAACTGCTCTCTACAATTCTTCATGTTTTGCTGAAAATCACAGCCTGGCACTGAACTCCAGTAACGTAGGTGGGAGCAATCCCCCTGGGTACATATATTAAGCTCTGGACAGGCTGAACTATTGACCTCCTTTGCCACTAAAATACCAGTTAATCATAAAACTGAGCTGGGAGCTGTTACTCAGAAGCAGCAGAAAGTAACTCCTAACTTACANNNATTTTCTGTATGCCCCCCCCCCCCCCCCAAAAGGAACAGCAATCCCAACTCTGAGGATACGCTTGAGAGGACAACACACCCCAAAGCCACAGAAAGGATTACTTTGGTTAAAGTGCTACCTTCTGCCTTTTGTTTTGGTTTTAAAATGCTTGAGAAGTGAGTATTTGGAGCAATGACACCAGGCAGGAGGTGAAGTCGTACTGAAATAAAGCCCAGGTGCCCCCCCAGGATGGATGGGGAGGAAGGAGCCCTTCAGCATCGGCAGCTCCACATCCTTTGTGGGAACTTTCGGCACCAGCCTCCCCAGGGCTCAGAAATGGAAATACAAAGCACACCCCTGGCTCTTGAGGAGGGTGATGTCAGAAAATGTTTTGCTTAACAGTAGTCTTACTGCCACTGTTTAAAAACACTCAGTGGTTTTACGTATTTGAGCAAAGAGACAAGTTTTCCAGCCAAAGGGCATCCCTCGGCATCAGCCCGGGAAACACCGGGTGAGGACTTTTAACAAGTGAAAGAATCACCTAATTCAGCATTAGAAACAGTTTTGTTTAGCGTTAGAGGAAACATTTACCAAACGAGTCACCAGACAGCACTTTTGCTGTGAAGAAGACAGAAATATATAACAAATACCTACTAATAAAAGCGCATGCCTGATAGTGAGAGGAGGACATCATCCCCCGGGTCACAGAACATCTCCAGCAAAGCACAGGCCAACGGGTCGATCGTACGATACTAGGAAATGTCATGAAATTATAAATACTGAATGAATTTTGTGAAAAATCATTTCCAATCTTCATTTGAAAACAATGCTAGTATTTGCTTAGCTATTAACTCAGCAGAAAGAGGAACACTAACTTATCCTTATTGATGTGTCAGTGCGTGTGCCATCGCTGCCACTTGGAATGGGAACGTTAAAACTCATCAGACCAACGTTTGCTAATGTGTGCTTCGTAAGCTGTACAGGGAGCAGCCAAACTTCATCCTGAAAATTCATTTATCTCCTGCCACTTCATTTGACACTGAGCAGATAATCAATTATAATTTGCTTCAGAATTTGAACTAATACCTACAAAACTTATGGAAAGACAAAACTGACAAAGAACATCGACAGCAAAGAGAGTATCTGTCTGAAAAATAAGCGATCTTGTCGAAAACAAGAATTAGGAATAATTGAAGAGTCTCCAGAAAGAAGATACTGCCGCAGAGATGTCATCTCCTACAGCAGAGTAAATCACCTGCCAGTCACTCCTGCAACCCCAGCCACAGCCCAGCTGCAGGGAGAGCCACTCCATTAACAGCTTTACCTTTTCTTATATATCTTTTCTTTGGATAAGACTAATTTTTTATGTTTATGATTTGCCCTTTACGAGCAAAATATTTTTAAAGAAATATTCTTATACATTTGCAGTTATCTTAGAGAAGCCATGGGAGAACACCGTGGGAAAGGAAGGGCTGTCTTCATTTCCCAGAGGGAGGAGGAGGCAGCAGAGCGACCTGCCCCTCCTCTGGTGGGAAACTGGTTAATATTAACACTTATTCCCCTTCTCTTTCATGGAATAAGAAGAACCAGTCTTACTGCAAGGTAACCAGCTCGGAATTTTATTATTATTAAAATAATATTGTCACGTAAATTCAGATTTTTCTTCTCAAGTATTTTTTAATCTGGTTCAATTCATAGTGAATTAAATTAAGATGAGAATTTGTCTCAAGACAGACTAGATTTTGTGCCTTCTATGAGAGTGTTAAAAACAACTTAAAAATAAAAATCAGATCCCAATAATGTTGTTTCCCCTAAATGGCTTCTAAAAATATGTCACGTAAATCATGGCTTCCTTTCTTTTCCTTTCCCATTAAAAAGCTTTAGTCTGTCACAACCTGGGTAAATGAAATTATATTTTTTCAAGCACTGGGGAAAAAAAAACCCGAACATTTGGGATTTGTTATTCTCAGCTCAGCCGCTTTACAACAGAAGCTCTTTTCAAACTCCTACATTTTCAGAACAAACCAATTCAGCACCATAAATCAAGGCTTTAACCTCAACAGGTGAGATCTCAACGACTGTCATCTTAACCAAGATGGACACACAGATCTTTTAGCCTCACAAGAAATATGGACTAAATTAAAAAACTAAGATCACAAATCAGATGCCCCATTTCAACACACATTGTCTCATTTTCAGGGATTCACACCTATTGACCCACCCTGCTCAAAGCTCTGGCTTCTGATCCTGACCCCGATCCTCCTCCTTAATTAAACAAAACGAGGAGTTGTCCATGCCCAGGTGAGAACTCGAATAGCTGTCCCACTGAGGGCTGTCACCAGCTTGTGAAGAAAATATTGCATTTACACACATGGCATATGGAAATCTGCCACTGCAGCTCTTCTTTCTTATTATTTTAATGTGGTTTTGAATAGATGGTTCTCAGCACTCTTTGCTAAGTCTAATAAAGTATAAAAATTCTTGAGATTAGAAGGAAAAAACCCCACAATTTAATTTCCGCTTATTTGCCTCCCAGCCTGATTGCTCAAATCTATAATTTTTCCCCTCTGCAACCATGAGACATAGGTATTGTCTTTCTTCTTAGGAAAGCTGAGATTAAAATAACTTAAAGTAGCTTTAGAAGGGAGAGCACGTAACACTAGTTAGGGGTGTTTAATCTTCTTGGTGCTGGCCACGCAGGGGCACTCTAGAAAACCAGAAGCAAACTGCAGGGTTCAGCAGCACGCAATTCTGGTGGTGGTAACCAAAAATGGAGTAAAAACCCCTCTTATTAATAATTTGCAATTGTATTTTAGAACTTGGAGATTTAATAGTTTTATTTTAGTTATTGGAGATTCTCAAAGCCTATGCATATCTACTTGGAAAAAAAAAATTATGCAGTAGTACACTACATTTTTGTAAAATTCTATTTCTTACACAGATGTTATTTTTTTTTTTTTTCCCCAAGCAAGTTCCTTTATGTGGAAATTTATCTAAAATGCAAGTGAAAATATGAAGGTGAAAAAGCAGGTGGTTTTTCCTTTCCAGAAATGAGGTCTCCTTCCTTGCATCAGGAAAGGAAGATATTTTTTTTTGCTTTAATTTCCTTAGCTTACTAACATCCCACCAATGGGATTCTGGGCTGTGTAGGGAGAAATATGGCCAGCAGGTCAAGGGAGGTCATTCTCTCCCTCTGCTCGGCACTGGTGAGGCCACAACTGGAATACTGTTGTTCTGGTAGTTCTGGGCTCCCCAGTTCAAGAGGGACGGGGAACTACTGGAGAGAGT
The DNA here is from genome assembly GCA_004320125.1 of Scolopax mira. Lineage (NCBI taxonomy): Eukaryota > Metazoa > Chordata > Aves > Charadriiformes > Scolopacidae > Scolopax > Scolopax mira. The sequence goes on along the minus strand of BJBW01000761.1, from coordinate 65,879 downwards.
CCAGAGTAGGGCAACCAAGACGATTAAGGGATTGGAGTATCTCCCTTACGAGGAAAGGCTCAAAGAGCTGCGTGGGGCTCTTTAGCCTGGAGAAGACCGAGGCAAGACCTTATCTATGTTTACAAGTTCCTAAAGGGTGGGTTGAAGGATGATGGAGCCAGACTCTTTTCAGTGGTTTCAGGACAAGGGGCAACAGGCACAAGCTGGAACATGGGATGTTCCACTCAAATCTGAGGAAGAAAAAAACCTTCTTCCCAGGGATAGCAAACAGCAATCCGGACAGTGACCAGGACACAGCAAATCCTTATTGTCCCCAAACTTCAGGGTTCTGTGGATACCAAGGGAACCTTCAAGTCCTGCTATAAATTAATCACAGCCGCAAGTCCATCAACTAATTAAATCATTAAATAAAGAGTTTTGTCGGTTTGTTTATTGTTCGGGAGCGGCACTCACCGGCACACTTGGTCCTGGTGATGAGGGGTGGCCCTGGTTGTCCGGTCCCACCTTCCCCCGGTCTGGTGAGCAGGACCCGGATCTCGTATTCGGTGTCGGGGTCCAAGTGCCAGAGCTTGTATGTGGGGGCGTTGACGGCGTGGGTCTCGGTCCAGGTCCCCGAGGTCATGCGGTACTCCACCTCCTTCAGGATGATGGGCCCGTCCCCGATGATGGAGTTGGCGTTGAGCTGAATGAGCAAGTAGGTGGGTCCAACGCCCAGCAGCTGCGGGGGGGCTATCGGCCGAGGTGGTTCTGGAAAAAAAAAAAAAAAAAAAAAGCCAGAGATGAATACAAAAGCAGAAAAACCCATGAAGTGGATGGCACTTTCCACAGAAAGTGAACCAACCACAACTGACAGCACTGGAGGAGAGCTGAGGAGAATCTGAGCCGATGGAAGCGAGTGGTGTGCCGCTGGCATCTGACCAATGCTGCTTTTTCCATTTAAAAATCCAAGCCAGGGACCACAAAATCTGGTCTGGTTTATATATTGCTACTCCTTTACATTTTTCTCTGGAAAAAAACCCTTGGTTCATGCCCATTTCTATAATTTACTGTTGCAATAACTCGGGATTTTCAGAAACATAACCGATTTTCGTTTATTGACAGAAGCCACACACCTACTTTCCTTAAAGAAACAGTTGATATATAGCCTTAAAACTAGTCTGACTGCAGCTCATTTCAAACCCAGCAGCTGCCGTGAGGGCAAGGGACACAGACGCCACCAAAGGCATTCAGAATACTCAGAACTGAGCAAAACTGCCAGGAGAACACCAAAATAGAGACATATTGCAATGGCACGTCTTTTATTCTTCACTAACTTACTGCTGATTTAGAAACTCAAATAACAGAATGCGCGTTGCCTCTTTGTCTTCCTGGGTTCCCATCAGCTTAAAATATCCCACCGCAGCCACAAAGTGACTCTGGACCAAAAGGTGCCCCCTCACCCTGGGAAATGTTGACGCGGAGAAGCCACTCGTTGCCCAGGCACGTTTCATTTCCAGAAACAAATCACAGGCAACGTGTACTTTTCTAATAAAATGAATCCACTGTAAACAGGGTGTGTGTGTTCATTTTCATTCCAGATGGCTCATATTTCAACTAATTTGTTTCGGTTAATTAGGCAACAATGCTAAATTCGATGCACACGGTGGGGTTCGCGCAGCAGCGATGCAGAACTAACACCGCGGCAGCTCCGAGCAGGTAGAAGGGTCTCGTGGCCAATGCATCAAAAATACCAATTAACTCCAGATTTCCCTTGGCGGGGGGGAGATCCTTCCCACCACTGCTCCCCCACCCCTCTGCACAGGAGAAGCTGGGAAGCAGAAGCATGGCACAAATTCTACATCCCAGGAACGACCCCACCGGTGTCACTGCCGGAGCCTGTGGGGAACAGAGGTGGGGTGGCTCAAAGGGGGACACCCCAACCTCCTTGGCCACCCCACTCTTCCCGCATGGTGACATCCAGCTGAGGACTCCCTGCTTCTCTACATCCAGCAGTGAAGTCTCCCCTCCAGACACCAGAGAGGACTCCCAAGAGCGAGTGGTGTTTGCTGGCTCCAAAAGCAGCCAAGTTTCCCACATCTCTCTACAAAAGGATTTCTTGCAAATTTTATTTTCTTTTTTTCTTCTCTAAATTAGCTGCGTCTCAAGCCATTCTGTTTGGAGACCAGGGAATGGGTGGACCTGGGCCGTGGCAGCACATGAAGCTCAGTCTCTCCTCCCAGAGTGAAAAGGTGTTCCCGTTCCTGCTTTGGGACATGCAAAACTCTAGAAAGTATCTCGATTAATTATTAACATGTTTTACCCTGTGTTTTGGCAAGAAATATGCATGTGAACTAATTTAGAATCCTAACTGCATCAAAGCTCAGAAATGCAGCCTGGCTTAATGAGGGCAGTTTATTTGCTGCGGAACTAACCCATCAAATGTCAAACTAATAAATCCTAAGGTCAGTGTGTATTATGGCAGAAAACATAAAGTCTGGTGAGGCTGATGCACTCCCAACGCCAAGTTATAAACCTCTCAACATAAGGCTACGCTTAGAAGTACACACTTTGATGAAGAGCACGATTATCACAAATAAAGCCTCACATTAATGAGACTAATATACCATTGCATATTAATTTTTTATGTTGTGAGGTAAAGCGTATTCTTATATTAACATATGCATTTTGTTTTTAAGCTCTTGAGGACAAGGAGACTTATTTATAAAGTCTCTCCCAGTTCCAATAAATTATGCATGAATTTCAATCAGTTAGCAAACGAACAAGTAATTGTTCTGCAGCATTATTAATATTCTTCATAATACCATATACTATCAGAACAAGAGGTGAGGTGCAACCAGAAATCCCCAAAGTACACTAAGTATCAGCTGAAGCATGCAATCCCAATATACCAGATAAACTTTTCTGATGTTACCCAATTAACTTTCTATTAATTATTCTCATTCGTTATTCTATAACCAGATCCATCAAATATCCCCTAATTATATTTTCAAATCACATAATTTCTTTTTATACATATAGCACCCTGCAACTTTTAGGGCTTAAAAATTGCCATTGATAAGTAAAAGATGGGACAAAGCAATTATTAATGCTTTTGGTTGCTGTTGCCATTCCCATAGCGAGCATTGCAGGGACACAAAATTCCTCTTTCCTCTGTGAAGAGCCATAAAAGGTTCTAAACAACATTTTACGGAAGAACATTTCAACCCATGGGTGACTCTAACTTGTAAGTAGAATCACAATTCCGATGGGTATCTAAGACACACTGAACAGTTTGAAGGAAGACCCAGTGTGGAAAGTTTCATTTCTTCCTTTGCTAAGCACAAACTTTAGAATTCCTTTTCCAGTGTGACCAGTTCAATTACTGGCTCATTTTCTGACTATATTTTAATGTTGAAACTGGTGAAACCCCTTCCAATACACAGAGCCACTGACATCTCTGCACGACTGTGCAAAAAGAGCACGTGTACATCGGCGAGACGTTGAAGAAATGGATGTATGTTCATGTACAGCATTGCACAGTGTTTGGCCAGTTCTGGTTTTGACAGAAAATGCCCACAGTGAGTTAATAAAAAATTAAGACTGACATTTTATCAGTACAAAGTTCCCGTTCTGCTGAGCTACGAGCAGTACATTACACTCACATCAGTATGGATGTGACACTATATATTAAACATACTGTGATATTCGGGCACCGATGACTAGAATAAGCATGAGGCATCAACCCCAGCTATGAGTCTCCCTGCAGTTAAGCAATTTTGTCATATTCTTAATATTAAACATTGTGTGCAAATAATTATATGTAACTGTAATTATATAGACAGGAAAAAAAATCCAACCAGAAAAGGTCACCAGTGTTATCAGTACAGTGACTAGTATGCATAAAACTTCCTATATTCCCAAGTAACCTATGTATCCTAATGCTATTTACCCAGCCTGGGTGACAATAGCCCCATGCCATTGCCCTCCAAGACTAGTCACCTCCTAAATTTAAAAGAAAGGAAGGGAGTTTCATTAGTATCTTAGAGATAATCAAATAGTGTTAATGTTGAGTTCACAGCAGGAAAAAAAAAAATAAAATCAAACCAAATCAGAATCCTAAAAGTTGTTCTGTTCTGGAGGAAAAGCTGATAGTGGATGTATGTTTGATAAAATCTTATTTATTTACATGAAGTCATGTTCTGCTGAGCATAACATGTACCAGTCACAGGAGACTGTCTCCTTGCTCAGAGCAGGAGGGTTTGGAAGGGTGGGGAGGAGAGGGCTGGTCACCACACAGCTGAACACAAGGAGATGTTCTGCCACTCTCTGTCCCACCCCTGCCTCATCCAGATCCTCTGCACATAAAAACCCTGTGAGATCCCTCTGCCAAATACCTCACACCGAGCTATACAGCCACCGTGATGACAGGTATCGGCTATTTAACCCAATACAAACAACGAGTCATCATATCAAGCTTAACTTTTACAAGTATAACAAAGCACTCATTTTGTCAAAGAAGCTCAATATCAGCCTCAACCCTCTGAAATTAAAATTGGTACATCTAAACTACAACATAAATTGTCAAGAAAGCAATTAAATTATAGAATCATAGAAAGTGAGAAAGCGTTGGGTTAGAAGGAACCTTTAAAGGCCATCTTGTCCAACTTCCCTATAGGAGGCAGAGACATCTTTAAGTAGGTCAGGTTTCCCAGAGCCTCATCAAGCCTGGCCTTAAACCAGGGGATGGGGCAGCCACAGCTTCTCTGGGCAACCTGGACCAGGATCTCACCACCCTCCCACCAAAGAAGTTCTTCCCCAGATTTCAGCTCAATCTCCCCTCTTTCAGTGTCAAACCCTTCCCCCTCCTCACATGGATCAAGAGTCGTCCCTGATCCAGAGTCCCTCCCCATCTCTCCTGGAGCCCCTTTAGGGACTGGAAGGGGTTCTAAGGTCTCCCCGGAGCCTTCTCTTCTCCATGTTGAACTCCCCAACTCTCTCAGCCTGTCCTCACAGCAGAGGGGCTCCAGCCCTTGGTCCTCCTTGCTTCAGTGAGGAAGCTTCCAAGCTTCCTTTAAAATTTTTCATAATTCAGAGAAAGAAGTAAACAAATAAACGCAGGTAATAGTAGATGTTCCAGGGAGAACAGCAGTGATGCCTCCACAAATCACTCAAGAGTGGCTCAGCCCCAACCTAGACTAAGCTCCTTTCCTCTTCTAGGACAAATTCTTGACAAAGCTGTTAAAACATTTCTTGAGAGTGCTCTGGGTTCCCAGCTCAGGTTCTGTGTCTGACCCACAGCCCCAGCTATGGACAGTTACAGCCCCATTTCTGCCATAGGAAGAAGTTTACACGCAGGGAATCTGTGCTCTTCCTGCACCTGAAGATTACCTAGGTCTTTAGGGATTCACGTGTCTTAAAAAAATACTAAAAAACTGAAGAACTGGGAACGTTTGTTTAGAAGTCAGAGAAAATGTATGAGATTTAGCAGATAGAATGACAGCAGTCAAGTACTTACTGGGAAACAAAATTCTGCACCCTAAAAGCTGGTTAAGCCAATGGAAAAAAAAGAATTAAACAAGCAGCAGCGACTGAAAGCTTAAATTCAAATATGATATTAAGCCACAAATTGAGCAGTGAGAATAGCAACTGAGGAACAATAACTGGTAATACTGCAGGAAATTCTTCATTCTCTCTCTGAGTGTTTTCAGTCAAGGGTAGATGTCTCATAAATTATACGTTAGGGAGGAAAAAATAGAAGATGATAACAATATGTAAGGCTCTGAAGAAGTACAACTGAAAGAAATTACATGGCCATGAAGGTAGTCACATCACTCAGAAAAGTCTGAAGATAATTTTTTTTTTTTTAGAAAAAAAAAATCATTCCACATTTGGTGCATCCTTAATATGAACTAGAAACATTTTCATCCAAGTCTCCAAATTTATAGAATCATAGAATAGTCAGAGTTGGAATGAACCTTAGAGATCATTGAGTTCCTCCCACCAGAGCAGGTTGCTCAAAATGGTTAGGATGTACTGCTCTGCTAGGGAAGGAAAAAAAAAAAAAAAAAAAAAAGGTCAGAATTTTAAGACAATAAGATTTATTTTAGACATGTGCCAGCCTGATAAGATACCAGGCTGTCTTCTGGGCTGACAGCAGCTTGACAAGACCTGCCACCTTCAGCTCCAACAAAAGCTGGATTAATACAAACAGGGGACTTCGGTGAGTGAGGGGAGAGGCGTTGTAGAAAGCTGTCCTTGCCTGATGAGAAAGTCTTCTACTCAAGTTAAAAAAGCAGGTTAATGCAGGGGACAGAGGGATCCCAAGCTGAAAGGATGGACCTGACTAAGGGCAGAGGTACTGGGAACCTCAGAGTCACAGTTTATTTTTAAATTTCCAACAAGATCTCAAGTTTTCACTTTCTCTGCATGACAGAGTACACACAGCCAGGCCTGTCACCCTACACATGCCATCTCAAGCCAGCACTTAGGGCTTTAATGGCTTTGTTGTAACACACAGGGGCAACAAATAACAAACCCAACAGCTTTATGGATCAAAGGGATTGCCCAGTGCACCGAGGACAGTTCATTAATGGGATTTGAGTTCTCTATTGGGCTTCTGAAAAGAATCATAGAATTTTCTGGGTTGGAAGGGACCTTTAAGCTCATCTACTTCAACCATCAACCTAACTCTGATAAAAACCATCACTAAACTATGTCAAGCCATCTTTTGAAAACCTCCAGGGATAGTGCCTCAACCACTTCCCTGGACAACTAATTCCAAGGCTTAATAACCCTTTCAGTGTAAAAATTTTTCCTAATATCTCCTAATCTCCCCTGGCACAACTTGAGGTCATTTCCTCTTGTCCTGTCACCCGTCACTTGGGAGAAGGGTCAAATTCCCTGCTTCTCTACAAACTTCTTCCATGGAGTTGTAGAGAGCAATAAGGTTTCCAATGGGGGGGGGGGGGAGAAAAAAACCCCATCACTCTTCTAACTTCTATCTAACTTATAATTTAGATTTCTGCATTATTAAGAACATATCCCTAGAGGTACATTTCTCTGAGACCTTCTAAGCGCTGGCCAAGGATTCACACGGGAAGTCTGATAAACAAAAGTTATATGAGGACAATCTTAATTAAGCAACTCAAAGGTGCAGCTACAGACGCCTCCTGTAGAGAAATGCTGTCATTACGAGCTTAGCTCATGGGATTCTTGCTTGCAAACCATATAGTGGCACTTGATTTGTCTCTCCTGGGCAGCCCACGTTGTGGGAAAGTAGGAGGGAAAGTGTAAGCTCATTCTGGGCCAGACATCCCATACACCAGCTACACAGATCGCTCGTGCCCAACAGACATGATTCATCTGAAAATCACCAGAATAAAGGAGAAGGTGCATAAGGAAGTCTCCAATTGCTGTAGGGTTGCCCACAGAGAACAACAGGGTTGGGACAGGAGGCAGCTGCCACAACAGCTTTTGCTGTTCCCAGCCAGCTTCCAACCTCTTTTTTTACCCCCAACTTGGCATGAGTCTCCACCACCCAAACCCATCTTTGGTCCTGGGTCTCACCTCCAAAGATACCCCACGCCAAAAACCAAGCTTCAGGAGGACACACTTCCTTAAGCCAGCTGAAACACTCAAATAACACACAGACACCTCAGAGGAGTCTGAAAATCACTTTCTCTATTCCAAGACCAAATGCTGGCTATAGATCCAAACAATAAAAGCCCCACCAGCTGCAAACCCTTTGGAGTTCTCACAAGTCCTGGCCATTTTTCAAGCTTTGGTTTCCCTATTTGTTCATACACTCATTTACAGATTTATCAACAAATTTTCTGGTTTTTTTTTTTTTGTTTCTTTGTTTTCCTCAATGGTCAAAAACTTCTCTCTCCTCATTGAGTTTAACTCATTTTAACAGCTGCTTTACTTTTCTGCTTTGGGTTTGGTGCTGTGGGGTGCTTTGTTCTGATAGAAAAGCTTCTGCTGCTCCCATTTTTGTCTTCCACAGACAACTTGGAAGAAGCATTTATTGGGTTCCTGCTGCTCATGCAAGTTAACCACATCTCCCTCCAAAAGTGTCTTCTCTGCCTCACTGAAGAGAAGGCAGAAAAAACCTCACCAACAAACAACCAACTTTAACATATTAAACTATGTAATGCTTTCATGTAGAAAATCCTACAGAAATGTTTTTAACAGGTAAGTGTTTCAAATAGCCACAAGCCTCCCTTCATGTTGTTTTTTAAAAAGCAATAAAAAGTGAATTCAGACTTGTCTCAGCTGCTGTCCTACAATCAGAAGTGATGGGAGCTGCCTGGAGAAACTGAACAGTTTGTGATCTTGTATTCTCTCACTAAGCTTTTTCTCCAGCTCTTTTTTTTTCCACTTTTAACGTTGCTTATGCAGACTTAATTCCTGCGACTCCAGAAGCGCTCTGTGACTTTAAAACCCAATTTATCACAACTGTTTAATACCTTCCACTAGTTGCCCATCCTAAGGTTGAGACACAATACCTACAAAATGTTATGTTTTAATTAAAAGAGTTAGTTGTCTGGAACAGAAGAACTCATTCTAAGCCATAGCTCAGGAATCAGGTCGTATGGAGTGATTTATCCAAACCACTTCAGAGAGCCCACAGGACCATTTTCATTGTCTTTTATTACTCTGAATGGAAAAACTGAAGGAATCTATTTTAAACAAACATTCAAAATAAATATCTATAACACACTGAGATACAGGTTATTACAGAGAAAATCAGCTACTGGAGGAAAACCAGTAGCAAACAGAAATGGCAAATTGAACAGCAAGCTCAGGACGTCAGCTGAGGCAGAATACAGACATGTTTCACCCCAATATCACCTCTAATTTTGGGGCTGCAAATGGGGACACTACATCACAAGCTCACCTCAAACTACTGATTTATCCTTGAGCACCTGTCTAATATCTCAAGTGTGCATGGTAAGTACAACGAAGCCTACAAGCTCACACAGCTAAAATGTATTTAATTTAAGTGACGCGGCAGTTACTGACCACCTGAAGTGCTGAAACAAGAATTATTTCCACAGTGAAAACTGCTAACTTCTGCATAGCGATTTCATATCCTATGCATCACCGTGGCATTTTATTCACCTGCATTTGAAACGCCACTGCATTCACATTCTATTATCTTCCTTTAAAGAAAAGGAACGGTGTGTGGCTTTCTTGTTGTCAGCAGAAACCATAAACAAGGTTAAAACTCATACCCAGCTAAAAACACACACACACAAAAAGTCCTTCTGAACTCTGGAGCACGTCACCCCTCTAGAGTGAGGAGCAGGACACGTGCCCATTTACTGAATGGCAGTAGGCTGTGCTGCTCTGGGAATCAATTAGAAGAGTGTGACATATTTTGTCAAAAAAGATTGCATTGTGTTAAAGCATTTCTGCAGCACGCTCCTGTGGGAAAAGTGAATACATGTAAGAAAAAAAGAGGTGCCTGTGAGAAGAAGATATTCAAATCTTAAATAAATAAAAATCGCTCCGTATAAATGAGTCATCTTTAGAAATGTCTCTGGCAAAGACCTGATCACAATGACTTCATTATCCACATGTATCAGTGATTCCCTTGAGACCTCAACATCGAGATTACTGTTGGAAAGAAATATTTTATCTGCTTCATTGTCAGGAACCAGTGGGTTAAGAAGAAAATTGAATGCTGCCTTCAGTACTTGGTACTTCCCAAGAAAGAATTATACCCGACCCTACAAGGCTTTGCGACGGGATATTTGGCAATGCCACACATCCACACGCTGTCAACGACAAAGGAATAAAACCAGAGATCAGGGGGAGAGGGCCTGAAGAAATACACAAATATTATTTTAGGGACTCCAGGATTGTCTTTTGCATCGTTATGTGATGAGAATACAAGTTTCTTTTTCTTCCTGCTTCTCAAGCACTTGGAATTTTATTTTCTTTTCGTTTCAAGTCCAAGCTGGCCCAGAGATCTGAAATGGCAAACATTTTTGCATTGTTGTTGTATCTGTTGATGCTACAGTCACTGCCGCCAAGACAAACTGAGTGCAGAAACTTTTTGCTGGACAAATATTACAGTGACATTTATAATCAAACTCAAATACTTCAAACATCTGCAACAGAACTAGAGTGTCTGTAGAATTCAGTGACAGACACACACACACACACAAAAGAGAACTATCACAGATCTATGCTGCCTTACTAGCTCCACATCTATAAAACTTGAAAGCTAAAAAAACCCCTACTCAGCCAGCTCTCCTGGAGCTGAGTGAAAGCCATCTTCCCACCTGCAGGAGGCCATCAACAACCACTTGGAATGACCTGCATGCAGCCCAGTATAGTTCTTAGGTACGGTGGAGCTTTCTCCAGCTGATGCCACAACCATGCCATGATCTGCACTGTCCCACACACCGACCGAGCAGCTGAGGGAGCTGGGGGTGTTCAGCCTGCAGAAAAGGAGGCTCAGGGGAGACCTTCTCACTCTCTCCAACTCCCTGAAAGGAAGCTGTAGCCAGGGGACGTCGGTCTCTTCTCCCAAGGAACAGGCCATGTTCCTTGGGAAGTGGCCTCATTTTGCACCAGAGGAGGTTTAGGATGGATATTGGGGAAAATTTCTTCACCAAAAGGGTTAAGAAGCCTTGGCAGAGGCTGCCCAGGGCAGTGGTGGAGTNNGGGATTTAAAAGCCGGGCAGACGTGGTGCTGAGGGACACCGGTCAGTGATGGGTCTGTCAGTGTTGCGTTGATGGTTGGACTGGATGATCTGAAAGGTTCCTTCCCACCCAGGTGATTCCATGATTCTATGATCCTCCTGTTGGGTGTTTGCACATACCAGAAGACTTCTGTATGTGTCACTTTAGAAGTTACATTATATCCAGCCAGCACTAATCCAAATTTTTATCATCACCTTCCCCAGAATTTTTCCCGTGCTGTTGGGACAGTATCACGGGTGAGGAGAATTCAAAATGGCATTATGCCCTTTACATCCATCAAACCATACACACAGCTGTACCAGAAGGGAACTAAAACATAAAGTACCTGCAGCTGAGAGGAATGTGGCTTTGGCTTCCAAGCTTTTATGATTTTATTTAATAGTAATTTCTGCTCATTTGATCCATCAAATGAAGGAAGCTACATACTTTAAAGACTGCTTTCTCTGTTAGCATTAACCCAACCATGGACCTTGATGCAGAGAGGTGGAAGAAGGAAGGACAGCAGCTCACAGGCCAGATTATTGAGGCAAGACCCTTACAAATGGGCAGAGACGAACTTAAAACCTTCCCCTTCGGAGCAGCAGAGCATCCAGCAATGCCCCTAGAACAGGATAAATAAAGCCTCCCTTCTCTGAAGTTCTTCCTCTACATTTCCCATTTCACTGAAGTTAAAAGCTTTCTGTCAACTCTTCAATACCATCATCGAAGGAAAAATGGAACCAATTTATTACATGGGTAACACATTAGTGATTATCTGGAGATTTCGTCTGTGCTCAGACTATCCAAGTCTATGGGGAAAAAATGACAGAATCCATCACTTCTGAGCAAACTTATTTTGGAGCACTGAGCAAACTTATTCCCTGCTCAAATCCCTCTTTTTCTAGTCATAACCTTTTCCAAGACATGTTTAGATGTTCCCACCAGCAATGCCTTCACATTTCTTATTACAGCACGCCCAAATACTTCTTGCCAAAATAGCCAGAAGGCAGCCCACTAGAACAACAGAGAAGGGGTCTAATTTTAGGAGGCCCTGAAACACTTCCTTCCATCTGTGCAATGAACCAACGGGAACCAAAATGGAAACCCACTTAGTTTAATTTTTACAGCACAGTTTTACCATCAGAGATGTGAGTTACAAATCATCCAATGCCTACCTGAAAAGGCAACCCTGCTCCTCCACTCCCCATCATCAGTGTCTTTTGACTCACCTACTCTACATCCAAAACAGTTTAGGTTTAAAATTGGTCTTGGGTGAGGTATAAATGGAGGTTTCCTGCTTTCCTGGGCCCCTGAAGCACCTCCCAGTGGCTTCAGACAAAAGCCAGTGTCAGCACAGAAGGAGAAGAACAAGTGAAGGTACTTCAGAGACAGGAAAAGGGAGGGCAAGGACTGGGAGGTGCTGAAAAGCCTTCAGAACCTTCAGAAAGGGTTCAATCGCCAAAAGGAACCAACATCCTTGCCCAGCACCTAAAGAGATACTGAGAAATACCTACTGGATGAAGGGAGTAGGTAACAGAGTCGCTGCCAACCTTATCATTGCCAAAGGGACTGTGATGAGAAGCCTGGAAGAGCTTTCTAGGAAAACAAACCAGAACAAAAAACCTCACCACTTCTTCAGCACACTGACAAGAGACATTCTTTTCTTTAAAGGAATGAACACAACATAAAGATTTATCAAGAATTCTGATAATGCAGCGTTGTGAAGCAGAAATAGAAGAATGATGCTGGTGATGAAATTCTTATGTACCCAATGGAGACGGGTGACTCTTTCATTTCTATCAGGAGAACAGATTCACTCCAGAGAAGCCAAGTTGGTTTAAGGGCTTTTTTTTTAGCTGGTGGAACAAAAATGGGGAATGAGAATATCATACCTTTGAAAGAGAAAGCAGCACACTAGTCTAAATACTAAAAAATATTTAGACTGGTTTTATTGGGCTGATTTCATAATCTACTTTCCAGGTGGGGCTGTTCTGTTAAAAAGTTTTAAAACCTGGATATCGCTTTGAACAGGGTGTCCTTTTAATTAAATTGACACCCAGCACATTGAATCCCAAATTCACTCAAGGACATACAAGCATACACAGCCTAAAAATGAGTATGTGCATTAGATGATTTAGATTATAAAATTATGTTGTAAAGAATAGTTTGTAGAAGCTTTTAATGGGTTGATAACATCCTATTATCTTTGTTTTGTTGCAAAAAAGATTCAAAATATAAATATGACAAAAACTAACGATCATTTACTGTGAAACAGCAATTCCCCCAGTACAGTCTAAATTTTACACCTTATTTCTATTGACACAAACATTTTCTCTTCTGTAATAATATTTATGTCATTCATGTGAACCTTTACAGCGGGAAAAAAATCTGACTACAAAGTCACTGATTGTCTTTCTGGTCTGACAAGAAATAGACACATTCAATAGTAACCAAACAGGAGAATCACATCAAAAAAGAACAATATGGGACCTCTGGAGGATCACCTCATCCAGCCCCCTGCCAGAGCAGGTTGCACAGGAATGTGTCCAGGTGGGTTTGAATGTCTCCAGAGAAGGAGACTCCACCACCTCTCTGGGCAGCCTCTGCCAGGGCTCTGCCACCCTCACAGGAAAGAACTTCCTCCTCATGTTTAGGTGGAACTTCCCATGTTCCAGTTTGTGCCCGTTCCCTCTTGTCCTGTCACGGCTTGAACTGCTGTGATTGCCCTTTGTGCTCCTATATTCTGTTAACCTCTCTCTAGTTAAATTCAGGAATTGTGATACTGAATGGCTAAACTGCAGTCAGGGATATCAAATACGGGGCAAGATAAATTATAATTTTTATGTTACCATAATTCAGGCAATTGAGCTGATTCCCACCTCATCACAGCGTTTATATCTGAAATAAAATATGCTTCTGTAATAGTAAAATTAAAAGTTAGATTTTTTTTTGCTACCTTATTTTAACCACTCTAAGTTATTGTATTAATTTATTGATGAGCAAACCTGAGAATGTACAATTTCTTATTCTGCTTCTGCATGTTTTAGTCCTTTACTATAATGCTAATAAGATCTCATCAGGCTGAGCTAGGACATTGAGAGTTCAGTAACCAGCCTTGTGTATTCATGTAAGAAAGGCAAACAAAATCAACAACGCTGCAGAAATAATAAGAAGTGAAGAAATTACTAGGGCAGAAATTGGACGGTGCGGCTTTCCTCTCCAAATACAAGATCCACTGTTAATAATATAGTTTATAATAATATACATCATTATGGATATTGCTACCTTCAAAGATGACACAAGTAAACTCTTTTCTTTATTAAATTCAGATTGCTTTTGCGCATGGGGCATTCTGTCTAAGACTCTTTTTGCTGGTCCTATGTGTTGAAGAAAGCTGCAATACATTACCAAGTACTTGGAGATAAATCAGTTGTCACTGTAGTACCAGGTAAACAAATAGGAACAGAGGAGCAAAGAACCCCCTTACATTTTACACAAGTATTGGTAACAAAAGCATGTAACCATGGGGGAAAAAGTGTTTATCAGCAAGTTGTGTTGGCCCCAGTCCACAAAGTTAGTAGCACTTTTTCGTGAATTTTAAATACAGCTTTTCATGAAGACAAGAAAAGTCACGACTCTTCCTGCCACATCCCAAAGTCCTGCTTCAAACTTTCAATAGCTGAAGATGAATAGCTTTAAGAAATTCGTTTGTTTGTTTGTTTGTTTTTTAGTGATGGGAAGCACCAGGAAACCTCTCTCATGGGACTTGCTACTCTTCTGATAAATCTGGTTTCAGGAAAGAAAAAAAACAAATAAATATTTCTGACAACTCAGTCAGGGGTTTGGTGAGACGCCCCCACTGAATTCCATTTAGGCTTCTCCCTCTGGATCCAAATAATTCTCTTGCCTGCTTTCAAGAAAGCTTTGGCCTCATATTCACCCTCCTCCCCCCCCGTAATGGGACAGGGCAAGCTGGGTTTGCACAAACATTCACAATTGGTGCACGTAACTTTTTTTCTAAGCATAACATGCCACAAGCACAGAAACACAGAATGATACAGGGTTGGAAGGGACCTAATTAATGTATTCATGTATCTTAATGTTTAAAAAAAAAACACGCTAAACCTTCTCCTTTCTATTTAAAATACCTTTTCCTTCCAAAATTCCCTACACTTTTACTTTAAGAATTTAAACTGAGAAGGCTGAGACCAGCCAGATGTGCATCTCTAAGCTCTCCCCACAGCCAGTGGGCACTGGCAGTGCCTTTTCCTGACTCCTGGGGCACTTTCTCAGGGTGCAAATCCTTCTCCTTGTACCCCCAGACAGTCAGTGAAAATTCAGGGGCTCTGTGACCCTGAGCACAAAATTTTGGCTTTTTCTCCAGTCCTCAAATAATCCCTGTCCCGAGGCCACACAAGTGCAGGAAACCTCTTTTATAGTCATCTTTGGTTACACCCAAGAATAAAGAGGTACCACAAACCAATCCCCCTCACTTTCCTAAGTGCAGAGGTTTAGAAACTAAAAATAGAATAACTCCACATAACAAAAGATTCTTCCTTCTGCTTGGGAATGAACTGTGCTAGATAGGCCGAGGTTGGGTTTTATGTGAGGGTTAAGATAAACAATGGAATCATTCATCCTAATTCTGCAAAGAGCTAAAAAAAAAAAAAACCAACCCAAAAAACAACCAAACATTTATATTAGCGTTTTCAAAATGACATTCTGGCTTTTCAGCCCTGTTGCATGTGGGGCACTGGATAATCAACCCAGGCATTCAGAGCAGGGTTCAGGATGTCCCTTAGGGAAGCAGCTTATTGAATCTCTCAGCATAAGGACATTCCTCGTGTCTGACTGACCTGGAGTGAGGATTTGAGCAGAGGCTTCCCATTGCCCAGCACAGCACCTTAACCTACAGGTTGATGGATTCCCGGATGAGTCTCTCCCTCTGTCCTTTTGAAGTTGAATCGTTTTCTGCCACACGTTCATTAAGTGATATGTCTGCCCAGAAGGTCAGGAAAAAAACCTGGTTTTTAGTTGTGGCTCCAGTTAATGCAGCCATATTTTTATCTGCGGTGGTAGTATTTTGTGAATAGATGCATTGAGTTTATCTCATTTTTCCCTAAGATATTAAAGAATTAAGAAATAAAATGGCAAATCAAGTCAAAGCTGATAAATACAAAGCAGTGAATGGGAGGGGGGGGAATCCCTTGTGGACTTTATATCAGTACAATCAGACAGGAATAATATCTCCATGGGGAATTTCATGACCATATCACCTCAATTCAGGCAAAAAGCCAGATAAGGTATCAGTGATTATTTAGGAACAAAAAAAAAAGATAATATCTTGTGTTTCTCTGTAAACTCATCATGTTGTCTTATCTAAAATAAAAGATATAGATCTGGTCTTCCCATCTCTTGCCGGGTGGGCTAGAAGACAAGACACAGAAAAGGCCAAAGAGAAGTTACCACAAGCCTGGGACAACATCCATAGGGGGAGACATAAAGTAAGTCTGGATTACTCAGCATGAAAGAATGGTGATTGAAGGAATACAGGCTAGATGTTTCTAAAAGGACAAGTGGCATGAAAAAGATTAATATGGAATGACTTTTTCGATTTCTTTCAGTGAAAAACGATGGTGCATAACAATTTAAAAAAACGAGCAGCCTGTGGCTTCAGAGGGACATACTTTCTCCTCCAACTTAACTGTGGGAAGTCGTTGCTGTATGGGCAAACTGGATGATGGGCAAAAACACAAGTTCAGAAATGATTTGACAAAGGCATAGAGGGTTCATCAAGAATATTGCAAACAAGCGCGTTGGTGTAGTCTCTGGCTTAACAAATCTTAAACTGTAGATTGCTAAATCCTGTGAGGATGTATGGGGGGAGGGTACCACTGTGTGTGGCTCCCATTCCTACATCTTCCCCTAAGATTATATACTAAACTAAGATTATGTATTAAACTAAGATTTCTGGCCCAGTAGCAGTTTTTTCTTAAGTTGCTATCACGTTCTTCAGAGTTAAAAAAACCCACCAGCAGGCAAGTTACTGATCGGAAGTTGAACAAGGAGACAAACACGGGCTTCAGTCCAATCTACCTGAGGGCCCTCTGCCTAAAACTATAGATGCTTTAAATCACCTCTTCTTTCAGGGTGTGGGTGGTGCATGGCTGTATGGCCACATTTCCTTCCCCTTTTATTATAAACCATCACGTTTCTTTTTTTCTGATGCTTGAATGGAAAGCTGCTGGTTTTTAATAAAACCTGCTTTGCAGAGCTAAAGTAGTATAAGCTAACAAACCAAATAAAAAGAGATTAATTTTGTCTTGATTTACACCCCTGAATGGTTAACACAATACAGATGCAGTAAGAGCACAATGTTGTACCTGCACTAAGTCATCCCACATCCATAATCTTATTAAAAGCTTTCTCCCATCCCATCGTCCCTTTAACGTGTGGGGGAAAATAAACAGTGAAGGTAAACAAAGTCAGGAGTAAAATAGTACATTTGAACTCCTTCAACTCTTCCTCTCACTGAAGCGCAATCCATGAATAGTACTGGGGCTTACAATTGTTAAATACCTCAAAAGAAGATAAAATTACTACTTGTCTACACCCTCTCCTGCCAAGGCAAAATGTTTTGCCCTGCTGCCTGCTTTTGTTTCACAGTCAGTATAAACAGTTCCCCCACTGGTAAGTATTCTAACCCTGTGGTGTTTATACTCTCCTTGGCCTGAATTATTTATCATTTCTTACTCTGAAACACATAAAAGAAAAAATGGGTAATGGAAGGGGGCCAGTAACGTTGCTGAAGCTCAAAGCACCCTTTGAAAACACTAAAGCAACCTAGATATTTCCCTTTTGATATGCTGTCTAATTTTTCTCAAGTTATTAAATAAAGTGTTTCTGTTCATGCCCCGTGTTATTTACACCATATATTAACTGGCTATAAAAAAGCCCAACCCATCTGCGATTCCAACTAAGTGTCTTTAGGGGCACTTTCCTCATCCAGGTTCACAATCCTTTGCTCTTCAGTTTACTGCTTTTGCCCTTGTATTGCCTTCTCTTCTCTTCTCTGAATAATGAACACCTTAACAGTGCTCTCTGGCTGCCTCCCTCCTTTTAAATGTCTTTTTGAGCAACTTGAATTACATCTAATATCGCAACAAGCTGCCTTTTTTTTCCAGCAGAAGCATATTTTTAATTTAGATTCAACAAATCATTTGAAAAGAGCGCATTTTTTCCCCCACTTTTTTTTTTTTTGAGGTTTTATTATGGGTGAAAATTTCAAATACACTTTATAGCAGTGCAGCAATGAGTGCATGGCTGCCCATCTGATTACTCAGTGACTACTACTGGTGGATTGACTACACAGATATATTTGCTTTTACACACTTTAATTACATCTATACAAATCATACTTGGTTACTTTATCAGAATAGTGTGGCAAAAACACCCCAAGTGCTATTGTACTTATGTATTTTAGTGTCCTGACTAGCATTCTGAACTTGAATGGAACTAGACATTCAGTTTAAGAGAGGCATTTCAATTACTTGCTTTAATTTTTCTTTTCCTTTTTATTTACTGGGGGTTCCCTCTTCTTCCAAACCAAGTCCAACTGCTCTTTTTCTTAACAATGCAAAAACGAGGTTTACTGAAGGTTTTTATATTCAGAGCTATTACATTAAGGTCCATCATTCTGGTACCTGCTTATCTCCTCTACTATGACAAGATAATGTGGGCTTGAGGGAACATACCAGTATCTCCTGTCAGCTCCCTTCCAAGGGCACATTCATGCAAGGAAACTGCTATAGGAGAAAAAAAAAAACACCAACCCAACGACAGCAGTGTTTATCTCAGGAGCCATTCCCCACCACATTTCCCTGGAGGCACACAGATTTTTGCAGAGTAGTGTAACCCACTCCCAAACCAGCCTGAGGATGCGGTTTCATATTAAAGCCAAGCCAACCTAAAATGACCACATCACTGTGGGGAGTGAACTCCCACCTCTTCTCTGGTCTCTCCATCTTTTCCAGACCAGTGGTTCTGCTGTTAGAAAACTTTCCTTTCAGAAAAATACTCTCTTCTTTCTATATTGCCTGGTTTTTGTTACTTTAGGTCCTCAGTCAGCTCATTGCAGAGGGGGAAAAGAATAGTTCTGGTGGAAAAGAAGCAGGAATAGCACATTGCTGGGAGTGGGAAAAGAGATGCCTTTTGGTGCATCAGTTCTACCAGACACTGATGGACACAGACAGCCCTCACCCATGACTACATATATTTTTCAGGAAGTGTCCAACAAACAAACAAAAAAAGAAACAGCGTATGAACCTGGTCATGAGATCTCTCAAAAAACAGAACATGCAAAAAATTCCTTGATAGATTAGGAAGCTTCATTAACTATAGCAGTATGGAGATACATTTTTCAGAAATCAGGTTGAAACCACACCAACCAGTGCCTTTGGCTTCAGCTCTTTAGAGAGTGCAAGTCCCTCTGGAAGTTCTCCTCTGTACCCCAATGCTGTGAATCACAATGGGATTCTCACCATCAAAAGATCGCTTCAAGGATTCCCTCCCAGTCACTTAAAATTCCAAAATCTTGTGAAATTTGTGTTCCCCCACCCAGGAATCCCATGAGCTCTGCTAAGCAGTCAATAAATCCCAGCAAATTCCACCAAGGAGACCTCAGGTGCCAGAGTCCTGAAAGTCATCAGAGCTGGAAGAACAAGGACATCGAACTGACACCCGCAGGAAATGGACTGTAGGTACCTGGTCCATTAATTTCTGTTAATTGCCCGAGAGCTCAACTTGGTTTAATTTGCTTCCAACTCGGCATCTGCTTAGTCAGCTGGCCGGAAGGCTGTTTTCTCCCTGAAATATAGTTTGTCTTAATTATCAGAAGTCCTCATGGTGCAAATGTCTTAGGGGACAGTCCCCTTAATAAGGTGACAGTTTGCTCGTACCATGTACTGTTTGGCACCACATGTCATGTGTGTCCCCTGCTTAATGTCAGCAACAGCAGCTGTACAAAACATCCAGCTTCAGAGCAAGAACATCTCTGTTCCAGATCTCACTGATCTCACTGAAGAGATCTCTTCAGTGTTCCAAGGTGAGCAAGTGCAGTGCTGCATAATTCTAAAGAAAGAACTGGGCCATAACCTCACATATCAAAAAACACCAAAACCCCACCCTAGAACTGTACCCTGGAAGTATCTGGCTGCCAACGTGAAGCAATGGAAGGACATGCAACAACATGGAAGGACACGCAAATCATCCAGGACAAGAGAAGTGGAAATTCAAAGACTAAATCATTAGTCAAGACATTTCCAACTGCTGTCAACACATTTCAAAGTCAGAGTGAAGTTCAAAGCAAGCATTAAAAATCATGAGCCTACAATCTCAATTTTTAAGCCAAAGAAAAGCATTTGTTTTACTCCCTTCAAAAGCAGTAGCCATCTACATCTGTGTTAAAAAACACAACTTATGTTACCATGAGAACATAAGAATAAAACCGATGTTTTCATATAAACTGTGGACTGCAACTTCAGGTTAAAAAAACCCCACAAAATAAACCCCAAAGATTTTTCTTTTTTGTTTTTTTATATTTACTCCTTATTAGACAGTGAAACAGATCAGATAATAAACAGACTCTGCTAATCTTGATTTTCTCAGGAAATGAGCAAGCTGCTCTACAGACACCTTCACAAAAATCATGGATGGCACCAACAGTTTGGAGTACTCTTTCTTGTGTATCAAACAGGTACAGTTCCACACGGCTTGTGGGATCTACCACAAAACAGGCACAAGGACCAAAAAGCTAATAGAAATTCTCAAAAAATTTGAATAAAACACTCCATTATAAGATATTTGGCAATTTCAAATGAAGCTTAAATTCACTTAAGTAACAATCCATTTATTTGCCAGAAAATCTAAACAAAAACTCTAAATTGAGCCAAGTATTTTTACTGTCATTTATTTATTCAAATTAACTAATTCACACAAAGTTAGGACTATTGTTCATCATAATACTAGAACTCCTCATTGAATGTCAATGCTACTTTATAAGCCTTGAACCAACACCACACAATGTCTAAACCTTTCAGATGACATTGGTTAAGAACATATTTTCTACCTAAATCCTCCATTCTTAGAAGGTAAAGTTAAAGCATGAAAATGGACTGTTGGGTGAGTTTTCCCTACTGTCCCTACTAATCATGTTTACTGGGCTATAAGGTTTCTGATATAAGCAAATTCCAGGAAATTTTTGATCCCTAAGAAGGCACTCTCACTTTTTTTTAGCCCCGCTCACTGAGGTTTGTTGCTGGTGAGTCCACAAGCTCATAAGTGGAAATCTTATCTTTCCTTTAGTAGTAAAGAAGCCAGAAAGTGAAAAATTGCACTTATTCCCATGTGTAGACATCAACCGGTTGGTAAACTCAAAGTGTTTGGCAGTACTAGATATGTTAAAAGTTTTAAAAATTAAAATGGCTAAGAAAAAGGGTCACAGAAGGACTAGATGAAATGGTACAGGTGAGGTCCTGAACGCAAAGCAGTTTAAAAAAAAAAAAAAAAAATCACACAAAGACAGCTGAAAATTCCAACTTCAGTCAGAACACAACAGTGTCACCCTTAAATCCTCTCCCAGACATGCCTGTTTGCAGTTTCATCTCGGTCTCAGTGACAAGCTCTGGAGCAAACCTGCACATCCAAATTCAACACTGCATCTCAGCAGGAAGAAATCTTCCTCTGCACAGAGCTCAGCTTCCCCTGGCTTCAGCAGAGACAGATACCTTTCTCACTATTTTCTATATCATTCTGCAAATATACTATCTTCCAGCAGTTAACACTGCAGGATAATCCTGCAATATGAATTATTAAACAGACAAACATTTGAAACTCCTTAAGAAAGAAAAAAAAAACAACAAACTTCTATCCAAACTATTCTGAGTAAACTTTTTGTAATCTCTTTAAAATTACCCTCAAATAACTCTTCAACCAAGATGATTAAAGGTCACTAGTACACTGCAAAGCATATTTTTATGAGATAAATTCCATTATAATTGCAACAACTATTCCAGCCACAATTTAGACATAGAATCCAATTATCCATTTCATTTTCATTTACACCTCATGGGCTAGATCATTTATCATGTTTCATGATAATGATCAGAAGGCACATGGAAAGCGATTTCTGGAGGTAACAAATTACCTTCCATATTAGCATAGCTTACAAGATCCTGTCAACAAGTACTATGCATAAATATGAGGTAATTAAATTTACAAGGTGCAGGAGCGTTTGATATGCTACTTGCTTGTCTAGCAGCTGCCAAAAAATCTGGGTTACTAAATTCAACACACCAGTTTAGTCGCTTAAGTACAGTAATTTAGCTCTTCATAACCCATCAGGAGTCATTATGCCACTAGAACACCACCAGGTAGACAGCATGGGGTGGGCTTGAGACCTGGAAATGAATCTCTCATCATTGGGTATTATTCTTTCTTGCCACCAAGCCATCCATCACGTCCCCGAGACAGCTCGGGATGATAGCGCCGGACCCTCGCATTACTGCTCCTTGAACTCTGTCTCATCCATCTTCTGCATCAGTCCCCGTTTGCAGGGCAGCATCACCTCCCTGCTGCAAAACTCAGCCCCAGCCTCTAATGCCTTTAACCTGCAGTGCCCCTCTAATAGTAATTGATTTCTTTTCATTGCCAAAATGGTGCTCCCTAAGACTATGTGCAGCTGCCGAAGCCAGGAGATGGTCAGGACAGGGCTACAATGCAAGCCTTTAGGAATATGACCCATTTCCTCAGAAATACTGCTGTGTTTCCATATTTTATCACAGGTGTATATTTATCAATATGTAAAATTGGTATAGGAATATATATGCAGTTTCTGTCCCTGCAGTTCATCTACAATTTAATAGCAAGCTTCACTTGCGGCTGAAAATTAATGTCAGGGGTGGCTTCACTTTGTATTTTCGTTAAGTGATTCAGTATTGGAACACTATTAGGTTTTTAAATACATACTAAAGCACACAGGTGCACCTGCATTCCAAAAGGAACTTAGATTAACTCTACATTGATCACGGCAAGTCTTCACCAGCGGGATGACTTGTGTACCATAAACCACCCAAGACTAAGCGTTTTAATTCAGCTTCATCTGAATGCTGTTATAAAAGTTTAATAAATCAAAATGATCAAAATGCCCCCGGTGGCAGGTTGGGATTCAGTTTCCAATTCAAATTCCCTTTAATATATGGCTTCTCTGACACCCTGCATTTTCTGCCATCTACGTTGAATTCCAAATGTGCTCCTTTTCATCATTACCATGCGTCTACTCATCGGCACACTTTTTAACAGCCCTGCACAATACACAGAGGTGTCAAACCTGGAGGGGCTTTTCCCCTCCCCCAGACTGGAAAATGATGGCAGGTAAGGGAACTTTGTCTACCCTTAAGTAAATATTTTCTTAACCTCCCCGCTAACGTCAGTGGCATTTACAGGGAGACAGACCATCCCGAGCTGCACTATCCCACCAAAACGTGAGAGTTAAATAAACGTAGAGACAGAACAGATCCTGGGAGGGAAATTATCCAAGTGAAATACAGCCCTGGTGTGGTGGGGCAGGCTGGAGGCAGCTCTAATTAAGATGAGAAAAATCACGTTACTGCAAATGATCTTGGTGTCATCGTACTGGGATAAAAGGCAGATATAAGAAACAAAGAATCCCCTTGTCCCCCCACAAAGTGACACCCGCCAAGAGCTTTTTCCTCTCCTCCTCCTTCCCATCAAGTCTAAAGGCAAACAGGGATCCCGCTATTCAGAGTGATGACATTTTAATTTCCCACAGCTTTATTTGCTGTTTGTTTTGCATTCACCTCTGTACTTGCCCAACAAGGAGGGAGGTGAGGAAATGACAGAGGTATGGGACAACACCTAAACTGTGAGATAAAGCTCATGCCATCAATCATTAACGCCACATCTGTGGCACCACTGGCCACGCAATTTTGTACCAGGCTGAGTGAAGCTGCATCATCTTGGCTTTGCTGGATTAGGCCGAGGTGACACCCAGCCTACAGTGACTGTAGGGGGGCTGGTAATGCACAGTCTGCCAAAAGGAAGGCTCCAGAGGATCATCACAAACTTGAACAAAGGAAGTTCCACCTAAGCATGAGGAGGAACTTCTTCACTTTGAGGGGAACAGAGCCCTGGAACAGGCTGCCCAGAGTCTCCATCTCTGGAGACATTCCAAACCCACCTGGTTCCTGTCCAACCTGCTCCAGGTGATCCTTCTTTGGCCAGGGGGTGGACTAGATGATCTCCAAAGGTCCCTTCCAACTCCTATCATTCTGTGATTCTGTAAAGCTGGCACTAAGCCTGCTGGCACAGAGCTATCTCCTCTGAAACCATGAACCAAGTTCATCCCAGGTCACTGCTTCCCATTGTGGGCTTCCACTGATTTCCATTAACCCCACAGCTGTATTAATTTCCCTGCCAAATCACAGAGAGGTCTCCACCAGACCTGACAAGTAACAGGGAGCAGCCCATTTCCTGGCAACCAAGGGGAAGGCCCTTTTCCTGACCTCCCCACTCTGGGCTCCTGGCCCTCAGACCCATGCTGGCCAGTTGATTGCACCCCCTGGTAAGGCAGAGGTGGCCCAGCCAGGCTGAGAGGGAGCATGTTGTTTGTTGAACCAGTCCACGGAAGGGACACAGCCCTAGAGACAAGAGAAGGAGAGGGACCCTCTGAAAGAAGGGTCATTCCCGTTTTCTGATGGGAACCCAACATTCCTAGTCTTCCTCCTCCTGTTTTTTGCCTTTGTTCTGGTGGTTTCCACACAGAGCCTGTGGAAAGAGAGGTCTCATCATGATTTTACCTGAGAAGTGAGTGGAGGGAGAAGGTAAGAGAACATCCGCAGGGTTTGCTGTCCCATGTGCTCTCATACAGGTGGGATGAAGCCTTGCAGGAAACACAATGGGAACTGCTGTGCTCATGAACTGGACTCATGAACCAAAATAGCACCCAGCATTGGCACCCACCACAGATTTCAGGAAAAAGTATACACCGGGCAACAAAAACCATGAATAAGACAATGTCAATGCACCAAATAAGTTACTTAGTTATCCATGAACCTGGTTTGGTCCCTGCAGGGTTACTTTTCAATGGGTCATTCTTAAGTTAAGTATGATCCTCATATAAATATCTTTAGCAGTTATGCAAAACTCTACAGAAGTGATAAATCTATACTTTGACACATGATGTTATACATTCTCCATTCCTACCTGTGAGGGATAACAGGACTGAGTTTGGTTGGCTAGGAGAGTATCTAATAAAAATAAAGATGGAAAAAATCTACCCGATACCAGATCAATCACCTTGCATGGTCACTTTCTCTTTAATGAAGCCATTAATTCTGTCTTTTGTTAGTATCTGATAAACTCTTCTGACAGGCTCTGTGGCATCACCTGTAGAGCAAAGAGTGTACTTTCAAGAAGAATCCAGTTCAGAGGAGCCGTATTCACTCTCTGCCTCTGTACCCTGCCCCTCTGCTCTCACATCTTCTCTACGAGTGAGAAACTGAGGCATAACATTGATATCCAAGCTGAGGGGTTATAGCCCTTGACTAAAAAGATGCCTGAACCACAGACCCTCAGGAAAGTACGATCCTGTGCCAACAAGGGACACCCTGTACATCTACTCTTCTCTGACACCCTACCCTAAATACCAGCCACGGGCGGGACTTTGGTTTCTGCTCTGATCCCCAACAGGCACCTTAAAGTTCAGGGAATGCAGGGAGAAGATGCGTATCAACACTGAAAAGGGTAGCTTTTTACCTAATGAGAATATTAATTTTGACAGTATCAAGCAGTACAAAACTCATATCTTATGAGATGAAAGCAAAGCATTTGCTTTACCTTATATGTTTCAGATCTTGCCAAAGAACAAATCACAGAACTACAATAAAACAACATTTCACATTAAAAAAGACTTCAAGAGGATTATGAGGAGATAGAAACACTCCCTACCTAAATTAAACCAACATTACAACAAAACAATGGGCTAAGCAGAGTCCATCACACCAAGCAGGAGACCCATCTTTGTCAAGAACACAAGGTTTTTACTTTTAGTGATAGTTCCATGCAAACTTTAAAACAATGGGCACAAACTGAAATACGAGAGGCTCGTCTGAACATCAGGAAATGCTTTTTCACTCTGTGGGTGACCAAGCACTGACACAGGATGCCCAGAGAGGTTGCAGAGTCTCCATCCTTGGAGATATTCAGAAGCCATCTGGACATAGTCCTGGTCAACCAGCTCTAGGTGGTTCTGCTTGACCAGAGAGGTTCAACCAGATGACCTCCAGAGGTCCCTTCCAACCTCAACCATTCTCTGATGCTGTCATTTCGAAGGTAACCCTGCAACTTTGCAACACAGAACCACAGAATCCTGAACATTCTGCATTTTTGTTACCTCCTGCTAATCCAAGTCTCTTGAGCTCTTTTAGAAATCCAGTCAAACCTGTTTTCTCCTCTTCTCCAACTTCCTTGTGCTTTCTAAAGAAAATGAGCAATGCACCTATTAATTACACAAACCAGAGATAAACATAGACTAAGCAAAGAAGATAAGCAGAGTTACTTGCACAGAAGAGTTGCCCGAGGAGAAAGCAGGGCTGCTATTCTGGGATGGTCAAAGTATGAAGAGCTCAGGACTCCCATCTGTCATTAGTTACGAACATATAGACTTACTGAAGTATTTTCCTTTATTCTTGTTTCATTCTTCATATATAAAGGAGGCAGGACTGAACTTTGGGGTGACAGCCCCTCTTTACTTGCTGTAAGAAGCAGAGGATTGAAAATACGATGATTTCTGTGTTAAACCTGCTTAAAGAGGATAAGATCTTAATATTGTAGAGAAATTAAAACCAGAGGATGCCACTAAAAGATCAACTTAATTGGATCCTGGGCTCTGAAGGATGCTTATACCCAAAGTATAACTTGTGCTTTATTAGTGAGATTTAGAAAAACTTCATAAAAGCATTTCATTATTTTTCCAACTTCAGCAAAGTCATTAAGACACTGTCATCTGTTTTTCCTGCAGGGATACAACCAAGAGAGAATTACGCTTCAACTAATAGTGAAAGCTGGAATATAAAGTAGTTTTGAAGGTGATCTGGGGGGTCCAAAAGAGTAACAGCATTAATATCTGCCACATGGGTCTTTGGACTCACAGCTAAACTGTTTGCGTGCTCCCATGGAAGCCTGGCAAGGGTTCAAAGGCAAAGGGTTCAACTTAGCCAAGAGAACGATGTAAAGCCCACAGATTTCAACACCTTGGACTGTGGAATCTCTCTCCCCAGTTTTCCCTCTGCTCTGAAAGTCGGTGAGTTTAGAGAAACACACACCCAAAGACTCACGGATTCATGGATTTGACAGAGTTGGAAGGTAACTCTAGAGATCATCTAGCCCAACTCCCCTGCGAAAGCAGGAATGCCCAGAGCACCTCACTCAGGATGACATCCAGGCAGGTCTTGAAAATCTCCAGAGAAGAGGACTCCATGACCTCTCTTGGCAGCCTGTTCCAGGGCTCTGGCACCCTCATTGTAAAGAATTTTTTCCTCATGTTTGAATGGAACTTCCCATGTTCCAGCTTGTGCCCATTCCCCCTTATCCTTTCACTGGAAACCACTGAAAAGAGTCTGGCTCCATCATCCTTCAACCCACCCTTTAGGAACTTGTAAACATAGATAAGGTCTAGCCTCAGTCTTCTCTTCTCCAGGCTAAAGAGTCCCAGCTCCTTGAGTCTTTCCTTGTAAGGGAGGTGCTCCAATCCCTTCATCATCTTGATTGCCCTACTCTGGACTCTCTCCAGTAACTCCTTGTCCCTCTTGAACTGGGGGCCCCAGAACTGTATTCCAGTATTCCAGTTGTGGACCCACCAGTGCAGAGAAGAGGGGGAGAATGACCTCCCTTGACCTGCTGGCCATACTCTTTTCTATGCAGCCCAGGATCCTATTGGCCCTCTTGGCAACAAGGGCACATGGCTGGCGCATGGAAAGCCTGCCATCCACCAGGACTCCAGGATCCTTTTCCACAGTGGTACTTTCCAGAAGATCCACCCCTAACCTATATTGGTGCCTGGGGTTCTTCCTCACCAGGTTCAGGACCTTCATTTGCTCTTGTTGAACTTCATTAGGTTCTTCTCTGCCCAAGTAATGCTGGATGGCGGCACAGCCCTCTGGAGTGTCGGCCAGCCCTCCCAGTTTGGTATCATCAGTGAACTTGTTGAGGATACACTCTGTCCCCTCGTCCAGGTCATTGATGAATATGTTGAACAGGTCTGGGCTGAGTATTGACCCCTGGGGGACACCACTGGTTACAGGCCTCCAATTTGACCCTGCTCCAATAATGACAACCCTCTGAGTTCTGTCACAGAGCCAGGACAAGGGCTCAGCTCGAGAGTGCTCAGACATAGAGTCCAAAGCCCTATTACACATCACCCCCATCCCCTGGAGACTGAATTTCTGAACACAACACAAAATATTGATAACCTGATTTCTCTCGCTTTTATGATGGGGGGTGAGATAACCAAGAGGTGCAAAAAAAAGCTACATCTACTATTCACCAGAGAAATTAATATTGGAGGACAGAGATATGGGTCATTCAGCAAAATTGATACAAAAAGAGTTATCCCATTCGCAAGCGGAGTATATCTTCAGACTACCTGCTGCATTCACTTCGGTCTGCAATCTACCACTCTCCTTGACAGATTTTTAAGCCTGATATTATGCTCAACAAATAAACCAGGGAGGCAAAACTCAGGACACTATCTGGAGCACGTCCACAGATCTCACTTTTTTTCTAGACAAAACAAGCACTAGTGAAATCTGGAAATTTTGGTCCACAACTTTCTCAAATGGAAAAGCTTCAGGTTATTTTGTAAGAAGAAACAAAGCATTGCTCCTATGAGAAGTACTTGCCAGGGGCAAACTCCATCGTTCCACCACTCTGGTATCACCGGGGACCAGCCAAATTGCTGGTTTTCCTACAAAAAATTCCCTAAAGGGATTTCAGACAAGAAAGGCAGAAATATCACTACCAGACTGACTCACATAAAAAGAACTGATCCTTGTGGCAAACTAAGTCCAGTAAGTAAAACAAAGAAGAATATAATCACAAACCCTGACAAAACATGAACCCAGTGACTTAGAGGGAAAACTTTTGCCATGTCAAAGCACATCCAAGAAACAAAATAGTTTATTTCGTATTGATGAACTCATACACAGGTCATTTTACCAGAACTTGTGATTTCTGGAAGAACAGTCAGTAGAAGAAAACACATGGAGTAAAACTGCCCTTTTTTTTTTGTTTCTGTTGCTAACTTGGATTTACCAGGCACATGAAGACAATCCCATATTGGAACTATAAATCAAGGTGTAAGCCTGCCTTTGCTTTCACCCCACCACAGAAGAGCTGTTTGGGCTGGATGAAGAAATGTTTAAAATGTTCACTCAGTAAAAACATAAAAAAATGTTATAATTTATGACTCAAATAAAACTTAGAAAGTTATGATTAGAACCAGACATATAGTAGAGCTATTCACATATTATTAACAAACTCTACAGTTGATTCATACACTTGGAGAAGGTTTTTCCCTTATCTTTCTTCCCTGTCTTTAAGTAACCTACTTTCTTCCAACTAATCTATCTAACATCCACTACATAAAATAAAACACACTGCATTCTCTGCTGATTTTGCAGTATTTAATAATATAATACTAAGTTTTGTACCGTTAGTCTGCTAACGTGTACCAACTTTAAAGGAAAACAAACTTGGGAAGGCATGCAAACAATTTACATGAAGTGTAATTCATTATCATATCATGTGAGAGAGTGGGTTCTTTTGTGGGTTCTTTTGCAGGGTTTTTTTTTTGGTTTTTACAACAAACTGCTGTTTCTTGAAAATAAAATAAAATAAAAAAACCCACAAACCTAAAGACTTATCACTCATCTGGATCTTACAGGAACACTGCACCCCAAAAAATGGTGATTTTATTCATCCTCTCTGCAGGACAGCCTGAGTGTAAGACATTCCAAACAGGAACACACTACATTTGGATTATTTTACAAACCATTTTACAAACCATTCCTAATAAACCATGTAAGAATGCAACATCAGCTTCATGTCCTCCCAACAGCTACTTTTACTATGCCTGGGCAACCAAGAAGTTGATCACAACGGCTGTGATGAAAGCTACCTCTTTTCTTGATGCACAAGATCACAATATCTGTTTTCTGATAGATATTCCCAACTTCAGACAAATATTACAATTATTATTTTAAAAGCTGTGAACAATGATTCGGCACAAGAAGTGATTACAGGGCAAAGTTCTTTACTGCCTGAAGACCAGTGCATTTGGTACTGTACCTTTGGAATTCTACACAGTCGTATATACCAAGTGATATACAGATGAGCCAGGGCACAGGCAATGTCTTTGGGCACTTACTTTCTACAACTCCATGTTAAGTAGCAAAAGGAGCAGAAAGACTTTGAGTTCTCAAAAATAAGAAAGAAACAGGTAAAAAAAAAGAAACTGTCCATTCCTTCTTGTTGGTTCTTATTTAAATGTCACAGCTCTTCCCCAGCTTCTCCCTCAAGTTCCAGTACAGACAACCCCAAAGGCTTCCCAGAAATTGTAAATTTACCGGCCACCAAGGAAAAATATAAATACATGATTAATCAGATGGACCTATTCAGGAGGATAAGTCAACTAACAGTAATGACAACCCCAAGCTTCCCGTAAAAGGAAGGGGAATGGGAGAAAGCCTTCTGCTCATACCCAAGGATGACAGCAATGACACAGAAACCACATGAAAAAGAAAAAAAAATAAAATCAATACAACACAGTTACTGAGCCTTAGCTGGAGACCAGCTCTAAGCAAAGGTGAGGTTTGAAATCATTGACTGGAACTACTTTGGGTAAAATGTCACAATTGAATTTCAAATCCTACCCTAGACTGATCTTTCTTCAAAAAAATTAATCAGAGTCATTGAGTCATCCCTTTCAGGGTCCTTAAATGCAGACCATGCATCCCAGGTAACTACATTTGTAACAAACTGCAGAACTCCACTGAAAGTCATTCTTCTGCTAAAGCTCAAAATGAAATCATGATTTTTCAGCAGAACGTACATCATATAACTGGAAATTTTCATTACCAAGACTAACATATGGATTGCCCATCAGAGAAGTATCAGATGCCTTTACCCTGATATTACAGCACCACATGTCTGTACCGACGTGGAAAACATAAGGATATTGGTCACATACTGAAACACCCAGGATTTTGAGTTACGGGGCAACAACTCCTGTTCCTCATCCCTCACTCTCTAATAACCAGCGTTGCCAATAAAGTTTGGCTTCTACAAACTAAAGACCTTCTCATTCTTCAAAAGGATCTGGAAGCAACACTAAAGCCACGACAAAGTAAATTGTGTTTCAGGGTTTTTTTTTCCCCCTCCTCTGGCTGTGAGAACATACAGATCAATACTCTTCAGCATGAGAATTCCGCTGAGAAATTTTCATTTGTTACAAACAGCAACAAAAGGGCCCCGAGCGTGCCCTGTCATTTCCAGTTTAGAAAGAAACGCACTAATAAACTCTTCCCCCTGGGTCATCTTTGACAATGGGCAATACTATGCCAGCTCATATTAAAGGCAATTCGTATCAGTGGCCCAAAAATTTCCCTTAAAATTATCATCTTTTGTATCCATGTAGCAGGATGTCAGCTTTAAAGTGCCACTGAGACATAGGACCTGTCATTATGGTTAATTTTCAGCACAGTTTTAACACCAGGGTAGCTGATCCCTAAGGGTATGCTTTTTTGGCTAACAAGATTTATTTAGTGGTTATCCAGACAAACAAGAAAATATATTACTGTATATTGCTTTTCAAATATAACAGCAAGCAATAAATCCTAGTATAAAACATAAATCTTTGTTCTCTACCATGATGTCAAATATACAGAAATGTTTTTAGAAGATTAATATTTTTTTCTATTTTTTATTATCTATATAAAAATCACTCACAATTTTGGGGTTTTGAATGCAAAAAGCACACAAAAAGTAAAATTAGCCTTGAAATATGAAACCTATACAGCTGTTGAATATATAGCTATAGATATCAAGCTTATATTTTGAGCCATAAAGATGGTATTTTCTATCAAATGACCCAAGTTTCTCAGCAGAACAATATGGCGCACTGAAAAAGAGAGTACCATGAAGTTTGATATTGTTATCTCACTTCTTGAGAGAAATAGCAGTTTAAACACTATTTTATCGCTCTATTATAGTAGAAAAAAAAGAAAATCCAACTTCATTTATTAGATAAATCTATCCATTGCCCTGCTTTTCTAACAAAACAGAAAGTCTGTTTTTGTGCTGTAACAGGACTAATTTCCTTGTATTAGGGTGGAGACCTCTTACACTTTGCTGGACAAAAGACACAATAAAAAAAGCTGTTAACGTATTGTCTAAATCCTCATATGGTCTGCAAAGCCTGTTTTTATTGATGTTATATAGAAGGTGTAAAACACAGTTGATCTCAATCAATATGCCAGCAAATACTAAATATTGTTGAGCATTTTCTATGCTACTTTGATCTCTACAAGCCAAGGACAAACCCCCTCTCCTTGTTCTGCCCCAGATGAGGTGAGTGCCTCCCTGGTGCCAACTGGCCAAGGACCTGGTTGCCAGACCGATGAGCCAAACGAGGCACATTTTGTACCACTTCTTTTCCCTCCACTTCAAAAAATATTTTATTAAGCCTCATCACAACCAGGAGTGAGATTTTGCAGGGGACACAATTAGGCACGGAGAGACTTTATACCTTATCCCAGGCCAAACAGGAAATGCCTTCTGGAAGAGAAAACCAAACTCCTGTACTCCATCATATCCTCTGCCAGTCAGATGATGTGCTTCCAGAACACAAAATGCATAAATAAATGGCCACCCAAACCTCACCACACTCAAACTGCACCCCAGAAGGTTTCTGAATTAATTGCAATAAAAAAGTGTTTAAAGTAGGGAAAAAAAAAAAAAAAGTTATTCATGTTCTTCTTCCTACTTCAGAGGTTGGAAATGATCACCATAATGCTCTCAGTCCTTGGTTAGGTGGAAGTTTACAACTATTTTTATGTATCTGTCTCCCAGGTAACAGTACAATGTATTATTATTTGCTGTACAACTGGTCTGCCCAAGGCAACAGGCTTTAAAAGGGCATGTTAACAAACTCCACTGGATTCTCTCCTGCCCGTAAAAATATTTATGAAAAGTTGAGCAGTTTTCACCTTAATTTTAACAAGCAGCATCCACAGAAAAGCATCCAGGCAAGTTACACACTTCCAGGATCAGGGGTTTTACCCAGACATATTCTATGGAAAGCAGTTGTAAATCTGCTTTCAAATCATTTTCTCATTTTATGACAATTTCAGAAACTTCATAGGGCTACGTTTGTATGACCATTTCAGATCAAGGCATCTGGATGCTAAATACAAGGTTTAAGTAGAAAGCACTGGTATTAAGAGCATTTAAATGGATAAAATGAAAATGATTAAAACTTTACCTCTAACAATGAGTTGAGCAAAATTTGACACTCCGGAACCTCTCTCTGACTGAGTGACACAGCGGTATAAATCCTGGTCGGTTTTTGTCACCTCTTGCAACTTAAAGGTAGCAGCAAATCTTCTGTGATTGATGTTTTTAGTCTGAGCAACTGGAATATCTTCCCCATTTCTTCTCTGAAAAGAAGAGAGACCGAGGCAGAGTTATCTCCTGGGAACACAAAGACATTTATCACAACCATCATACAAAGAGCACATAAACCCAAACGCATTCACCCATTGCCATGGTAGAAGAGCCGAGTGCTGATGTCCCATCAAGAGCAAAGCAGGACTCAAAAGCATTTAAGAATTCAGTTTTAGAGTGAAAAGCATCAGGTTTTTGCCGTAAAACATGACCAGGACATATCCAACTGCCGTGGCTTCATAGCTGGAACCACAGGAGAGCCCAGCAGTGGCAGCTCTACTCCCCTAAATTCATTCAACTTTAAATAAAATTGTAACAGATACGCTGGGTATATTGTAAGAAATAGTTAAACAAACCTGACATTGAGGTGTTTCATAGGTTTCTAACAGGTCTTTTTGAGCAACCAGCCAATATTTCCTTTTTAATGTTCCCTTTTATCTGCCCAATTTCAATACCTTCTAAAATTGTACCTTTGTTATACTAAGCACTACCTTTCTACCTAAAGCTAGTGGAAATGAAAAGGGGAGGGAAGGAAGCTGCTAAAAGGGGAATGATGTATATCTCATTTAAAGGAAAGAGTTTAAAGAGTTATGAAAAAAATTGTATCTGCCACAAATCACTGAAAAATTTAATCTGTCTGGAGCCGTGGAGCAGGGCGAGAGGTCAGTGAGGTAGAAACAGTTTGAGCTCTTTTGTGACCCTTTTTCCTTATTCCCACTCATACCAAATGCTCAATTTTTATTTTAATCGAAGAACAGATTCTCCATCAAAAGTTAGCATTAAAAACCCCAGAAATATGCACCAAGTGAACAAATTATGATCCTGCTCTCCCCCATGGATCAACCATGTGTTATCCTCCATCAAGAACACAGTTTCTGAGCACTCAGCTTTACTCAGTCCCTGGTAAGGCATTTCCTCGTAAATCCATCACCTGTTCTGCTTGAGATGTCACAAAACATGACCTCCACGGTCATTTTTCAGCCCTAATCAACCCCTGGAATGAGAAACTTCATTGAGATCTTAAACTCCGAGCTTTCTGTCTAAAGCTACTGAGCTCCGAGCTCAAACTCCAAGAGCTACTGAGCTACAAAATGTAATGATAACCTGAAATCCAATGGCAAAAATAGAGAGGGGGAAAAGAGGCAATGAGTTAATGCCACATGTGTTGATTCACCAGCCCCTGTCTCCGGCAGGAGAACTTCATAGTGCTCCAACACTTCATTGAACACCTACCCTTTGTGATCTTCACACAGGTCAGTCACTCTCTAAACAGTTTTGCCACAGACTGGCCAGGGGTTCAGCCCTGCTGCAGCCTCACTGCAACAAGTACTAATTTGAACTATTAATACATTTAAACAGATGAATTTTAGCTTTATTGCACCAGTCAAAGCACACTTCCTATGCTTCACTGCAAGCCTTGGGGAAAAACAGCCGCTTATACCAAATCTGGCAGATTTCAAGCTCTTTCAGTTGGTGAGATTCCAATTGCAAGGGCCACACCATCACCTGGACCTACAGCAGGTTTATTGGGGTGGCTGTTAGAATGGAATAATAGAATAGTTTGGGTTGGAAGGGATCTTTAAAGGTCATCTAATCCAATCCCCCTGCAATGAGCAGGGACATCGTCAACTAGACCAGGTTGCTCAGAGCCCCATCCAATCTGACCTTGAATGTTTCCAGGGATGGCACATCTACCATCTCTCTGGGAAACCTGTTCCAGTGTTTCACCACCCTCACTGTAAAATACATTTGGTGTAATCCACAAAGCTACGTGGTGCAGTTGACACACCTGAGGAATGGGATGCCATCCAGAGGGACCTGGAGGCGCTCAAGAAGTGGGTCCATGTGAACTTCATGAAGATCAACAAGACCAAGTACAGGGTTGGTGCAACTCCCCAGTATCAATACAGGCTGGGGGATAAAGGGATTGAAAGTCGCTGCTGAAGTGAATATTGCCCATGAGTTGCAAAAAACTTATCTGATAGATTTTTCAGAGGTATCCTTTCCATTGGCCAGTGCCAGATAGAAGGAATAACCCCTGACTAGTCCTTGGCCAATTTTGCATTTCCAAGGAAAATCCCATCTTCATCTCATGAAGACGCCACCCATTCCTGCCCCACGGTCACCCTTTGTCCCATGGCACCAGAACCTGGGGGCCGTGGAAAGCCAGACCCATCGCAGCACGAGTCCTTCTCAGCTCCACAAGAATCTGTCTGCAATTAAGAAGAATTAAGGAAATTTGCTGACGCCTGCAGAGATGCCTATGACTGAAAAGCCCTTATTGAACTTCAGGGATCAATGAAATTATTAAATTCCAACATCCCACCACTGAAGGGTGATGTTAAAGGCCTTATTTTCATGCTTCTTAAGCTACAGTAAAATTATGTTGTGAGAGGTGCACCACCCCCTCCTCCTTGCTGGCTTCTCCTGATAGCAAAGGCTAAATCCAAAAGCAGGAATTTCAACCTACTCCCCGCCCCAATCCAAACCCCCCACCAGTTTCAGCCAAAGGCTTCAGCTCTCTGGAATGATAACTTAATATAAAAGTTGGATACGCTGCCTTGAAGTAACCAAATTAAACAAACCTCATGGTACTTTCTTCCTCTGGTGCTTGTCCCTGCTCCCCCACAAAACACAAACTGGCCACGTAATTGTTAAAATGACCAAGCAGAATTGTTAAAAATTATACAATGCAGGGAAAAATAAATATTAGAGAGTTTTCTAAAATTAAGGACTCCCTTGCCTAAGTTTCGTCTGAGGCAGAGACGCACGTCCAAGGTCGCTGCATAAAATAATTTACCCTCCAAAGCTCAGGACTTGCTGACTTCAGCTCGTCTGCAGGCTTCATGGGGAGAAACAGAGTGAATTAGGCTCCTACTTAAAATGAAATATTAATGTACTTTCAGAGTAATTAAT
The DNA here is from genome assembly GCA_004320125.1 of Scolopax mira. Taxonomy (NCBI): domain Eukaryota; kingdom Metazoa; phylum Chordata; class Aves; order Charadriiformes; family Scolopacidae; genus Scolopax; species Scolopax mira. The sequence goes on along the minus strand of BJBW01000761.1, from coordinate 29,492 downwards.
CAAAATAAAATTTAACAAGCTTTACTGTTCTGCTCCAACAACAAAACCTAGGATTTTCTTTGCTATTTACATTAGTGATTTCCTACCACTTTATCTTATAAGGCTTAGAGTAGTTACTCCAATTTCTCCGTATTAGGATTTGTTTCTTGGGAATCCAACTGCACAATTACATCTTCAAAGTCTATCTCCGTGTACAGCCTGCCCATTAAAATATTTTCTCCGCCATTAAAATGATGAAAAGTTGAAACAGAAGAGAGTTGTCACTTGAAAAACGGACGTTAAACAAAAAAAATCCCCTGCATTCATTTTGGTGCGTGTCCCTTCCACCAATGAGCCATCAGCCAGTCAGAGTTCAGATGCACTGCCACGATCTCTTAATTAAATTCTTCTTTTTAATGTCAGGGCATTACTAAGGATTTTAAAGGAGAGGGAAGAAAGGCAGCAGTGCTCTCTGCTTATTAGAGGGTTCCTGGTACATACTGCTTCAATTTATGTCCTGCTCACACTGAACAGAGCTTGAAAATGCTGCTCAATTAGGTTTTAAAAATTCAATTTAAAATTAATGTGGAGTTATACTAATAGGTAATGGCTGTACCCTGTGCAATCCTTGGTTCCTCCAGTCCCTTGCTGTCTGATTTGATAACCCTGAATTGCTCATTTAGAAGAGGTCACCACCAGGCAGCTCTCCTTTGGTGAAAATAACTCCGGGCTTCGCAAAGAACTACACTCTATAAACACTCGATTAAAAGAAATGTAAGCATGAGGAAAAACCTCCTTAATTCTGGCATTTCAGGCATTTAAAATTATGACCTTAAACAAGTCTCTATGACTTGAAGGTTATTTTTAATTTGATAGGAACATGATTTTATTAATTTTATTTTTCAGGCAATGAAATGAGATCATCTATATTTTACGCAAAGTCAACAGTAAAGTCCACAGAGCTTAAAAAACAATTGCAGACAAATTAAAAATTAGCCTTAAATTTCTCTTTTCTGAATCATGAAAGAACTCAGGCATTTTATAAACAGGAAATGAAATTTTAATGGATCTTCCAGAACCTGAATGGAACTTGAAGCATCTAAACCCCAACGTCTTATTTAATTGGTAGAATTTAAGTGCACTTCCTTTTTTTTTTTTTAATACAAAATTACAGCTTATCTACATTTCTCTCTTTTCAGGTTGAAAAGTGGTCATTTCTGCTTTTTTTTTGTTCAAACTGCAAGAAGATACCATAACTTTCTGTGCCGATGTTCCCTCTAAATTTTTGTGAATTCTTTTTTCTTTTCATACCACTGATTTTTATAAGGCTGGACAGCTCAACCTTACACATCCCTGACCCTTCCTCGGTGTAAACACCTTAAAATAAGTCCTCTCCACCACTAATAATTACAGTCAACTCTGGTTGCCTTCTCAGGCTCTCGGCTGGGCACCGGGATGCCTCCAGAGATCAGAAGATGTCAACGCTTCGGCTGCAGTGACACAGGCAGTAACTCTGGCCCTCCTATGCTCCTACAGAAAACTGACCTGGAACTAAAAAAACTCAAACCTTCCTGGAAAACATATTCCCTCCCCTATATAGTATCATCACGGAAGGGATTAGCTCATGGTGGGATTCATTGTGTAGCCACCGGGAGTTGAAGAAAGGGCACAAGCCCAGGGCTGGACCCAAAGGTGGAATCAAAGCTTCCCCGAAGAGCCGAAGGGACCCAAGGATGATCCCAGCACCGAGGAAAAGGGAATTTGTAAATAACCTGCTCCAAATTTTTTGTCCTTTTACTCATGGAGAAACACCACTTTTTGTGAGAGCAAAAAGGGTTGAACAGTGAGAATGCCAGCAATAATGCATCATCTCTGCCAGAAGATGCTTTTGAAAAATAAAACAATGTGAGGGGAATAAACCACACAAATAACTGTACTTTTAAGATCTTACTTACGTGTAGCTGCTTCACAATTTTCAGCACACACAGGTTATACTTTTACAGCATTTAGGACACAATTTCCAAAAGGAAAAAAATCTACGTTTCTTAAAAAAAATATTATTATTATTATTATTGGTGTTAGTCTTCAGTAGGGTTTGTGTTTTTTTTTTTTTAATTTTTTCCCCTCTTTGTCTTCTCCTAACTGATCAGATTTTTTGTTTCAAGCTGCAGGGTGAATACAGTAGTTGAGCATGCACTGCTCAAGGTGATACGCTTCTTTAATCACTCTGTCCAGAATTCATATTTCTGTGAATTATGGTTGTTTTCTTAAAAAAAAAAAAAAAAAAAAAATCAACAACCTGCACACAGGAGTTATAGCTTTTGAGAAAGCTATATTTGGTCGGGTTTTTTTAAATATAGATATTCTTTTTTGTGGCATGTTTTAGATTAGGTTCAACATAAGAGGCTTTAAAATGTCCAGAAAGAATGAGTGTTGTTTTTATTTGTGTAGTGGATTGCCCGGGGACGCTGTAGTATGAATTTTGCTATTTTGCCTCCGGTGGATTTTATTATAATAAAATAAATTGGGATTGCCACCTCTGAGGGGCCAGATGGCTCTCAATTAGATTATTTCCTGAGAACCCTTGCTTTCTTTGATAGGAGTTTCAGTACAGTAAGAGAAATTGAGCTACTTCAAAGGCGACAAGTCTGAGTACCAGCAATGCATGCGTCCAAGGCATTCAAAGGAATCATGGATGGTTTTGTACTGCAGAAAAATCTGGGTTACTGGATAAAACTTGGCTTGTCACATTTATTCAAGATCCTCAGTTTCTTCATATTTTCATGGGAAAAGCTGCATTGCTTCTCCTGCCAATAAAGGAATTTGATAGGAAAGTAGGATCTTAGTCTCATTTGCCATGAATGTAGGGAGATCAGGAAGTTAAAGCAGGCTGTATTAATTTCCTACTAAAATAAAAAAAGAAAAAGAAGTTTAGCACTATGCTTTTTCTTAAAAATTATACAAACAAAAGAAATTGCAACTTCACCTTCTTTTATTATAAGAAGACAGGATTATCTAGGCATATTATTTAAGCCATGGTACAATTCCTGTTCTGCTTGAAAAAAAAAAATTTGTACTAAATAATGTATTTGTTAATAAAATTTAAAAAAAAAATCCCACTTGTTCAGTCATTTAACCTTTTGTGGTGGGAAAAAAAATTAAGATTTTATCATTCCCTACAATAAATAAATATCATGTTTATTATGATTCTAGTATGTTTAATAAGTCTTAAATTCCCTAAACTATACAAGTGAGACATTTGTGCAAAAGCATAAATTAAAACACTTTTCAGCAGATTATTTTACCCTTTTATAAAAGCAGCTATTTGAGGAAAGAAGGGCTTGGGGTATGAGGGAACCTACTGCACATCCCACCACTGAGGAGGACACAGCCTAAAGGGAGGCATTAACAGACAGGACTCACAGGACTCAATGGGCAAGGGATTTCTCAGAATATAAGTTTTTATAAACGTGATGTTAATTTCAGAGAGCTGGCACCACTGTGGGCACGATCCCCAGCACCCCCTGCTCCAGGCACCACAGGGGCAGCCGCATCCCTAGGGAAGATATCCCAAAGGCTGCGTGTGAACCAAACGACTGGCAGCTATACAGGCTGGAGGACTTCGTTAACTGGGGCATAATTAAATTAAAACCAGGAGGATTACAGTATTTCATGTCGCCAAAACCTAAGATGACTGGGCACCTGGGGAGAACTGCCGTATTTATTCCAGAAGCTGACAAATTGAGGGTGGAGAGAGGGAGAATGGTTCATTCAAGGTTAAATGACACAGATAGCGTTATAGGTCACTACAGAGTGAAAAGACAGGGAAAAACTGTGAAACAAACAAGTTAGAAGGAGAATATCAGATCTGAAGTTATGAATACTGTATTTTTCATTGGTGAATGCTCTTTCTAACCATGTCAGAGTCAGCAGCGTGTGATACGGAGAAAACTAAAAGTCAAGTCATTTACAAGGAGCTTGATGTATCATCATTTCAAGGCAGCTTTTCAGACATCTTTGAAAAATACATTTGGAAAACCAGAACGTCTATCACAGAACAACTGCGATGAGGTGAAAGTGCAGGTAAAATAGACAAGTCATCGCAAAAGAGGAGCCCTGTCCTCCTCACTCCCCTATCCTGTTCCTCGCTTTCAAAAATATCTTTAAAGTAAGTAAAAGCAAGCAACTTATTTCAGTTCAACACCGAAAAAGCATCATGCTTGACAGTTGACTAAACCCTCCCCCCCCCAAAAAAGGGGGACCAAAAACCTCTGTCAGTTCCACAGCCAAAACCCTGGGGGTGCCAACAAAGCACCTTCTCTGGGCTGCCCCCAGGCCCCGCCAAAGAAACAGCAGAGTAAGGAAGCTCCTCCAGCACCCAAGAATGTGCTCAGCTCCCCTTGGCTTTCAGGGGCCACAAAATTCATGGAAACCAACCAAAAACATTCTTCAAAGGCAGTGAAAGAGGTGAATAGGCAGGTGCACTTTGACAGAAAATGTTCTCATCAACAAGCTAAAGAAACGGCATCTTTAACCTGTTAATTAACTGTAGCCAAACGCAATGGGATCTCCAAAGGCAGAGTTACGGTAGAAAACTATGAAAAATTCAAAGTAGAAAAATCATGCAAACTATGTAATACAGAATTAAATTGGATGTAACCCTCCTGCTGGACACCTTCACCTTCACCGTGGGAAGGAAGGAATTACATGGCACAACTTCCTTCCATAACACAAACCCAAATGGTCAGGGTTGTGTCTCCCAACCCCTTGCCAAAGGCACAGGTTCTCATCAACACCAGCTCCTGAAATACTACCCTGGTGCTGCACAACAACTGGTCACCACAGGCCACCAGCTGCCCGTGCCCAGGCCGAGGGCTGGTTACAGAGCAACACATACGTGGTATCCAGAAGCACAAAAATAAATGCTAAATATCAAATCCTGTTCCGTGGCAACGGGCACCGAGCCCCAGAAGGCTGGCAAGCAGGGTATGAAGGGCTGGGGCACTTTCCTCAAGAAAGGGAGCGGGAGATGGCTGGTGGTTTGAGCACACAACCTTGCAGATGCTCGTCCATCCTCTGGCAGCAGTTGGTGCCGCCAGGAGCTGAGCCCCACTCCATTGTTTTTACAGCAATTTGCATTTTATTTTCCATAACGCTTTTTAATTTCCCCCGTTTTTTTTTTCCAATTATTACTCTCAGGCAATTGCTTTAATTATCTGTTATTCCACAAGGAACGGCATTTTCCTCTGGTGGAGAGAGGGGCTGCATCAGCCCGTGTTAGTGCTGACGAGCCTCTCCAAGGGGGTGGGCACGGGGGCTGCCTTGCCGAGCCCTGGCAACCCGAGCGGGGTGGCCATTAGCCAGCACCCCCGGCTATGGCCAACAGACTGGCCCCGCTGGCCGCCCCTCTGGTGGCAATCTGCACAGGATTACCAGCCACCTGTGAAACTTTTAGATGCGTGGGGTATGTATCACACCCCCCCCCTCGCCCCCGTTATAAATCTCAGATTGGCCAAAGCAAACGGCCTCGCTGCCGAGCGGGGGGAAGGCCCATCCCCAGCGCTGAGCCCTGATCCAAGGCGATGTGAAACGCAGAGCTCCGGGATGATGGATGGACTCATTACAGCCGCAGTTATCGCCATCTCAACCAGGTGCCAAGACATATGGTTTAACAGATGTTCCGGCAAAAAGCTCTATTCCCCGCACCCCGCCAGCAGCCAGTGAAACCGGACATGGAGGAGACACTGGGCTTCGGGGAGCCACAATTGTTCCCAGCTCAGGAAGCCATTAAACACAGCCTGATTATGCAAAAAACCCTATTGCTCTGATATCCCAATTAGACCCGCAGAACAAATGCTGGACAACACGCACGCTGCTTTCCCCAGCCTTTGTGTACCCAAATGGAATTTATTCCCTGAAGCCAGCTCTATTTCTGCACCGTCTTCGCAAAGGAACTAACCTTGAAACCTTGGAAGGTTTGTCCTCGCAGAAATCTCCACATCAAACAGGAAAAGAGCCCCCCCATCACACCCCACTCCACCCCAGCGTTTTCCTGTTCAGAATGCCCAGTGTGCCCTATTCTTTCCAATATTTAATACTTAACACTTATCCATCCCAATTAATGGGTATTATGGGTGTATTATTTTATACCCATTATTATATTCTGTCCATGTTTAGTTTAGAGAAGAGGAAGCTGAGGGGAGACCTCACTGCCCTCTACAACTCCCTGAGAGGAGGGTGTAGAGCGGTGGGGGTTGGCCTCATCCCAAGGGAATGATGACAGGAGCAGAGGAAATGGTCTGGAGTTGGGGCAAGGGAGGTTTAGATTAGATATTAGGAAGAACGACTTTCCTGAGAGGGTGGTCAGGCCCTGGAACAGCCTGCCCAGGGAGGTGGTGGAGTCACCATCCCTGGAGGGATTTAAGAAACGTGTAGACGTGTCATTTCAGGACATGCTTTAGTGCCCGAGATTGTTGGGTTGTGTCCGTTTGTCGTTGTTTTGTTTTTGGTTGTTTCGGGTTTTTCTTGTGGTTGGACTTGATGATCTCAAAGGTCCCTTCCAACCATGAAGATTCTGTGATTCTGTAATGTGCAGGACTAACAGGCAGAACAGCCTCTTGTTTGCAAGGTTATTTGTTGACATAACTCCAGAGGAATGCAGGGTATTTCATGGCTGGGAGGTATGACAGTATCCATAGGCCCACCTTTCCATTCTACACCAGTGTGAACAAAGCAACAAGGTGCACCAAGCATTAATAAATGAAAGAATCCTTATTCTGCCATTGTCTTTCCCAAGACAATTCATAGGTTTTAGAGAAGAGGAGAAATGGGCAACAGCTGAGGAGTTACGATGTCTATATATGCCATATTCCACCTTTTAAGATGACACACACACACAGTTATCATCACCTCCTACAGGAAAAAAAAATTCAGCCAGAGCTTCTGCTGACTCCTGAAGCTTATCCGACAGAGCACACCCAACAGAATGGGCAGAAAAGCCAGGTTCCCACTTTGGCTTTGGGGTGTCCCATCACCCAACTGCATCTACAGCAGCACCAAACTCCAATTGTTGGCACATGACAATAGGACACTGGAAATTCTACGAGGAGGGGGAAAATACTGAGGAAAAAAAACCCCACAGCACCCCATTCAGGAGGGGGTGACAAGCAAAAATGACACTGAGACTGAGTGTATTTACAAACAGCATCAATGTCCACCCTAAACAAAAACTAAAGACTTTGAAACTCTTTCAGAATTTGCTAATAATAATTACGGGTCATAAAGAGAATCCTCCAGCTCACAATGGTAAGGGATTCGATAGCAGATTAGATGGAAAAGGTGGAGAACCAAAAACATGTGAGCTGCATTTCTGTCCTGCTCCCACACCTACTGCTCAACTCCCCACAAAAGGGCTGTTTCAGATCGTCGTGTTCAGCCAGTTAAATCTCTTTATCTCTGCAAATATTTGCTTTGTATTAACACAGCAGCAACTTTTAAAGACTTGTGTTATCTTTTCTGCTTATCTTTCAGTGCCAGAGTCCCAACTATCCCAGACCTTGGTCCAGGGGGGCCAAAATTCAGGGATGGGAGGGAAGGGGCATAAAAGGGAACAAGAGACCAGATACAATCTAAAACCAAACAAGAGCAGAATTTGCAGCCATGAAAGTCAGGAGAAGTTCAGTTCAATGTCAAATCCTATTTGTCTGAAATGTTTACAGATGTACGTTTATAGAAAACGGAGATGATGAAAAGAATGTCATTACAGCAGTAATGTATTGAAACACTGTACCTATTTTTACCCATTTTAATTTTCAGACACACAAAAGTATATGCACTTAATTATATATACACTGAGAAAAACATAAGCATGGAAACGTAAATGGACACAGATGATCCGGGCTTTTTCCCCCATATCTTAAAAAATAAATTACAGTTTTCACAGAACACTACAATGAGACAAGCTACCGAGATCCACTTTTAATTCAGGTCAGGTTGTCATGATGCTTCCCACCAAACTTCCCCATCTTTTTCCACCTGCTGGCACTATTTATATAGGTGACTGAGACATGAATGAAGCTTAAAAAATAATAATTAATAATAATAAAATTAAAACCCCCACAAAAATAAACATGGCTAATCACTCCCAACAACATAAATCCAGTTTGGCCCCAAGTCTCTTTCAGACAGATCACTTTTCTGGGCTGACTTCCTGGCAAGCTCCAAAGCCCCAGTCAAAGCTTAGACTGAGCCTGGCTGAAGCCATGGGATGGCTGCTATTTTTTGCCCCCCACTCTTGAATTTATTTCAGCCCCTCCTGGCGCCAGGGAGCTGGGGGAGCACTGGGAAAGCCTGTACATCTCTAGCATTCCAATGCAAGCAAATGAGATCTTAGATCCTTTCAGATACAAAAAGCTCTGGTGTCCCAGATTGCATCTCAGGTATTTACTTATCACAGAATGTGTTTTAATAGGAAATTGCTGCTGGTTTGGGTTTTTGTTGTTGTTTTCTTGTTGGTTTTGGTTTTTTTCCAAAGAAAATTCCTCTTTCAATAAGTTATATTGAAAATATAACCAGAAGTTATTTTCTCTATCACAGAGTACTTGGAAAGTGTCTTCTCCCCATTCCCCCATTTCATTTTTGCACTTTTTTTTTTTTAAATTTTATTTCCAATGGCTTTTGTTTTTATGAGAAAAATACATTCCTGGAATGTTTCAGCTCAGGGCTCTCAAAAACAATTACTTAGGCATTTGATTTGATCTGCTCATTCTCCCTTTCTGGGTATTGGGGCATTTATGAAACTCCAGTTTGGTCAAAGGTTAAAGTGAACCTTTTCCAAGTCACCCTCCAGAGCCTCACGAGACACATAAATATCCACCCTGGGTTTTAAGGCAAAGGAGTCAATTCACTATTACCTGCACACCACTCATTGTGCTACCTAAGGAAGGAAATTCAGAGGGGAAGCTGCTGATTCATGAGTCCCTTGGGAAAGAGGGATGGGATGAAGGGGTGGAATGAGAATGGTTGAAGGAAAAAAAAGAAAAAGAGTCACTTTTAAATTGGTGAAAATTTGGCAGTGTTTAAGGGAAAGCAAGAAGGGGAACAGAAGTTCAAGTATATAATTTTAACAGCAAGGTATCCTTAAGAATACCAAAGCACTCCATAAGAAGAGTTATGAGCTGAAAGGTGCCTTATCTTTTGCACTTTGAGCAATTGCCACTTCTGTGAGCGATACACAAAAAACCCCATATATATGTATATGGAGGTACAAAACATCTGTTTTGTGAGTTATTCTGGCTGCAAACTGGGCTTCTCAGGGGAGTGTAAGTCAGCGAGGACAATCCACCAGCGTGATCTGAGGCCGAGGAGCGGGCGCTCGGGAAGATTTCCAGCCAGCTGTTTCTCCCCAGCCCCTCTGACCCAGCATCTACTGGAGGTGGTGGACACAGCAAAACCCGGCTTAATTTCACTTTCTGTGCTCTATTTAGCATGCCTCTGAAATCAAACTCCTCTTCCTCAAAGAATGCATTAGATCTTCCCTCAATTTAAACAAGCTCCTACTCACAGATGCCGGAGCACGAATTGTTCCTCCGGCTCTGATGCCTTTTCACTAGAAGCAGTGCAGCTACTGCTCCATTTGTGTTCCTTTTTTAATGTTGTGGCATATTCACCCAGTAATACATGTCAGACTTTTTCTAATCTCATTCTATCTATTAAAAAATACTCTTTAAAATATTAAGCTTCTCACACGCCCGTATGCAACTGTTACTCAAGGTTTGTCAGCTCTGCTCCCTATTAAAAGAAAAATCAAACAGATTGAAGTAACTGATTATAGTTCAAAGTATAACGCTTGCCAAAAAATAGATATGTTAAAGTTCTGATTATAGTTCATTTCAAAGTACAGAGTTTCCAAAAAAGTATATAGTTTACAGATCTGAAATGTGCAGAAATACATATTTTAAAGGATTGAAAAGGAGTGCTGGTGCTTAAGGCTCATGCGTAACCTACAGCGTCACATCAAGGTACACAGACAACTAAGTGATTTTTTTAATCCTTAAGTGGCAAAATTTAAATTTGTTAAGAAGCGACTGTAAAACTTTGCCATCCTTCTACTTAACCATCCCCACACCACAAAATGAGGCAGTTGTTCTGGGGAGGGGGGGGGATGGTGGTGGTAGTTTTTTCTTTTTTCTTGTTTTTTTTATCGAGAAGGTTTATTTTCTGGTTTTAGTTATCTCTTAGATTCTAACGTACTGTACTGAGTTTGTGTGGAGAGGTTTTAGTAGCAGGGGAGCTGCAGGGATGGCTTGTGAGAAGCTGCTGGAAGCTTCCCCTATGTCCAACAGAGCCAATGCCACCGGCTCCAGGAGGGACCTGTCACTGGCCAAGGCTGAGCCATCATGATACATAGGTAAGAAGGGGGAAAAAAACTGCAGCACAACAGCAACTGCAGCCAGAGAGAGGAGAATATGTGAGAGCAACCACTCTGCAGACACTGAGGGCAGGGAAGGAGGAGGAGGAGGTACTGCAGCACAAGAGCAGAGATTCCCCTGCAGCCCCTAGTGAAGGCTATGATGAGGCAGACTCTCCACATGCAGCCCATGGAGGTCCGTGGTAGAGCAGAATTTATATGATACAGGTTATATGTATTTTGTATTTTTATGATTTGTATTTTATATGATACAATTTATATGATAAAATAATCCTCACATTTGCAACAGCTGTGTTACATCTGTGTTTTTACTAGATCCCAAATGCCAATTCTCTGCATTTAATAATAAATTTTGATACAGAGGAGCTGATTTACAAGTAGAGAAGGCCCACAATCCCCCAAAGACCAATCCTCCTCCACTGCCCACACCAATCCTTCTCATTTTACAACCCCAGCTTTTTAATGTTGCAAGTTTCTCCATTTAACGCAGATAAAATTGTCTTTATGCTAGATATTTTACACGCAGAAGAAAAAGGCTTAGGAATTTAAATAGTTCATTTCCAGAAAGCAGACTGTCCTGTAGCCAAACAGACTTGCAGGGGTTGGCCTTACCTGGAGCCACAGCTTGTTATTGACGGCGTCTCTGCCCGTAGCAATGCACTGAAACGTAGCGTTCTGCCCCGCGTTGACCTCCACGTCCCCCAGCCTCAAGAAATGGGGAGATTTATCTGCAGAGGAGAGGACAAAAAATGTCAAATAACGCTCATTGCGTTACGAGATTAAAAAAGCCATATATGAGCCATAAAAAAGGTGCCAGCAACATCATTGTCTCTCCAAAGATGCATATTATAACAACCCTTGGCTAAAAAAATGAAACAGAAGAAAGGAAATTATTTGTTTCATCTCTGTTTGAGAAGAAAGAGAGTCCTTTCCCTTCTCCCCTGGTGATTCTACTAACTTTATGTTATACATGAGTTATAATAAAGTCTTTTATAAAATCAAAGCCCAGAAAAATGAGATCAAATGCCAAAATGTCAGCAGCACTTTACGAAAATTATCCCAAAGACTTTCAGTTGTACAAAACCCATCACACTGAGAAAAGCCCAATTAGTAGAATACTGCTCAGGCAGAGAGAGAGACCGTTCAGATTATTTGCAATGTAACACAGAGCTCTGCTGTTTTACTAAATTAACTCGTTTGAGCCACGGAATGCAGCATTTCAGGAGCTGACAAATCCATTTCCCAGGCTGACAAAGCCCCTAGGAAAACCCAGTGGCACAACCACCTGCCGGGCTTGGGGGAAGTAAGGTGGTTTTGGGGGGAGGTAAGGTGATTTTGGGGGGAGGTAAGGAACCCAACAGATGGGGCTGAGGGATGGGCACAGCACACAGCTCTCGCCCACCCCTTTTTCCAGAACTATCAACGACAACAGTAGCTGAACTGGTGAGGTTTGGGGTTTTGTTTTGGTTTTTTTTAGTAAACATGAAGAAATAACACACAGGAAAAAACAGGAAATTGGAACAAACAGGGTTTAAACTTCAGTAACAAAAAAGAGCTTATCTGAATAAGGTACCGTGCTGATAACCTGCCATCAGGGCTGCACCCAAGTGACTTTTGTTTTGGGACTTAGAAAAACACAAAGAAAAAATAAAGGAGGAAAAAAAAAAAAAAAAGAAAGTCAGATGCTGAAGGGAAGTGGAGCTTTGTTGAGCACAGAGATCAGGCAGCCTGGCTGGTTGAAATACAGAGGTACTTCACCAAAATACCCTGTAAGACTGGGAGCCCCTGAGAGCCATGGTTTTAACAGGTTTGGGGTAGAAGAAAGCAAAATGTGAGGCTGCTATTGCCACTTTACTATTTGGCATTGTTTGCAAATTTGGGGGAGGGGGTTGTTATATCTTGATAATTTCAGAAAGCAATTAAATTATCAGTCACGAGGTACATTATAATGAAATTACATTAGGGAGGGAATTGTCTAGGGGAAGATCAGAAGAGCTGAACAGAACAAAATTAACCAAAAAATGTAATAACAAATGAGAGAAATGCAGCATAATAATTTGTTCTCACAACCTTTCCTTTCTGGAACATTCGATGTTAGTATTTGTATGCAATCTTGTGTTTGCAAGTGTGTAATTCTTCCCCAAGAGTAAGCAGGGGAAGGCAAACATAAATGCCTGAAGTCTGTCCACAAAACCAAAACAACAAAAGCCAACATTTCAGTAATTTGAGAGCCAGAAGCCTTTTTTTATTATTTTTTTTTAAAAAAAGCCCAAACACAAAAACAACTGTTGTTTGGGGTTTTTTTTAAAAAAATAAATAATAAAAAAGAACAAGGGCATGAAATCTGATAAACCTCCTACATGCATCTGCCAAATCAGTTGTCTTTAATCAGTGAGTCCACACATTAACATTGAAACCCATTTTGATTATGCACAACTACGGTATGACTAGAAAGGCACTGAGGAATTTCTGCTTTATATTCCTGTACACTTTACTTTTGGCAGACAAAAGATTTTACCCAGGTAAATCACTTCTGCAACACTACATTTTTCCCCTGGAAGCCGCAACAAAAATACTATTGAAAGAACAAAGAACATCCGTGATCAAGTGATGAAAACTCAGCAGTCTACAGCAGTATCAAACATGTCCTGAAAAGACAGAGAAAAATGCAGCTCTTAATCATTACTTACCACAAGGGTAACTCAGAACCTGGATGTCATCAATGGCAATGTAGCCATTTCTCCCATCTGAGACTTCAGCTTCAAATATTACCTGTCAAAATGAAAGAAAAAATGTTTACAACGCTCATTTCTACAGAATTCCCAGAGTGGTGAGTGCAGAGATATAAGACACATTGCCTTTTTCATTTAGTTGAAGTTCCTACAAGGTTTGACGACCGAATGGAATATTTATGACTCCATGCGTTGCAGTTCCATACCATTCATGTACATGACTGGCACACCAGAAAAGCGTGCTTATTATCTCAATTAACGACGTGCTGCTAAAGGTATAAACAGGATTCAATCCTAAATAAAAGCCATTATGTTCAGGCAGGTTCGACATCACAGCACACAACTGATCAATCAATTTTAACAAAATGTATACACTTGCCAGGGCTCATAGCATAATCCACAGCCGCCTGTAACCTTCAGCGGTGAAATTGAACAGGAAAACATGTAATTGCCTGGGAAATCAGGGCAGGAGCAGAGAAATAGAGCAGCACTCCCCAGTGGCAATGGCAAGAACAGCTGTAGGGTGAAATTTATGGAGTATGTCGTTAACTTCATCCTTTATTCTTGCAGGGCAATGGGGAAATTGCCGTGCGTGAAGGAAAAGAGGAGATTGTCCTCACATCCTACTTCCCAACCCACCCAAACGGGCAGTAACAACAAAGAATTGCTCCTGGAGCGCTCCAGAACACAGCACTGTCTTTGGCTGCCAGGCAGCAACACAACCCCAACTGACCAGAACCAATTGACTGTCGAGATTCGGGCTTCCTCGTATGGAAAAAACACAGTAGAATGTGGTGAGAGTAAAAGGAAAATAACTAGAAGGAGAAAAATAAAGGATGAAGATATGGAAGAGGAAAGCACTCCAGTAAAGGCTAAGTGATATGATTGCCCAAAATTATCTGTCGGGAGACGGGCTTCGAGCAAGTCAGCTGCTCTGCACGTAACCTTTCCAAGCTGTTCACAGCTCTCGTTCTTGGGGACAATCTAAGGATTGTTCAAGGATTGCTAAGCAGCAAAGGCAATGGAATACAACCCAACTACAGGGTTGTAGAGCGGGAGAGCACTGTCCCCATCAAGCACCTCTCAGATCTTCTGACCGGGGGACACACCAGAGACCTTGTTAGGAAGTAATGACCACTGCACTCTTCAATCCCAAGGGATTCCTGGGAGCAAATAACTCCCATCTACCTCCAGAGGTCCTTTTGGACCTCTCGTTCACAAAAACTACGCTGTTCAGAAGATATCTTGCATTTATGCAACTTGGCTCTGAATGCTGCATGAGGAACACTTCCGTGTGCTTATGCTTCACTCATCTCATAGAATCATTTAATGGTTTAGGTTGAAGGGACCTTAAAGATCACCCAGTTCCAACCCCCTGCCCTGGGCAGGGACACCTCCCACCACACCAGGTTGCTCCAAGCCCCATCCAGTTTGACCTTGAACCCCTCCAGGGAGGGGGCAGCCACAGCTTCTCTGGGCAAACTTACATCCCACCCAGACATGAAATGCAATTTATCTTCCCACCAAAGCAGGCAGGGACCTCAGGCGGCCTGTTCATACTCAGAACTAACTCCACAACCTCAAAGATGAGAAAAATAAGGAAAACCTCTAAGGAAAGATGGATATGGGACGTGCAGGTGATGTGGTTCACAGGGCCCCCCAACTTGTGCTTTGAGTGCAGAAAGAGGAAGCCTGTGGGCACATATACTTTTACAGCACCAGGCTACAATCCCTCTTCCAACTTTGACTGAAGGGATTCCGTGTCTGGTGAAAGTCCTACTTTCACTCCCCTTGTCCAATGACCTCTCTGACCATAGCACTACTTGACACTGTCCATTTCCTCAGCCATCTTCAGAGAGCATGAATAACTTCAATTCTTTAATAATTTGGATTAATCCTCTCTTTTTTTATTTACACCTCAATGCACTCAAATTTTCCACACAGTTCCAAGGTGCTCCTCAAATAATTACTTCTCCAAATAAAATGGTAAATGAACTTCCTTGTTTATGCAGTGCCTGGATTCAGATGCAAGGAAAGACACAGTGTCAGAACGCCCTGAACTGGGCACATCCCCATGTATTTGACCACCCCTAATGCATCTCATGTCCATATATTGGTCCATTTTCCCCCCAAAACCATGCCAGATTTAGTGAACACAATATAGTCGGGGAAATCCATGGGCTTCCTACTACCATTAGGAGCCATTTCCATTTGTCTGTTTTGTACCTGGCTTCCTATAATGACCCAAATCAGTGACAAATTGATCCCAATCACCCTGCTATATTATTCACAACTTCGCAGACCTCTATTATATGTCCCCAGGTAATTTTGGCTCAAATTTGAGGTGTTCTAGATTATTCTGTCAATCTCCTATAGAAACCATTCCCTTTCCTTTGATTATGCTTCTCATCTTTCTCTAAAGACCTTTCTAACTGCATTATACTCTTTGAAGATAACGAGAGCAGAGACGGCACACAGTAATCAAGATATGGGTGAGTCATAATTTATACAACAGCATAATATCATTATCTAATTTATACTGAACTTCCTTAACCAGTCTTATCACTTCATTTGCATTTTGACCATCGGTGGTCTCTGAGCTGATGCTTCTCTGAACCTCATGATCTCACTGCAGAGTGCCAATGTCAAGCTTCGAGTCCATCGTTCTGCATGTGAAATTAGGGTTTTAATGCAGTGTGCATTATTTTATATATCTCTCCACACTAAAATGGGCCTGCTGTTTTACTGCCCAGTCACTCATAGCTGGTGATATTGTGGTGGTCTCTCTACAATTGCTATTCCAATAGGTCTCTCCTCAATATTGCCAAGTAGCTTTTGCCTACAAACTTCTGCCTCCGCACTGTTCTCTGGCCCTGGTGACTACTTCTGGGCACATTGACTATTTATTCCTACCTTCTCTTTATCCTCTTAAACAATTACATACCTATGGAAGTATCTTTCTTCTCATATCATGGCACCTTAGCATCTCTACAAGCTTTTGTAGAGCAACATGGTCAAAAGCCTTCTGGAAATTTAATTAGCCTCTATCAATTAGACCACCCTATCTATATGCTTGCTGAGCCCTCTAAAGGGCTCCAAGGTTGAAAATTAAGCATATGACATGACACATACAGCAAAAAAGACAAAAAAACCCCACCTCCTTGTTTTATGTCAGGCACTGCAAAATAGTACATATGTCGTTTTCACATCCCAGCTCTAAAACGCAGATGATGACAACCACTTTTCACCTAATGCTATTCCAGAAATAAATGTTTGTGAACAATTTAAATACTCAATAGTATTTGAGTGCTGTGGGACAAGTATTAATTATTTCAGCAGGGGACCCCCCTAAAGGGGCTAAGCTGCTGAAGTTTAATGCTTAAGAAATCCTCACACCTTCCCCTTCCTCCCCATCTCTGTCACTGCAGCCTGGAATCCCCAGGAGGACACATCCTGTGCTTGTGGCAATACACAGAACACACAGGTTAACAACCGGCCCCACTGCATTTTTAACTGCTTAATTTTGCCAAGATGCAAAAATTTAGGCATCCTCATCATCAGCTGATTTGAGGCACTGATCAAAATAAGCCTTTGATCCCCAAAGGATACCCAGGCAAAACACAGTCAGGGAAGAAGTCTAACCCCCTTAGAACATAATTCTTCCTAAGTTTTGTAAAAGCTGTTTTCTTGTGAATCTCACACCACCATCACACAGTGGAGTTTGAGAACCTTCCATGTCCTTCCTGCACTTAACTCGTTCCTGCCTGCTCCCGGTACTGAAGGTGGTGAGAATCCCCCCCAGATTTGACAGCGTGGTCCTGTCACAGACCGTCACACACACAGAGCAAACACCCATATATCAATTAGTTAAAAGTGAGTATTAACGATTCAGTTACAACAGAAATGTAGTGTTATATCGACTACTTTTGCCTGCAAGGCTCAAATACGCATCATTAGAGACAGATGAAAAGGAATTTGAGATGGACATAGAGAAAAAAAAAAAAAAAGAAATAGTTAGATCCTTTAATTTCTTTTAATTTCCACAGAACATTCAACTTGCAGCATATTTTTGTTAGCTACGGGAGGGCTTCTACCAGCCTACTTATCTGAAATCAAACAGATCAATTCCAATGTTTTGTGGAAAGATGTATTCGAGAGCTGTAAGCAAACAGAAGGTATGATGTCTGTGATAAACTGCAGCTCACACACACAAAAGAAATAATAAGCAAATCAAACAAAAAAAAAAAAACAAAACAGAACTTCAACTCGAGTCCAGAATTACTGGAAACTTTGTGCTCATTCCTCACTGTTCCAGCATGCATAATGGTGAGACTTTTGAGATATTTTTGGCACCTCCCACATCATTTCTACTCAACTTGTGAATAAAACAAATGACAAATAAATTACTTAGAACTGAAAGAAGCAGTGGAGTTATATTAATTAACCTCAGCAGATCTGAGATCTGAGTTACATTAACCTCACCAGACAGAAAGCCTTAAAGTCTTCTGTAAGAATCTAAAAAGAAAACACTGTGATTGATTTATCTTTTTCTACTTCATACACATCTCGTTCATTGATTCATTTTAATTTTTTTTAAAAACAGAGTAGGGTGACTCCAGATATACTTTAACCTTATATTTTAAACTTATAACCTTAAGTAGTTATACTCAAATTGGTTAAGATAAATTAGCACACGGGAGCAAGTTTGTTTTGTAGTAAAATATCTTTCTGCAGATGAAAAGTCAAGCACAGCAAGACCAGTTCTATATAAGATAAAACACTAACCAACTCTATTCAGTGACAAGCTCCTAGTTCTATCTGATGTTTTCACAATGTTAAAAGCATTTTAAAATACTACAGCAAAGTTTTTAATTACCAAGAAACTAAAAATTAATATAAACAGGAAAAAAGCCTCACGTTACAAATGAAATACCTAATGGAAGCTCACTGAAAGAAAAGGACAGTTAAACAAATTTTTACCTAACATAAAAAAATTTTGTTGACATAATAAAAAGTATTTCACATTTCACAGATAATTTTGCTGAACTAATTTACAAATCATGAAAATATAATGACTTCCATTTGAATGCTTAAGTGATGCTGTGAGGCAGCCTTTGCTGCTGACAGGACCCAGGAGAATTTCCAGCACAGCAAATCAAACACTGGGGTGAAAAATTCATGATCTCAATTTTGCCAAGTCGGCTAACGTCCCATTACTTTTTTTTTTTTTCCCCTCAATAACACAGCTCCTGAGATTGAAAACCAATGGAGTTAAGGCTAACTTCTCGCTGGTACCCTTGCCAGCAGAGCTGGTCGGGTCACAGTTTCTTTGACTGTCTCAGAGTCCCCCCCAGGGAAGAACCCTCAACATCCGCACCTCCTCTCTCCCCAAAATTCGTATTTAAGACCCACTCAACATCGGGAAGTCTGTACTCTCAAGATTCATCTCATTTCACACTCTCTGGTGAGGAACCACCCAGAAAATATGCCTACCAAAGGTCCCACAGCATAACCCTTCAAAGAGTTTATTAGTTGTAAATAAGCTAGCTCTACTACTCAGTCCCAGGAAAAAAAAAATAGAAAAAAAATTCAAAGCAGAAAAAAAAAGGGGAAAAAAAAAAGAAAAAAAACGGGGAAAAAGAAGAAAAAAAAAAACCCAGCCCAGCCCTAAAATTGTCTCTTTCCATGTAAGCATGAACTACAGGTGAGCTACACAATGTAAACATGAGGAGAATTAGTAACAATGGGACAAGAGGAAATGGCCTCAAATTGTGCCAGGGGAGGTTTAGGATGGACATTAGGAAAAATTCCTTCATGGAAAGGGTTGTCAAGCCCAGGGCAGTGGTGGAGTCACCATTCCTGGAGGGATTTAAAAGATGTGGTGCTGAGGGACATGGGTTAGGGGTGGACTTGGCACTGCTGGGTTAATGGTTGGACTTGATGTTTCAACCATAAGTGTTGGAAAGGAATTCTACTGTAAGGGACTGCAGTGGCATTTCTAAAGCAAAATATTCTGACCGTAGACAATTAATTTTATTATTTTCATTATTTCAAAACAAAGCAAACCAACAAAACCTTTTTGGAGAAGCACTAATTTCATTTATTTTCACTGAGATTTACTATGAAAAAATAATTTGACAACTCGTCACTTACTTAAAAGCTAGTGGAAAGATCAGCGTTTGGTTTCCTTCTAGACCTATGCATATTAACATACTCAATTCAAAATTCATCTGGCTGAGAAAAGTGATAAGAAGTAGGTGAGTTAATATACTGAAGTAATGGAAAGAGATATTTCACCTGAAGTAAAATTTAAACATTGTACTTGTTAAGTAACAAGATAGAAAGGACTGAGGATTTTTTTTTTTCAACCACAGAAAATGAGCTTTCCAGGTTTTCCCAAGGTCAAATTAGCTATTGAATAAAAGGTTCTTGATCCGAGTGGGAGAGCAAACTATGGCAAGACTGATATTTCTAATATCTGCATGAACACCGCACAGATAAATAAAATACTTCAAGATGCAATAGCAATAGTTCTATCCACAAATTCTTTATATCGTTTTATTTTATCCTTTATTTTAATCCCAGTGTGCTGGTACTGGACAAACCCAGCCATCTGTACCAACAGCTCCTGCCCAAAGACACAGGAGGCATGACGTCAAAACGTTTCCTTGCTCTCTGTCTTCTCTTGCACAACATCCACAGAGCTGAACTGAGTCTGGCACAGTGGAATCTGGCAAGGGATGTCAAGGGCACCAAGAAGAACTTCTCAAAGGATGTAAGTAAAAAAAGGAAAACTTGGTAAAAGGTTGACCTGCTGCTCAAAGGACCCTGGTGACACAGGACACAGAAAAGTCTGTGTTACCAATTGCCTTCATCATCTCAGTCTCTGTCAGTACGATTGACCCAAGGACCCAGAGACCAAGAGGAAAGTCTGGAGGAAGGAACATGTGCCTGAGGTTCTCTAGAAGCACTTTACAACAAAGAAACCAAGTACAAAATGGCTTTTGTCACAGTGAGGCAAGAGAATGCAGGCTAGATGCTGTTGACCCTGCCCACGTGAATTCATTCAGTCGTTTTGCACAAATCCCTTTGACAGGGAACACCTTCACTTTAGCCCAAGTAGCATAATTCCCACACAGGGCGAGGACAGAAGAACACCATCAAGCCACACCTCATAACTTGTTTGACTCCTTTATTCAGTTCCTACCACAATTCAGAGAAATAAGTTGCTCATGGTTGGCAAAATGACAGTGAAGGGACAAATTCACATTTGTGAATGAAAGAGCAAAAGAACGAGGTGGTTCTTGAGAGTGTGATGCACGGAAAACATGAGAACCTGAAGGAGAAAGTGTATCCGCAGCTTTTTTCCTGTTTAAATTTAAAAGGCTTGTGTAAACTACAAAAAAAAAAAAACAAAAAAAAACAAAAAAAACCACTAAAACCAACCAGCCAAACAAGAAAACCCCCCAAAACCAACCAACAAATGCCTCTAGATACACCAGATACAACAGACCTACAGATACTCAGATTCTGTTTCAACTAGTCTCTCTAAAAATCACCTTCCTACTTCTGATGACATTAGACCAATAACACTGAAACCATTTAAACTGTGGTTATTGCTTGTTTGTGTGTGATATCGCATGCCTTGCTAAATGAAACCAGACAAGTCAGATTCATTTCCTAATTTCACAGCTAAAGCAGAAACTTGCATTTAAGATCGTGACAGTGAAATATTTCTTTTTCAAAGTACTTCTCCACCAGAAACGTGCAGTAAAGATGATGAAGCACCAACAGCACTGGCTGCAGAGTCTCCCTGTGAAATCAGTAAGATAAACACCTGTCAGGAACGATGCAGATCTAGTTCACCCCACCACTGTTGTATTAACTCAGAAAGGATTTTCCAGATACATTTTTCTAGGCTATTTTTAGAGCCTAGGCATTATAGATTCAGGCATTATATCATTAATAAGAAAAGAATTAAATACGGAGTCTTTGTAGTTTCTGCTATTCCTTTGGAGCAGAGAGCTATAGCCATTCACCTCCTAAACACGGTTTGCAGGGAGCAGTAAAAGAGCTGGGTGCTCCTCAGGAGCTGAACAAATAAACCCGGATCAGAGCAGATAAGACAAGTTACTGACAAGTCAAGTCAGGCACATCACAGGAAGCTAAAAATCAAAAAGACAGAGACTTGGGGGCAAAGAGTCTGTCCCCCTTAAAACCCTTACCTCGAATATATCTACTGAAATCTTATTAGTCCTTTTCCTTTCTACCTTCCCTCTCCATTCTGAAACAAATCCATATTCATTTTCTAGGAGTTGAAGGTTAATACTGAGCAGACGTTCTTCGTTTCGTCTATAGGTGTAACTCGGAAGCTATTTCAGCAATTTTGGCCACCAAAACGAGTCATGCTCAGAGCCTCTGGTATTGTGCATAAATTTATCTTTTTTTTTTTTTTCTCCACAGAAAGAAGGCAAAAATACTCACTGCCAGAGAGAATAGTCTCTTGAAAGACAGAAAAGACCATGAACTATTCGTACTATTCGAAAAAGCACCCCTTGAAGTTTTTCAGGATAAATCACCAACTTTTTTTTTTTTAAGTTGTTCAGAAAAATAGCTATGAAGCACCAAGAATTTACTATTCCTGAAACAGCTTTGGCTTTATAACTAGCAGAACAATCCTGCTACCATAGCCTCTTTTGATGTGAAACAAATATTTTTAATGTTCCTATAAAATCATTTTCCAACAGATGGGTTACTAAACAGCAGAAAAAGATTGTATAGATGGATACTGACCTTTCACCTCATAAAATTACAATTTTTATCTACAATAAGCAAATAAGAGAGAAGGACATCCTTACTAGTAACCTTCTGAAGATAAACTTCAATCCCAAAACAAACATATTTTACAATCTCTGCTCTCAAGGTTCACTGTTCATTATTGTGAGCCATTGTAAGTTATTAAAGACCATGTCGCTGGCAATTACCGGGAAGGCAAAACCTGTAGTTAAGCTGCCCTTCTTTCCAACTGGGCACGATCCCACCAGTGGATCCAGTTCTATCTGTATCATGCTGTACTATGCCTACATGGCGCTTTTTTCACTTACAGGATATTTTACAGAAGATGACAAAGGTGACTCTTAAACGGGAGTAAATTAGGGATTTCGGCAGAAACGGTGATTCCCTCCCCCCCAGATTCAGGCTTCTGCAGTCACAGGCAATTATCGTCACAGTCACTTCACAAAGGTTTGTAGATCATCTCTCACACTCACCATGAGAAGATCCCAACACTGAAACAACCATAACAACCACAGACAAGTCCCAGGCAAAGCCAAGGGGACGCTGCTGCTCCACAACCACAGGTACTGAAGCAGCATCAGTGCCTCAGCAATAAATTATCTGCTGGAAAATCCATGTAAATTTAAATTAGCAAAGATCACCAGAATACACATTTATTTTATGATGACACTTAAATACATATGCAAAAATATTGCAAAATTGAAAATTATGCTCAAATCTAAAGAGCAGCTACAAAAATTACCCCTAATTCACCTCTGTGTGTGAAAAACCACTGCCCTTCATCTTAGAGAATTTCTTCTGAATACCAAGCCTCACAAAATTAAATAAAGTCCCAAGCCCAGGCTGTGAAGCAAAGTACAAAAAGATATATAGATATATATGTGTACACACAGCACCTGGGTACGAGAAGAGAACAAGGCATCTGATTACAGCCCAGTAAAACATTCCTGCATTCAGTAATTGCTATATGAATGTGTGCACATCTGCCTGTACACACATGGAATTTGGACGAGGTATTGATCACACCCAACGAAGAGGGTGTTGTGTTCCAGCAAACATTAACTGCACTTATCCAAAGAAACTGTCAGACTGCTGGGTGTCATTTTTAGGCAGCGACGTTCGCAGATAGTCTCTAGTATATTCTGGATTGCACTAAAGTCTCTTGGGAAGAGATGACAAGATCAAGCTCTCTCTAGTTGCCCAACCAATCCACCTGGAAGCATTACAGCCTTTTCCCCTCTCCCTGGGTTACAGCAGACCCAACATCGCAGAGTAATCTGAAAAAAAACCAACATTGATAAACAGGATTTCCCTTTGCTTCCACATGCTTCAGCCGTGCCTTTCAGACCCTCTCTCCTGCAGCTGCAGAGCAGATACCCCAGCCCAAACCTGAGCCCCAGGTTTCGAGGTTGTCTGATTGCATCTCTTGGGATTCCAGAGGTTCTGAACAGACCTGGTCTCCCCGAGGTGTTTATACAGACACAACAATTATTTTCTCTCACCTGTTCTCGCAAACACCATCCTGCCTCAAACCAGGGCTTGGGATGAGGTTGTTCCAAAAAGCTGAGAAAAACATGTCCATCGTTGGCCAGCAGACCCCAGAACACATGGACTCACACAGAAAACGTGCTGTCTCCTGCACTGCACCTTTTCCTCAATTGCCTGACCTGAAATGCCAACCATTCAATTTTGTATTTAATCCCTCAGTTGTCTAAGTTCTATTTTGGCTAAGGATACGTAGCAAATAAGAGTAACCAAATGCCTATAAAATATTAAATACAAAGCACTTGGGGGATTTAAGAAAAGCAGTGTGATTAGATCTTTTGTCTCCTGGTGGTGTAAAGCCCCCGAGAGGCGCCGTCAGTCATGTGTCAGCTACAGCAGCAAGACTTTATTACTTCTGAAAAGCAATCTGGAACTGTAAACCTGAACAGCAGATTTACCTCCTTGCCCAGGTTTACTTTAGACCTCAACTCCTGACATTTGAGCACAGAAACTCGACCTGGATTTAATTCTTTTAAAACAAACACCACACAAGAGCTATCCTTTTTAATTTATCTCATAGCATTTACTAAAATTACTTTTGCACACCTTGCTTAGAGAACCATAAATATCATTCAATAACTTTTATGGCCAGCTCCTTTAGAGGCGGAAAAGAAAAAATATTTCAGTACTAAGACTAACACCCCAAAATATTATAAAATATTCAAGGATCACCTTTATATTATTAGCAGCTGCTGATAACTATGATATTCCAGAGGACAGTTTCTTCTCTGTAATTTGAATGGGAAATAACCAGCATACCTTGGCAAAAGCTGCCTTTGGCTTCGATGGCTGCAAACAGCCATAGGACGGGGCTATCGAGAGCATTCCTGCTCCCCTCCCTCTCTGTGATTACTGCTTGATAATGGCAAACAGGACATATTGAGTAATAGTCACGTTGTCCTTTGGCACATCCAGCTATCCTTGGCTTAAGTTTAGTCAATCCTGTGCACAAAAACAAAGTCAAAACATCACAGGCCTGACAAAAGCAAGTGATGAATAAGGACAATGCAAACTAAAAGAAGAATAAAACCTGTGTGATCCATCTCTGTGCTCTAAACAGGTCTTCGGATGTGAAAAAATTCAAGGTATTTGTCGACCAATAAATTCAGTGGATGTCAGAATATCTAGGCAACTCAGGTGCCATTCATCTTGTGCCTGAAAGGTATGTGGAACAATCCCTTCCTAACAGTCACGACTTCTTTTCCTCCTCCTCCTTTATCTTTTACTACCTCACCGTAAGTTGTTGAATGCCTCAGTGCTTAAATCCAGGCTGCGCTTCTGAGAAAAATGCTTCTGTTGTCAGCTCAGCCATTTATTATGTACATGTCCAGGCCTCAACACACACACATCCACACGCACAGAGATTTCTCTCCTCCTCCCCCCCATTGTCTTATTGTCACTACTGCTTTCAAGGCACTATGAGAGACCTTCAAGAAAGATTTCCATGTTTGTTCTAAAAACTTCCTCCACACACTATATTTAGGCCTACAGGAGAAAAAAAGTATGCTGCTCCCATCACAATGAGCTTTCTGAGCATAAGGAAATATGAACAAGTAGTAAATAAAATTCAAGTACAATTTATTTATAGTGGGATATTTTAAAAACCCACAGAAGTTCAACCCACAAAAGGCTTTATATCTTGTATCCAGACTAAGCTTTTGATGAGCACCAGAAGGTAGGACTGAGGTATACATCTAATGCCAAAAAGTCATTAAGAAGTTCCAGGGATTTAAAGCACAGTTCTACAAACTGCAAAAACACAGAGATTTGCCAGCATCTCTCACTACACTGAGTTAAAGTGGTGCAGAAATAGACAAGCTGGACATACGTTCAAAAGCTATTTTTGATCCTTATAAAAGAAACTACCTAAACACATGCTTATCAGGTACCAAAGCCAAACAATAGGTGATGAGGAAGAGTAATTAATGTAATGGAAATACATAATTACAAAGCAGCTCTTTGTATTTGTTATCAAATGTTTTAATTTAAAAGGGGGAAAACCCAGAAGTATCATTAAAGGGAACGCTCCTGACACAGACACAGCTTTTCTTCAGCAGAGACTGTGTCTCTGCGTGATGAAGTTACTGCAGCATCTCGAGCTTTGATTAGTTTACCGAGCTCTAATGCACACCATCACACCAGTGAGCAGGCAAAAACCTGCTCCTCGTTCTAAAGATACTCTTTGAGGTGCTTTCTCCAGTGCTTCCTTAAACAGCCATCAAAAAAGTAAGTATTTACCATGTAGTCTCACTTGTTTAATATTATTTATGTTAAACTTCTACTCAGTGAACAGCGGAGGAGGTAATCAAAGGATAAACCAGAAAAAAAACTCAGGGGTTAGGTTTCTGTAGATGTTGAGGGTTTTTTTTTTCCCCATTTTCCAACAGTGCTTTTGCTGAAAAAAGATAATGGGGGGGATTGGATAAAAATTGTCACTGCAGCAGCAGTTCTTAAAATTGATGCAACATGAAATCAAACTCACAGCAGTTTGCTGAAATTAAGTTTCTTGGTGCACATGGCCTGAGGAAAGTGAAAAGAAAGAAATGGAATATTGCACCTATAGTGATTTTCATGTCATCCCTAAAAACTAACCAATGAAAAAACACTGAAGAATGTACTCCAATAATTACATATAGGAGAGATAGTCTTACTCACGTCAGGTAAGAGCAGCTACGCAGGCCCCTGCTATGCTTTAAACAATGAGGAAAAGCTGAGAAAAACACCGTTTTAACAGCCCCTGTTTCAACAAGGGCTACCACCACAGAGCCATACAAATACTTTCAGACACAAACAAAACCACATGAAAGTCAAGACTGTTATGCTAATAGGCAGGTTTACAACGTTCTTTTAAAATTTAAACAGGATGTTACCACACTCAGAAACTAAGATTTCTTTTACTGTATTTGCACAGTCCTTAATTTGATGTTTCTTCTGACCCAGCTGACTTTTTGACCAGTAAGACGAAAGTGGTAAAAAACCCACTGAGGCCATTAATTAACATTTTTGGCCATAAAATGACATTTGGTTACTCGGCAATTTATTATCACTGACAAACCAAAGGGAAGGATCCCTTTTCATAAGTTAGTGGCCAAGTCAGCTGTAGTAAGTTACTTCATGAAAAAGACATTTCTTCATAAGAAAAGAAACCATCATATTCAAGTTGATGTCTTTGTATTTAAGTTTGCTCAATTCAGATCAAGTCAAGGTACATACAGAGAGATGTAGAATAACAGAACAATTTAGGTTAGAAAAGACTGCTAAGACCACTGAGCCCAGCCGTTAACCCAGCACTGCTGAGTCCACCACTAACCCATGTCCTCAGCACCACATCTACTCATCTTTCAGATACCTCCAGGGGTGACGCCTCAACCATTGTCCTGGGCAGCCTCTCCCAATGTGCAATAACCCTTTCAGAAGAAGTTTTTTCCTAATATCCATCCTAAACCTCTTCCTGGTGCAATTTGAGGCTGTTTCCTCTTGTCCCATTGTCTATAACGTGGGAGAAGAGACCGACCCCCCCGGGCTACCCCCTCCTTTCAGGGAGTTGGAGAGAGCCAGAANNGCCAGAAGGTCTCCCCTCAGCCTCCTTTTCTCCAGGCTGAACACCCCCAGCTCCCTCAGCCTCTCCTCACAAGACTTGTGCTCCAGACCCCTCACCACCTCCATTGCCCTTTTCTGGACCCGCTCCAGACCCTCAATGTTTTTTTTTGCGGTGAGGGCCCCAAAACTGGACACAGCTCTTGTAATGGGGCTTCCCCAGTGCCCAGTCCAGGGGGATGATCCCCTCCCAAGGCCAACTCACCACGCTGTTCCTGACCCAGGCCAGGATGGTGTTGGCCTTTTCAAACAGATATGTGAAAGCTTCTTACATAGCCAATATCTTCATTTTTAAGAGAGTGCAGTAAAACCGGTCAGAAGTAGAGTGTCCCACAGCTGGCAGCAGAAGTCTGGAGCAGAAACTTGAATTACTTAAGCCAAAATAAGTCCATATTTTTCAGTCATCTGCTTATCTGAAAGCATACACCGAGGCTGGAGCCTGTGTACAAAAGTTAAGCATCTTTGCTGAAAAACAGCAAGAAATCCTGCTTCTTAACTACTAAACTATATTTTCTCTTTGGGAGGTGGGGAAGTCTTGTAGTTCATCATTTGTGGTTGTTCTTGCCAGCAAAGCAAATGCTTTGTCTGGTCTAACCAGTAAGACCAATTTTACCTCAGAGGCACTTTTCAAAGACACATGTTGCTAAATACTCCACTGAAATAAAAACTCTTCAGTCTGTACTGGGCAAATTTCTAAACAAGTGAGCAACCAGTTCACTAAGTGACTTCAGCAAATCCAGCAATTACATAGGTCTCCCAAAACAAAGCTCTTAATCCACTTCTAAAAGACAAAGTAAAATACATGCAAAACAGAAAGCCATGTGCACACAGTATGTCCCAACAGCAGACAAGCCTTTATGGGCAGTCTCGCTGTGCTCTTAATAAAAGCATCCTGCTGAGCATAAAACTTGTACACCTACAGCAAACCTCTAAGGATTTGAAGCCATTTTTTCCCCTGGACCCTGAAGTTTTCCTTGCTCCTTGACTAATCCTGACTCACTCTGGATCTGGATTACAAGTCATGCAAATACCATTTCATCCTCAACTGTGGAGATGATCTACAAGTCAGGGAAAAAAAAAAAAAAAGTGAGATTACCACATTTAAAGAAACCTGTTGTCTCACACACACATATATATATATATATTCCTTCCTGAGGGAGACAGAGGGCCCAATATGCCGGGTGGACCCTCCTCAAAGGGAAGTCTGCTGCCTTGCTGGATCTCGGGTGAAGGATGTCACCAGGAAACTTCTGGTTTAGTACAGTCCTCAGATTATTACCTGCTACTGATATTCCACGTAGATGCAGAGGCGACAGCAACTTGAAGCTCAAAAGCTATAAAGAGAGACTTCAGGGAGTTGGGAGGCTTAGTAAAGGTTTCTGGGACCCAGGTGATTTTTTTATCACTCCCTCCAGTGGCAGGCAATGATGCAGAGTGGAGCAGATGGATCTTATGACTGGAGCGTTGGAATGGAGGGTTACAGGAAGGACTAGAGAGTTGGAATGGACTCTTCAGGAAGGACAGGATGGGAAGACGGGGAAGGGGTGTTGCCCTCTATATTAACAACCAGCTGGAGGGTGTGGAGCTCCACCTGGGGATGGATGAACACCTGCTGCAGAGCTTATGGGTCGGGATTAAAGGGACCACAGGGGCAAATGATGTTACAGTAGGGGTCTACTATAGAGCACCAGATTAGGGTGACAGGGAGGATGAGAGCCTCTGTAGACAGATAGGAGCAGCATTGCACTCATGAGGGACTTCAACCACCCTGTGTTGGAAGGACAACACAGCAGGGCACAAGAAAACCAGAAAGTTCTTGGAACACGATGATAACTTTCTTCTTCAAATGATCGAGGAGTGAATGAGGAAAAGAACCATGCTGCACCTTGTCCTTACTAACAAGAAGGGGATGCTGGGAAATGTCAAGTTCAAGGATAGTCTTGGCTGCAGTGATCATGAAATGGTAGAGTTCAAGATTCATAGGGCAGTGAGGAGGGTGTGCAGCAAGCTCACTACCCTGGACTTCAGAAGAACAGACTTAGGCCTCCTGAGAGATCTGATTGGGAGGATAGCGTGGGAAAAAGAACTGGAGGGGAGACAGGCCCAAGAAGAATGGTTGGTTTTCAAGGATCACCTCCTCCGAGCTCAGGAAAGGTGCATCCCAAAAAGGAAGAAGTCGGGCAAAATAGCCAGCAGGCCTGCGTGGATGAATAAGGAACTATTGGACAAGCTCAGGACCAAAAAGGAGGCCTATAGAGGGCAGAAGCAGGGAAGGGTAGAATGGGCAGAATACAGAGAAACAGTCCGAGTGGTCAGAAATGAGATCAGGCAAACGAAAAACCAGGCAGAACTAAATCCAGCCAAGAACATCAAAGACAATAAGAAAAACTTCTACAGATATGTCAGGGACAAAG
>BJBW01000760.1:46262-69188 GCA_004320125.1 Scolopax mira | reverse complement strand
GGGAGGGGAAGGGAAGGGAAGGGAAGGGAAGGGAAGGGCTGAAGAGATCAATCTTTTGCAATAATTAAAAAAAAAAGGTTTCACAATTCAGTCCATTTTCTTAGGTATTAATATGGCTAAACCGGTAATTATATTGTCATGAAGTTTTTCCCCACATTAGTATCTTTTTATTAGAAATGAATAGTCCGTTTCATTATTTACAAATAATTATAAAAAGTCTTTCTCAGTAAGGACTTTAAGATGTGAGATTAGTCAAAGGTATCTACTCTGCCTCTTTTTCTTTTTATTTTAACTATATCCATCCTCTAGCAGCAAGTTATAGTGTAAATATATAGAATACCATTGCACTGATTCAATGAATTTATCCGTTAATATCATTATATAACAGAGTCTAAACCTCGGAGGAATATTATAGCTTCAATCTAGATTTTCAGAACAGAAGTCTAGCTCCTATTCAAGTAGTCTTTAGAAGAGGAACCTTCCTTCTTCGCCTTTATTATTGCACTTCAGGACAAGTTTCACTCATTGATTTTTTATTTTTCTATGTATTACTTTAAACTGTGTCCTTCCTATGTAAATCCACATAACATCTTTTTTTTTTTTTCATTATGATATTCAGTTTGAATTGGTTCTGGAGATTGTGAAACCATAGATTGTGTAAGGCATAGCATGCTCAGGACAGGAGCATCATATATTCTTCAGGACAGTCGATGTGATTCTTTTATAAATTCACTTCTAGAAGTAGTTCTATTTCCACTGAAATTGTGCAGAGACAGTTTATGATTTATTGGAACACTGACTTGGTGGCAGAGGACTTGATTTCTTTTAAAATCACTGTTTTCTTCTAAAGATTTTGACTAGTTAGAATCCTTATTTAATTTCTTGGAAAATATGTTCAAGATTACAGAATGCAAAATGAAGAAGGCTATAGCAGGGAAGAGCCTGCCAAGGATGAAGATTGCCAAAATACAGAACTATAATATCTTTCAGTAACTCCACACAAGGGCAATGGGAGGACAGCACTGCCCAAATATGACATTCAGAAATGAGGCATAACTCAGGAAGAATATATAGTTATAAAAACCCCCAGAACAGGCTTTCTGTGACCAGTGGTAGTGAAGATAAGATGCTAAAATTGTGGATAAAAATTTATACTGCTATAAGTGGCTCAAATAACCCACAATCAAAGCTGTCAGGTGTATACATCACTTCTTTTCTTCAACAGCTAAAACAATTTTAACCTTTTCAAAAAGCATCTTTAAAAGTTTCCATAGTACTCCTCAATTCTCAGTCAGTCTTTCACTCAAATTCAAAGAAATATATATTTACACATATTCCCTGATAGAATTCTTTTCTCTTTTAAAAAAAAACTAAAGAAAAGCAGATGGCCTTAAAGAGATCTTTGTGTGCGTAATTGCTTTGCTTTCTGACTCTTATTGAGTTTGCCCATTTTTCACTCTTTGATATTGTGTTATTGTGCCAAAACCATAAAGAACTTGATTAATTTTCTAAAAGTTCCAAGACAGTTATTCATCTTTCTCAAATTTAGGCATGGAAAAAAATATCTCCATTGGGACAACCTAAGAGTGAAGCCTTACATAGATAAGAGGAAATAATATCAAACAAATAGTATAAAAAATCACATGAATTTTAGAAGCTAGAGTTATATCCTAGGTTCATAAGAAAATTCAGAGTGGAAAGGACATCAGAAGATTTCTAGTCTAAATTCCTGTCCAAGCTCTGGGCCCCCCAACATAAGAAGGACATAGACCTGTTGGAGTGAGTCCAGAGGAGGGTGACAAAGATGATCAGAAGGCTGGAGCACCTCTCTTAGTAAGACAGACTGAGGGAGTTGTTCAGTCTGAATAAAAGAAGGCTCCAGGAAGACCTTACTGTAGCCGTTCAGTACTTACAGGGGGCCTAAAGGAAAGACAGCGACAAATTTTTAGCAGGGCGTTGTGATAGGACAAAGGGTAATAGTCTTAAACTAAAAAAAAAAGGGAAGATTTAGACTAAATATAAGGAAGAAAAGGTTTACCATAAGCAACCTGATCTAGTAAAAGACATCCCTACCTATAGTAGGGTGGTTGGAACTATATGATGGATGTCCCTCCCAACACAAACTATTCAATGGCTCTATGCTTCTAAAAAAGTACCCCCAGTATCATCACTGTCCAAGAGATCTTCAAAATAGAGGTAACACTAGTGGATGTTATTTTTAATTATGTATCATGTGAAGACATTGCTCTTTTTCTTTGTTTTGAATCTGCAAACTGGTGTTTTTATTTGATATGTTCTGTTTTACTTAATAGAGACAGCTGTTGTCTGTTGACATTAATATCCAGGATATTAAAAACTTCTATCATATTTGTCCCTGCTCTGTACTTGTCTCTTTTCCAGACTAGCAGCCCTGATTATATCTCAACATTTCTCACATAAACTAAGCCATACTTTTGATCACCTGTGAGGTCTCTTTATTTTCAGTTTCTTCTCTATCTCTTTTGAACTGGTATTCCAGATCTACATTGGGTATTCAAGGTGCTTTTACACTGTGTATTAATAGTGATAATGTTGTAATTTCTATTTAAACATCTAGCCTGCTTAGATTCTCACCTGCAAGGCACTGACATATTTTGAAAATTTCAAAATACCTAACTCCCTCTGAAATATAGATTATGTAATGTAAAAATAAATTTTGACAAACAAATTGAAAATAGCGGGCAATTCTAAAAGTGTTGGCTTACTGTGCCTAGGAATAAGAACTTGCTTATTTGATGAAATTCAGACACGAGGGTCAGGGGTGTCCCTTTAGAGTGCACTGAGATCAATTAAATTTCTGTAAAGATACTCAGTGTGCCCTAGCTGTGAAACATTTCTCTCCATTTTCAAAGTAGAGTCAACCGCTTAATGCAGAGGAATTCTTAATTCACAGTGAAAGTATCCACATGGAGTTATTGAGAAACGTGTATGTTGTAATAAGCACTTTAGCTTACTGAGCATTTGCCTCCTGATGTTGTCAGCCCCTTTGATACCTAAACAATATGGTAGACAAAGAAGAACTGTTCTTGCTTATTCTAAACAGAGTATCTCATAAGCCACTGAGGTCACAGGCATCTGCTCTGAAAGTGTGACATTTTCACAATGAGTATATCTGGTAAAATCTTCATGGCATTTTTAGCAAGTTCTTGACTCCTTACATAACATTTTTTGACAAACCCAACAAAAAGCTTTATGTGTTTCTGGACACATATGTTCCGCTATAGCTAATTAGCAATTGAACAATAGAATTTGAGGATCTAAGCTTTGTATTTAGATGCATGAACTGCTCTTAATAAATTTAGTCCTGCTCTTAATAAATTTTTGGGAAAGAAAGCCGTGTTCTCAACTATTGAATATGAATTTTGACCAATAATTTCAGACTGTTGATTTATTTTTTTCCTCTTTAGAAAGATATTACTATGCCAACAAGAAAGCTATTAACTTAGCTATGATCTAAAATTGTTTTTTAATAATTTATTGAAAGCATTTCTTAAAATATGTGAAATATTTCCTAGGCAAGTATAAGCAGAAAAATTTTACAAATTAAGTTAGTGAGTAAGCAAAAAGCTCCGAACAGTTCTACAATTCCTTTCATACACAAATACATTATCTTAAAATTTGCTTATTTTTATCTAGGTAATAATTGCTGTTTCCTAACAAGTTTCTGTCCAAACTTTTAAAAGTGTTCAGGTCCGCATACTGTATATCATGAAATGCTTCCTGAATGAGATTGAATGGCATTATTTTTTCCTGACTTTGGGAAGTCTTCAAACTTTCCTGAAATCAGATTAATAAATCATACATTATATGAACTTGAATAAAAAGAAAATAAAATCTAAAAAAAGCTAAAGGGCTTAGAAGTCAAAATATCATTAACATTTCCTGGAAAAGTTTTGGCATTACACAGACTAACAGTTTCAAGGGATAAAATTTCCCTTTCATCACTTCTGTACAGCCATTTAATTGCACTGCAGTTAATCATTAAAACTCCAATAAACAACAAGGATCATAAGAAACTGTCTAGAAACATCAAGGTCAAATTTGTTCCAGTAGGATCTGAATTGAAACTTTCATTTTAATCAAAAGGAAAATTTTCATTTTCACACATTTTTTTAAGAAAAAACAAATGTTCACATTCATTACAGACTGATGATGTACACTCTTTTCCACAAATCAGCCAGAATGGTAGATTTGAGTTCAATTCAATCTTTTTTCTAAATAAATTTAAGCTATTTAGTTCATGAAAGAAACAGACTAGATGCTATTTTGTTAAATGTTTGCTGTGTCTTCTACTTTGAAAGTCTGATTAACTAAAACAGAGTCTAAGATATTGCAATATATTGGAAATATGATTTACCCACCAAGCTAGAGAATCAGTCCCATGAATTAATTTCTTCTTCCATAACTAGAAAGCTTCTTTATAAAAAATGATGGAGAGGTAGCAAAGAGTACTAGAGACGTGTAAACCTCTATGTATCAAGATGTAAATCTTCTATGAATTATTAACAAAAAGACTCTTTTCAAAAATGGAAAAATTAGTTCAATCCCTTTGATGCAGAGAATATGGCAAAGTCTTCCTTTTTTTTCATTAATCCCAGTATTTTTTGCTTCCAGTTGAAGTAATTTTGTGAATTCAAAAGAGATCTGCCCACAATTCTCAAGATGACCAAAATAATTTAGTTGGGAAAAAAAATAATATTAAAAACATCTTAAAAATATAGTAAAATCTTATATTTTCAGTTAACCATACCACCATATAGGATGTTTGAATTTTTAATAATTTTTGCTGGAGTTTTTCACTAACCTTGCACCAATCAGTCACATCAGGAAATGCTGAATAAAACACAATCTCCTTCCCAACCACAGTTCTCCTTCAGTCGTTGCGTTTTTTTATATTCTGATGATAAACCATATTCTCTTTAAGAACTTGTGCTTTCTTACCCATCACACTGATCATGTATGTATTTTAGTCCCATTGTTCTCAGCTATCAACGTTTTAAAATTATAATACTTCAACACCTTGAGGATCTTCTTCCTTCCTTCCTTCCTTCCTTCCTTCCTTCCTTCCTTCCTTTCCTGACCATACTCTTCCTCCTCCAGATCCGTACCATTCCCTTGTGCCTCAGCATGTAGCTTTCCTGTCCTCACCCATAAAAATACCATCTTGTGAGCACTTTCATTTTAGCCATAGCTGACCTAACCTAGCAGATTAGGTCTCACAAGTAATCAGCACTTCTCCCTCTGACAAACCTTCGCATTTGACCAAGCAGCCTAGGAACTGAGAAAGGGCTTGAGAACATATAGAAGAAAGTTTAGGCCTGCTTCTGCCACTGTTGTATATTTCTGTAATGGTAAATTATAATATGTAATTACATAGCATACAAGTATCAAAAGTGTATTCAAAATTGTAGACATTGAAAGATCGTTCTTTCCAACAAAGTAATATAATAGTTCTTTGGTATTGGTTTTGTACTGGTAGTACAAACTGTTTCAGTGGAAAACTTCTTCACCATTTTTTTTAAGGAAATTCTTCATGTTTTAGTGATTTCACACCAAATTAGATCTCTCTGAAACACATGAGTTTGTTTGTTGTTTTTTTAACTGCTTCTTACATTCTTCTACACAGAAGTCTTGAACTGGAACTCCTTTTCGTAGTGGTACAACCTCAAAGTTCCACATGAAATTTGTGATTATATTTATTAGATTTTTTTAATTATTATTTTCTTGTCTTTAAATTGCAAAAATTATCTCCTAGAAGGCTGTTTTTATTACTTTGTAGGATACAAAGTAATCACTACCACCTTTAAACATACTTAGAAAATAAAGAACAGAGGATTTGCACCTGGAGTATCCTTAGGGACTACTCAATTGCAATTAATTTAACTAGACACTGGATGTCAGTGTTGCCATTTTATATTAAAAAAAAAAAAAAAAAGGAAAATAAAGAAAATCCAAGATGTAACTAGAAGTAGGATATAGAAGTCTAATCGAATCATTCAGAACAGCTTAGAAGCTAATTAGCATGGTAGGAAGAACATGTTGGCTTTAAAGAAGCAGCTCTCCATAAAGGTTTTGATTCTATTAAGAACAAACAAACAGATGAACAAACAGTTAAACTAAATGGACATTTAGGAATCTGTCACAGGGCTTCTACATGTTAATTAACATTCAACATTCCATTTAATCAGAATGATGAACAGTGCACAGTATGAGTGATGGTATTTGCTTTATGGTTAATTTGTACCTGGCTTTCCAAAAATTGCTCTCATGACCTTAAAGGAGTTGTTTACTTTTAAACCAGGATTTTATTTTTCAACAAGATTTAAAAGGGATTTGGACAAAAGTAATAACGGAAAAATATGATTATAATTGCATAAATAAAAGTCTATACACTAAACAGAACTGTCCATCCCTTTCTGTCATTTTAAAGCAAATTTTACCAAAGAGCAGATTTAAAGTACTGGACTTCACAGTCAGGTACACATACAATCTCCTCTGAGGTCTATCAGAAATATTAATTCATGTGGGGCTTCAAGCCAAGTCCTGCAAGATAACATCCAGTATTAAATGGAATCTGAAATAAACAACACCTTATTTCACCTTATTCAAATTATCCTATTTCAAAACAAAATATAATTTAAGACTTGCATTGTTAGCAAAAGTAAACCTTTAGAAACTTTTATAAAGAATGAAAATTCCTTATATTACAAGGAAATAGATTTCTACTATCTTCATTATAAATGCATTCAGCTGACAGATTGGTGAATCTATCCAAACATCTAAGATGAACAGCTGAAAACAGTATGAAAAAAAAAATTTTTTTTTGAGTTCTTACTTGGACAGCCAAAAAAGCTCTGAGTATCCAAAATTACTATTGAACTGTGAAATTGCACTTCAGGTAATTTAGTATTAATGAAAATGTTTCAGAAGATGGTGACAAAAAGCATACAGATCCACTGTCAGACTGATTTGGATGAGATGGAGCAAATATATCTCAGGTTTCTAAATAAAATCCCAGAAACAATGCAGGAACCATTAGGTATGTCAGAAGTGAAAAAATTTAGTCAAGAATATTTCATCACAAGTTTATTATGGTATCTTTAGAAAAGAAAAGCAAAAGGATGGAGAGCAGCAGCAATCACTCTAAAGCTTTTATCACCCCAGAAATGCTGATTACCATCATGCCTGACATCAGTGAAAAGATAGTAATGAGCTACACATCTTTATCCCTTTAAATGTTTAGATCAAGGATTTTGACAACATTGAGATTTAAAAAAAAACATATTTCAGATACTTCACACTGAACAGTGAAGGCAAAGTCACAAAAATAAGGGAGTGTTATTCCTTTTTGAGACACTAAGGTATGAATCAATATATCTAACACAAAAGATGATCTCTGATCTGATATTTTATCTTGAAAGAGATAAGATTGTTGAATTGGGTAATAGTCTAATACTGTCTCCTGAATAAATTAGAAATGTTTAACTTTAAAGAATTGGGGAAGGGAAGACAGACAGAAGAAAAAAAATCACTTTGGGCTTCCTGAAGGACCCTCTTCTCTTCCAAGAAAAGAGATTAATTATAGAAGACCATGCTTCACAGACAGAGGGTTGTTTGTACTTTGCTCTTTGCTGTGCTGGGGTGAATCTGCCAAATATTGGATACCTATGCATCACTACTAACTGAGTTTGTAATAAAGTTATCACAGCTACAATCACTACTAAAACTCCTTGTCCCGTGCTTATATGCCTCATTAAGGTATGATGATACTTCCACAAATTACCTGAGTGATGAAATAGAGGGTATGTCAGATGAAACTAGACTAGGAGGGGCTGCAAAGGCATTAGAAAACATGATAAAAATACAAAGCAGCCTTAAGAAGTTGAACAAATTAACTTAAAATAAGAAAGTGATAAGGACAACTGCAAGGTTCCTCACTGTAAGCATGAGTAATTATCGACACCAATACAGGTCAACTGCATTATCAAGTCTGAGTAAAGGAGGGTATAGGAGATCACAAGCTAAACTTTGGACAAATACTAACTCTATGTACTGTATTTATAAAAAATCCTATTGAGACTAATGGTAATCATACCAAAAGGAATAAGCCAGAGTATAGTTTGCAAGCCATTATACTTTTATTCTGACATCATTAAAGCCTGGAGGCTTGTGATCAGTTGCAGGCATTGCATTTAATGGAAGCTATAAACCAGGTAAAGGTTGATCAGATGTGTGAAGTCTCGCAATATTTGATATTCATCAAAAGTCTAAAAAAAGTAAGACCTTGGGGAAAAAAAGAGGCTTACAACATAGAATGGTTAGCCTGAAGGGGAAAGGACTGAGGGCAGATAATATTTCATGAACACTATAGCAAAAAAGAAGGGAAAAAATTGCAGAAGGAAGGCATCAGATTAGGAAATATTTCCAATGGTGAGAATTATAAAGCACGGAAATAGATTGCCTTGGGAGGTCTATCACTGAAGTCTTTAAGAAAAGGTTAAACAGAACTGTCTGTCAGGAAGAGTGCTAATACTGCCTTGGAGCAGTCTGAAGGACAAAATGATCTCCTAAGATCTCTCTATGATATTTCTCAGATCTTAGTCAAAATGACTGCTGCCATAATGATTTATTAATACAATAATTTCCAGCCCAACTAAACTACAACTGAAAAGCAAGCAGAAAGAAGACATTGAAAATAGAATCAATGTTGTATGTAGATTTTTTTAAAAAATATATATACTGGATATGTAAAATGGTTTCCTTACTTTCCCAATTTAATATTGCCATCGTGTTTCCTACTTCACCTGCTCTTACAAAAAATACGTACTTTTTCTTAATGAATTTCAAGGTTAGATAATTGAAAAGTAAGAAGTTCTGAATATATGACAGAAATGATTGCTGAAAATGTGTTGGTTTTGAAGTTCTTTGTTTCTCTTCTAACACAAAATTACCACATGATAGAAGAGATTACTTATTGAAGACACAGAAGAAAAGGAGTCTAGAAGTTACATGTATAGAGGAAGTATTATCCCCAGTGTAAATTAGCAGCTCTCTTACAGCTTATTATGTCTGGCTATATGTGTATACAATACATGGTCTTAGCAAAGACTTCTAATGTTCTTGACACTGTCCTCCACCGTCACTTCAGTCACCAAAAAAATACCACATCTTGCAGCAACAGTGTTGGATGGCATAGCTGGTATAATTGACCAGTGTTATTGACTTAAATGCTCATAGAAGAAAAGTTCTGCAGTTGCAGAAGATAATAAGAACTAAATTGAGACAGAAGAACATTTCTATTCAAGAAGAAAAGTTAAAAAATAGTTTCTGTTCAAAAAAAAATTATAAAAAATTCTGCCTACTACTGGCATTGTAGCAAAGCTGAGTCAATGCTGCAAACTGCCTGGTTTTGTTGCCTGCAAAAAAGCTCCTTCCACGTGGCTTGTGGCAGTCCTCATTGTCATCTTACCTCAGCACGCTCAGATAAAATGGTCGAGCTAAACCAGCAGAAAGCCCTTTAGAGACCTAATTGTTTAGTAGTGGTTTATCTCCCTGAAATAGCTTGTTAAAATGCTAGGCACACACCCATTGTAATAGCAAATTAAAGATAAACATGTGCAAGGGGGGTAATTCCTTGAGCAACAGCCTAGAGATAATGTGTTCTCAGAGTAAACGAAGGACTAATTTTTAATGCAATGGACTGGTTTATATTCAATTCATACATTTATTTCTTAGATTTACCCCAAATTTGGGGAGACACGTAGATGAGTTTTCAATGCCAAATATGTAAAATTTGATTCTTAACTCAGTATAATTAGTTAAGGGGAAAGTGACTCTGTAGCCCAACAGAGGCGAGGCTGCTGCAGCTGTGTGCCCCAGGTGCAACCAGCAGTGAGACTGAGCATATATTATCAGTAGGTCCATACACAAACAGACATATACAAAATGCGGAACTGACCACACAGATCAACATAGACAGGCACAATCAACACAAACTACACCAATGGCCTCACCTGGTTCCTTTCCCTGGATGATTAGATTCCATTAGTGGGAAATATATATGTCCATATATATGTGGATCCCTACAGAAGCTGGGCTCAGACACTCAATGCATCCAACAGCTTTCCCTGGATCACAGTCTCTCCAGTTGTTCCATCTGGGCATATGAGCCCCAGTGGCTGCAGCTTCATGTCAGCTGCTATTAGAGAAGCCCTTACTCACTCCCCTCATCCTCCCCTTTTCTGCCCCGACTCTCCACACACACACACAGAAACTACAGATTCTTTAGTAGATGACCTTGGACACACAGTCCATCCATGAACTGGTCCTGGATCCTTACTCTCCCCATGTGCCTCACCCCTAGAGACACCTACACACACAGAAGCACGCATGCACATATAAGCAGGTTATGGTTGTTCCACAGACCCTATGGTCTCCCCAGGAGTCTCTCGCCCAAGATATACGTTAGGAATGGAGTTTAAGGAGAAGACAGGACAAACTCCACTGATCAAGCCCAGGGCATGGCCAGAGAAGAACACTGACCAACACGGTCTACAAGTGACTCAGCCTTTTTATTCCTTTATCCCTCTATTTTGCCATACCAGTTTCTTCTCCAAACCACCTTCATCTCTCTCTTTCCCCATCTTGGTTCCTCCTTTGAACATCCCTTAGTAAGCCTTGTGCAGTTCCAAATTACTCTTCCCCTGCTTCCCATAATGTGTTCATAGGCAGTGACCATCTCCACCCAAAAAGGTCATCCAGAGCATTTCTCCTCTTGGCTATCTTGAAAGGTTGCATGTCAGTACATTGGGGCTAAAGCTGCCCTGGGACAGCCCTGGCAGGAGCCTTGGGCGGGTGTGCCTTCCTCCAAGTCCTTACTTTACATTCCCCACCAGTCTTTGTGCCTCAGTTCTTCTCCGGGCTTTTGGAGATGGTCCTTTGATAGGCCAATGTCTCCTGAGGTGAGCCTGGAGGCAGCCAGGGCAGAGTTTTGTTTGGCCCCCACAGTTGCCATCATCTTACCATGCTCTGTGAGTGTGCAGACAAGGTGAGTTTTTTTACCTAGTCTAATTTATTTATTACCAACAAAGAGTTCCATTGAACAAGTCAGGTAAAAAAAATTATAATTCAACTTCTACATTTTTTGTTTACATTTTCCTGTAGGGAGAATTAAACTGAGAACTGTCAAATAAAAAAAAAAAAAATCAGGAAGGAAGCTATACTGCCATAAAGATATTGAGTAAGGATATGAGAGATACAAGCTTAAACATATTCTAGTCAGAAAAATAATGTGAATCTGGCTCCTGCATATTTGACACCAAAGTTCAAATCCAAGGTGTAGGTCTATGCTCCAGTTCTATTTTAGTTTCAAGAAATGTTTTCAATGAAATATTCTTTGCTCTAATCATGCCCCTCTAAAATATTCTTTCTAGAAAAATAAGTTCCATCACTAATTCCTAAAGAAATCTTTTAAAAGGTCAAGTTGTTGATCTTTTCTTCTCTTTTAGTGAATCATATTAGTTTGTTTATATATATATTTTGATCATTAATCAATCAAATAGACTCTTTAAATGTCTTAATATGTTTAGCTTTTGGTGTACAGTGATTCTGTGTGAGAATCCCCTTATATTGCTAAGAATTATACCAACCCTTGTGCTGATCTTTTCTAATTTACATTTAGAACTGAATATGAGATTTATGAGAAGACCAATAATAACTGTACATGCTCTGCAAGGCTGAGATGACTGAGTTGCTCTCAATTTGCTCTGACAGCAAGATTTATACAAGAAATAACAAACCAATAAAATTTGGGTGGTGGTTTTTTTTTTTTTCATATTTTACTACATGCTTTATTTCCTTTCTAACTTGGAACTGCCCCAAGCAATATAATCAAGAAATTTTCTTGAAATAACTTTTCATTTTTTCTCAACAATACATGCTTGTGAATAGTTCCCGAAGTCTGGTTTGGGGTTTTTTTCATTCTTTAAAAGTGACATAATAATAATAATAAAAAAATAATGTATATATCTTCATGAAGATTACATGAAAACAACTGATGTTGTAGGTTTTTTAAAATTAAAATTTGTAATATAATACTAATATACAGAGGAGAGCAGTGGTTTAAAAATATTAAAAAAAAAGTCTCAAAAGCAATATTTTTTTTTTGATTGTATGTCTCAAAGATTTTGGGCTTTTATTTTCAGATCACTATACACTATTGTATTTGTTCATGGTCCCACTATTGACATTAGGGCTTTTTGTCTTAACATTATAGTATAGTTCCGATACTGCAGTAGTTTCGTGTGGTGCTGGCAAGATGATAGGGTGATTGGCACAGAATTTTACGCTGGGTTTGGCAACTCTAAGATTACAGCTTTTTTTTCCATTCATTTTCCAAGTTTTGGGCTAGCAAGCTGCATCTTGCTTGTTACAAGGCATGCATTAGCAAATCCCCCATTTTGGAAGCTTCCAGTAAAAACAACATTATGATGAGCTGGTAATCTCTCAAAATTAAATTTGTGTTGAAGCATTAGTTTGATTAATTTATTTCCTATTTTTGATAAGCCAAGGATTTGCATGGGTTTTATAGCCATTCTGTATATTAATACTGGGAAATCTTAGTTATCTAAGTGAGGCAAGACTAAGATAAACCAGGTACAGGTTTTTTTTATGTACAAAACATAGATAAAATGCCAGAAGATCATATTCAGAGCATGTTCAATGGAAAAATAAACTCAGTAACACCCTTGACAATGGACCACAAATATCTCCAAGGCAGCACTGGCCTAAATCAGAAAAGCCAGACAACACAGCATCACACAAAGGTCTTCTGCCAACCAACTTCGATCTCTCACCTTTCAAAGCAACATTAAGTTACTACCTAGATTAACCACAAGAGAAAGCAGAAACCCTACTCATTATGACACTTATTCCTAAAACCAGGAGAAAGAAAGAAAGAAAAATATTTCAACAGGAAAACTTGAGGTGTCATACTGCTTATTTTTTTTTCTTGATGATGCTGGAAATGGGGACATGTTTAAAAAATAAATAATTTAAATTCAGCGTCTGGTGCAAATTGAGAGACAAGGCAAAAAACAGTTGCCCAGCACATTCCCTGCTGTAGAACAGAGAAATGGACAGATAAATAGAATATGTTCACAACTGAAATGCTGTATTGAAGACATAGCTGCCCTACCTTTCTATAAATTCACAGGTCTGACCCATCAATTTCTTCTTTTACAGGTCTTGCATGTGCAGCAGCAAAGTAATGTGTTGTAAGGACTTTTCTTTGTAAAGGTCCTTTGTAAAGCACCCCTTTAACAAGCCTCATTGCTAACAATTGTGCAATGTAAACAGTAGATTTGTTTTTCATGTAATTAAAAAAAATGCTTTCTGCTGTTAGATTCTAGAGGAAAAAAAAAATCATCATAGTCAAGAAAATAAACGAAGGGCTAGATTTCCAATTAACCCATGCTGGTCTTCATGTCACTGGCCTCCAGATTAGAAGGGAGAAGCCTCATAGAACAGCCTGTGAACTGTGTTCTCATTAGAGAATAACTCACTCCACTTAATGAGTTAAAAACATAGAAGAGATATCAAAGCTTTGATAATTACATTTAAAAAAAAGTTACCAAATTGCTGCTCCACTTATAACTACTCCACAACAAGGGCCAGATTCTCTTTCCATGAATGTTATTTACTCTTGTTTTGCAAAAGGGCATTTCTGTGCTGTACGTTAAAGTTATGTGCTCAGTTTAAATTGCCATTATGTTCTTGGGTATGTTACGGTGGCTACAGAAAGAGTGAAAACCAGACTTTTTCAAATTTTGTTACCAAACGAACTTTGCCTGGCATCTATAGATAGTAACAGATTCCAAGAGACAAATTTCACTGTGTTAAATTCAGAGATACAAAAAAAAAGGGTGTTTTTTTCTAAAAGGTGACTGTTTCAAAGCCTTTGTTATTAGAGTGCAAAGCAGGAAGAATAGAAGAAAAAAAAAACCACAAAATCTGATATTCACCTTCATCATCCTTTGAAGGCAAACAAAGCTTCCCAAAGTGCACTTATAGCATCATTTTAAAACAACTTATGTATGGATTTTCTCTGAAAGGAGGCCCTGCATTCTCTGCCTCTCAACCCTGCCATTGTTTCTTATGTTCTGGAACTAGAATTTGCATAGAATTTATGTAGGGAATAAATGGAGACATGGAGATGGGACTTGAGAGGAAAACTGAGACTGGAGGTGGGATGGAATAATGGTGACTGATTAGAGTCAGCTGGAAAATGGAAGCCAGGTTGTTAAAGAAGATGTGAAAGTAGGTGAAGATTAATTGAAAGAAGTTGGAGATTACTTGCAAAGCATTGGAACTCTGACTCTGAAGAGACAAGGAGACTGACAGATGAAAAGGGGGCAGAAAAAGTAGACA
This sequence comes from Scolopax mira, assembly GCA_004320125.1. NCBI lineage: Eukaryota > Metazoa > Chordata > Aves > Charadriiformes > Scolopacidae > Scolopax > Scolopax mira. The sequence goes on along the minus strand of BJBW01000760.1, from coordinate 54,722 downwards.
GATCTGACTGCAACCAGGTTTCAGAAGAACTGGCATTGATCAGAGAGGAGCTCCTGTAAGATTTCCCTTATGTTAAAAGGGATTATGTTATGTGGCGTCTACTGGTCATCGTTTATGATTGGCAGTGCAATTAGAGACAAAAATAACAAATAGACAAAATGCCTAGGGAGCTGTGACAAGGGGGACTAGAACTGAAAGGGCAAAAATTAAAAACATGTGTCGAAGTTTGGGAATAAGAAAGTGGGCAGATGATAATAAGTCATAAGGGAAAAGGAGAACATGATGAAAAATCTGACTGCAATTGGAACATGCCCATGTAAACTAAACAGAGTCAAGGGCAAACTTGAGCGCCACTCAACATTTATTCATCCTGTTTAATTTTTAGCCTACTTCCTGGCACAGTGTTGCTTGCTATACTCATAAACAGTTTGGGGGAAATAGTACAAACTTTTGATTGCTTCCAACAAGCAGGATGGACAAAACCACCCCATCTGTCTGCAACAGAGTTTAGCTATACAGACACCATATATGTCATACTATTCATCCTGAAAACCAGAAGACGGATTTCTGTCTAGCTATAGTCACAGGGACTGACTAGTTGAGAATAGGACAACTAGATCAAGGTACAAAAGAAAATATTTAAGACAAAAACCATGTTAGGATGGAGGGGCTATAAGGGTTAAAAAAGGTATTGCAGCATTGATTTGTCTGTAGGACTCAACTTCATTTCTATAGCCATTTGAATATGAGTTTGAATGAGGCAGAAACTGTCAAAAAGAGAAAGGGGAACCCAGTGTTTACCATGGTGGAAAGTTGCGGGATTAAAGTAAATTTCCCCCATCAAATCATATCCAGTATCAATATAGGTGCTTAATGGAAAATTTTTGTAGTTAGCTGGTCACTAATTATGTGGTTTTCACTTTTGGGGTATCTGACTTTATGTTTCAGATTCTAACAAGCAGAAGTGTGGAGCACCCAAGAGGTGTATATGAAATAAGTGAAAGATGTGCTTTGAATACATAAAGTGCTTATGTAAAGCTAACTCAGGTATCTACATTTCCCAATCTGGGCACAAAAATTCTATGGGGACTTTAGACAAGAATCTTACTGTGCTTTTATTGTCTATCTCTAAAAGTGTGCTTTAGTGTTAAATATATTACTATTTTTTGAAGCACTTAAATATATATAGCTATGCAGAAAAGCAACAACCAAAAATAAAAACATGAGAAAATTAATAATTCCATTTCCAAAGTTCATTTAATAGTGTCCTCTAAATATGGGATAGAAAAAATCTAAACCACTGTATTATGATATTTAGTAAGTCAATATAATTTATGACATACATTGAACACAGATCCCATAGAAAAATGCTATATTGCTGTGCAATGAAAATCTGCTTCTTAAACATATGGACAGTGAAGTTAAACTAACATTGCAAAAGCATCCATATCCCTGGTATTTCCTGAAACCTGAGCTTTTGACTTTTGAAGTTTAAAATAATGTTCACAGCACGTGTATATGCACGCGCTCTCTCTCCCTCTCTCTCACACACACATATTTGCATACATATATAAGAAGGAAACAAATATCACACCAGAGACAGATGTGAAAGAAAATAATCTATTCTTTTACAGACGTTAATTTTAAAGAAATAAAATTATATGATCAGATAATTGTGCCTTATAGTCCTTCTATTAGTTTCAAGCTCGTTATTTTTGAATATCTATTTCAGAAGGCCAGTTCTTCTGAGAACGGATTGAGTATCCTGGACTGCAAAATTTTCCCACAGCCAGAATATAAGTCAAAGAGAAAAATTTTCATGCCCAGGAGGTCACTAAACAGATGAGGTTTTCGATAAAATATCTATCCATACTGTTTCAAAGTTAAGGCTTTTAGGTCTCTAAACAGTAGAGAATCTCTGAGTTTTGACAGAAAGAGAATATTTGGTATCACTGAGGTGCTACAAACCTTGTTGGAAACCAAAGAATTGTTTAGATCCATAAAAACTTGTTTTCTAGAATTACAAACATATTTACATGATTCTGTAAATCTAGTTAGAGATGTAGAATTTTGTCGCTACCTCTCTGAACATCATGGAGCTGAAAATTGAACTCATTCATTAAAGCAATCTTTATGTAATTCTTTAGATAATGTAGTATGTTGCCAGTTTTTCCAAAACCTCAGAGACTGAATAAGCAAATAATGGCAAAACAAAATTATCTACAGTGGTAAGGCATGCTTTTGCTGCAGTAAAGTGCTTGAGTTAACAGTTAAATTATAACAGAGTGATCACATTATTACAGTGGTTAGTCACCATACAATGCATTTTAGTAGTATTAGGTAGTACATTGTAATACTTCATGATGCGAATCCAAGAGGTAAACAGTGCTTTGGAGAAAAACATCCTTGCCCAAATATAACCTTCAGTAAAATGACTAAATAATATTACTTACATTTATTTGGGGAATAATGGGTAAGGGTACACTGAGCAGCAGAAAAAAACATGCTTTTCTAAAATACAGCAAGCATCATAAAAATATTATAGTAATATTATGAGTATAACAGGCACAAGATAATAAACTGCAAAACATTGGAAAATGTAGTGAGCAAGAAGTATTAACTTACTGCTTGAACACATGCGCTTGGGAAGGCTGTATTTTGATTTTCTTTAAGATTGATCCACAAAGATGTGACTTCGGGTACACAGTTTGAGTTCATGTTTTTTGTATTTGGTCTAATTCCTCATGCAGTTATCCAAATATTCCTCTGCTGAATCATGTCCCTGCAGCTACCATTCAAAGAAAACAAAGTATTCCAAAGGTTGACGTAGCTGCCAATGCTTGATTGTTCACTGAATTTGTGTACTGTGGGGTATCAGTGTGATCTGAACTTGTCTCCACTAAACTAAGTGCTTCAGAACTGCTTTGATTACCAGACAGTTAAAAGAAGCCCCTTTTCACTGTCCTTTTTGTTTTCCCTTTCTTCTGTTCTTTATTACATCATATCTCTTGTGAGTTGGCTGCAGCTTGCACCTGTTTTTCATTTCTCTCTTTCCCATTTACACTTAGATCTGTTAAGTTCATGCAATTTCCTTTTTGTATTGTTGGGCTCCTCCACTCTTCTTTTTCTGAATAATTAAACTCCATGTTTTCAATGTTTGTTTACTTCCACATAATAGAATCTGCTTCAGCAATTTTAAAGGTCTTCCACAATTGCAATAATCCGAAGAAACCTGAAAAGCTGTTAATTTAATTGTTCATTTAATTTTATTTAGTCATACATACAAGCAAAATTAAACTAAATCTAATCTTTGATCTTTGGAGTGAAAAAAGTAGTCAAAGATTATTCAATTTTATACTACTAATATGTTAGCAGTAAAATCATTGCTTATAAAAATATGATACTTTAATTATTAAAATCAATTATTTTAATTGAATGTTCAGATATATTACAGAGTAATAAACACAGAGTAGAAATAGACCCTCAGAAATAATATTGTAAGTTTTGCAGTGCATTGTTATAACTTTATTATCCTTTTATGATCTTAAACCAACCCAAAAAAGAAATGCAGATTTTTTCAGATTTTTAGTTTTCATTTTTTTGCTTGTTTTTTAGTATTTCTAATGCTTCTATGCTTGATTGTAAAAAAAATTATTACTAAGAAACAATTCTCATACATGTGGATGTTATTAAAAAATCTTTACATGTGTAGAATAATGGTTTGATCAGCACTTTGCCTAAAGCATTTTTCAATGAAAGCAGTCAGTGTTCTTGAAAGAAATTCTTACTGCCATTTTCCCAGGTTGCTTTCACTGTTCAGTAAAAGTAGAGATTTTTCATATACTCCTTCTATGTAATGTACAACATAGTCTAATACAAGAATCCTAGAAGTCTTCTACAAAACCCTCAACCTGAGTAAACAGCATCTATAACCTAAAAAATATAGATGTCAATTATCAAAAACAAAAGGCACACTTAGGGAGAACTGATTGCACAGTTAAGACAGAACTTTTTTTGCAGCTCTCAAACAAAACTATTTTACTTTTCAGTATCAGTGTTTAAGGGGGGAGGGAGGGGCAGGGAGGGTGGAAGCATGGATGGAAATGGATATCAATTGCTACGTGCCATTGGGCAAAGGGGGAAAGCTGGGGGGTAGTAGTTCTTTCTTTGGTGTTTAAAAATGGCATAAAATGAACTGACACTATAAGTCTTCCCTTTGCCACATTTTTTAACTGCCAGTGGGTGAAATTATGATAATACATGTCTATCTGTTTCTTCTAATTCAGGTCTTTGTTAGAAACCTGAGTCATCATAAATTTTCTGTGTTGAGTGTACAAGGAGCTAAGAAATGTCAGTATGTATACATACTGATTCCATCATCATTGCCTTGAATTAAAATACTAGAGTGATTACAATGCCTAAATTCAGGACCTAGAATAGATGGTCTGAACAAACATAAGAATCAGGCACTCTGAATATGAATTAGGAATACACCGGTCTCTTGTTTGTTGTTTTATCTAGGCCATTTAAATGCTATTCGATTTCTATTTCTAAAGGTAGGTCTTTAGCATAATTACTAACATGGAGCAATACTGAAATATTTAAGATACTGTTATTTTATTTTTGTCATCTGTGCAGGTGGAAAACATGATGTCTGCCTGAAAATAATATCCTGAGGTAGCCTCATTTGCCTGATCACTGTGCAACTGATACTACTATGAATGTCAACAATTTCTGTATACTAAGTAAACCTCCGGTTTTCATCATCTTTAAACACCAACAGAGGTTGTGAAATAAATTTGCTATGTATAGTTTAAATTGAATATTTCTTGCTTTCAGCAAACTTTTTGAAACCTAAATTTGTGATGTGCATCTATTTCTAGTTTGTTTTTATCTTTTGAGATTTTTGGTAAGATATTTTAAAATTGTATGAGGTTTCTCCATTCATTAACATAAGAAAAATGCATAACCCTGACAAGTGAAACCTATCAAAACCACAGAGTCAGAAAATAGAAGAGTGAACATGTGTTGACTGTGGAATAGCAAAAATTATGCTGTTAAAATTCTTCAAGTCCTTGCAGAAATGTCATGGCTGAACTTATACCTTGAATATATTTAGTTATTTTATTACTTATTTCCATACATGCAATTTCAAAAGTGAAACAATACTCAGGTTATCTGGGCTACTACTTTTGAAAAGTACTGCTATTTTGAAAAGAAACGGTGTAATTGCTGTTTAATTCATCATTCTTTTTATAATTGTAGTCACAAGATAAATTAATCCAATTGCACAGTGACTTTTCAACTGACACGCTCCACTTTGATTTCAAATATGCATGTAAATTAGCAACGGATAATGGAGTAAGTTATGCACTGGTGAGATTCAGAGAAACCCCTATAGAAAGCCCTTCCTGTGCTTGAGCTAATCCACTGATCCACAGACCAATGAAGTAATGGAAGAACAGTTTGAGATATTGAAGTTTGGGTCAGTCACTACAGCGGCTAAATGAACAATAGTGGATTTTCCATGAAAGCTAGAATAAGAGCTTTGAAAATTATTTACATAGTTGCATTCTAAATATATTCACAAATTGTGAATGTTCTTATATTACAGACTTATCATTGATGGTGTCTCCACCTCATCCTTATCATTAACTGCCACCAATAAACATTGCAACCTTGAAAGCACTTTTGGGTAACTGACCCATTATCTCTGCTTTTTCTGAAATTCTAGGGAGAAGGGTTTTGAGAAAACTGGAGGACTAAGAGCACAGTACAGCCCAGGGTAAGTGTGGCCATAATACACAATGTTATTCCAAAAAAGATGATGACTTCAGCAAAAAGGGAAGCATACATGTCTACTAGTGAATCACACAAATGATACTTCAATGAACCATGGAATCATGGAATCATGGAATTGTCAGAGTTGGAAGGGACCTCTAGAGATTATCTAGTCCAACTCCCCTGCAAAAGCAGGAATGCCTAGAGCACATCACTCGGGATTGCATCCAGGAGGGTCTGGAAGATCTCCAGAGAAGGGGAATCCATGACCTCCCTGGGCAGCCTGTTCCATTACTCCATCTCCCTCACCGTAAAGAAGTTTTTCCTCATATTTGAATGGAACTTCTCATGTTCCATCTTGAGCCTGTTGTCCCTTGTCCTATCGCTGGAAACCACTTAAAAGATTCCGGCTCCAACAACCTTCAACCCACCCTTTATATACTTATAAAAATAAATATGGTCTCCCCTCAGGCTTTGCTTGTCCAGGCTAACGAGTCCCAGATCCTTGAGCCTTTCCTTGTAATGGAAGTGCTCCAAATATGATAGGATATAGAACCACTCTTTTTATCCAGTTTCCTTGGTGTCTGAAGTTTTCTGAGGATGTGTAAGCATGAACCTATGTATTTAAGTAAAAAAAAAAAAAAAATGCACTGAAAGCACAATATTCCAGTAATTGCAAAGCCCTGTTAGCATGCTTCCCATGTTCTCAATGGACAGAACATTTTCATTTAAATTCTCATTTACAAAGTCACGAAGTCAGCTGGTTTTACAAAGTTAATGTGAGAAGGGAACTTCTTAAAATTACTTTTTAATGTTCTGTATTGGCATGGGCTAGTCATATGGGGCAGTTGGGTACTGTTTGTCACTTGTTTTATTTCCATTACAACACAGCGACAGCAAATCCGTGCAACTTGCAGATAATAAATAAGATGTCTTTTTTTTTCTTCATAATGACTAGGTATATTTATTAAGTTTTCATTTCACTGCATCATAATAAGCTTTCTAAATACATAACCAAGATAGAGTTACCTTAACAACCTTGTCATTTCAATTTTTCACACATTACCATTGTGTGTGCCTTCTATCTCAGTGAAGTTTCAACTCATTAGCTAACTGCCATAAGCTATTAGTCTATAACAGTGTTCAGTCTTTAAAAAATATAAAACAGAACCAAAAAAAAAGAAAAAGGAAAAAACAAAAAAGAGAATTGCCTAAAGCCACTTTCAGACTCTCTCTGTGTGCAAGTTCTGTTGGTTCATTAACCCAATGTACGTTGAAAAGGAACGAGCCCCTCACAAGAAAGAAAACCCAACCGACAACAAGAAAAACATTCATGAAGAGTCTATTTTCAGAGTGCAAACCAAAGGTTTCACTAAACAATACTAAAGACACAATTCATTCCCTCATTATTCTTCACATAGCCAAGCAAAATACTTTTATGTACGCAGCATATACATCCTATGCATTTTGGTACAATGAAACTATGTATAATCTAGTCATATCTGAAAAGCAGTGATTACTAATTGGTTTGGCTTCAGATAACTACGTTAAATTCACAAATTGGTAGGGAGCATGCACAATATTAATTTCATAATCACTGCCTGCTGTACATTTCTGGAAAGTAATGTATTACGAAAAATGTTTACTATGAATGACCTCATTATACTTCATTGCCTTTTACAACCTTTAACCTGTGTGAGGTTTTTGTGTTTGTTTGAGAGGGGTTAACTTATTTTTTAGCCAGATTTGCACAGGTTGTCCTCATTTTATTCAAAACTTTATTGATATTCTATAACTTTATTGTTATTCTGTAACTGCTGTAAGTGCTGTATACATAATAATAATATACATAATATCATTGCATAAGGCTAATATTACATTTTGTTTTCTGACCCATTTTTACTTCCATTTCTTTTATTTCAAAGTCATTTTGCTATAAAGCATTGTAAAAATGATTGTTCTATTGCATTATATTTTTAAAATAATTATTATTGTACAATTAATAATAGCAACACCTCAAAGGATACAGAAGCTTGGCTTGCTACCTTGTCACCAGTTCCCCTCAGTGCATACATATTTGTTCTCAGGTTGCAGTCTCGAATGATGGCTATAGATCTCAACCAGGAAACCTGTACCCAGAAGGAAGGATAACGTTCTCCAGAGTCTGTCCCCTACAGACAGTATAAGCATGGATTGTGACAGATTTAACTTCTTCTGCACGAAGCAGTCTTGACATGAAGCAGGTGGCCAAGAAGGCCAACATCATCTGGCCTGTATCAAGAACAGTGTGGTAAGTAGAATCCAAGAGGTGATCATCCCCCTGTACTCAGCACTGGTGAGACCCCACCTCGAGTACTGTGTCCAGTTTTGGGCCCCCTACCACAAGATAGACATTGAGGTGCTGGAGCAGGTCCAGAAGCTGGTGAGGTGTCTGGAGCACAAGCCTTATGAAGAGAGGCTGAGGGAGCTGAGGTTGTTCAGTCTGGGGAAGAGGAGACTGAGGGGAGACCTTATCACTCTCTACACTACCAGAAAGGAGGCTGTAGAGAGGTGGGGGTCAGTCTCTTCTCCCAGGTCACAGATGATAGGACAAGAGGTAATGGCTTCAAGTTGCGCCAGGGGAGGTTCAGGTTCGATATTAGGAAACATTTCTTTCCTGAAAGGGTTGTCAGGCCTTGG
>BJBW01000760.1:15863-45935 GCA_004320125.1 Scolopax mira | reverse complement strand
TTCTCCAGACTAAAGAGTCCCAGCTCTCTCAGCCTCTCAGATGACATGGTACTTGGGGATACAGATTAGTATTGTTTTGGATGTGTTGTGGGGTTTGTGTGGGTGTTTTTTTGTTTTGGGGTTTTTTTGTGGTTTGGTTTTTCATTGGTTGGACTAGATGATCTTAAAATGTCCCTTCCAACTTAGGTGATTCTGTGTATCTGTGATTCTGTGAAGCACACATGGCAGAAGTTCCTTGCTGTTTGGGCTTGCTACCAAAATATGACATAAGCTGAGGGATGCTGATTCCTGGAAAACATCCACTTACAGCTCTAGGACCAGTAATTACCTAATAGTTAATGTGATATAATTTCCTTCTCCAGGTGCACCTGGTGGGATAGCGTACTGAAAGAGTCACCATCTTTAGGTAGAAAGATACTCTCCCCAAGAAGACGAAAAAATATACAAGCTGACATCTCACTCACAGGGAGTGTGGCTGTTTCAGGCTAAGCAGGTAAACTGTGCACTTGGTATTTCCAAGCTGGCTTCTCTTGTATGTTTGGATCAGAATGACTGATCTTATAATTCATGCCCAAGACAGTTTATATTTGATTTGCAGTCTGGGAAACCATCTAATCATTGTGAATAATTGATACTAACTTTTTAATTTGAGGTTGTGTGGAATTCTAAATCCCTTTGTCCTTTTTCTTCCCAAGCTAAACATTGCCAGTGCTCCCCTCTGCCAGAGAGAGAAAAGATGTCTGTGCTGCAGCAGACACACAGTTTAGGGAGGAAAAACATAGGAATTGTCAGAGAATGTTTGACCAGAGGAACCTGTGTTTGAAGGTAGCCTTTCAGAGGTAGCTAAAGAAGAGTACAATAACAAAGTATGTTTTCCAAAACCACTCTCCTAGGCTAAAAAATTTGCAAAACAGTTTTCTGGAATTTTCTAAGCCATGTTTGTTGTTTTTGCATTTACTATCCCTTCAGTGATTTTTCTTCCATGAAATCCCAGTTGTGTAGGGATGGGGCAGAAAGGCCAAGGCATAGCTGGAGCTGAACTTGGCAAGGGACACAAAGAATAAGAAGGGCTTCTAAAGGTATGTCAGCCAGAAAAGGAAGGTCAAAGAAAGCGTTCCCACCTGATAAGCAAGACTGGCAAACTGGTAACAATGAACAAGGAAAAAGATGAGGTACTCAACTTTTGTCTCAGTCTTCACTAGCATCTCCTCTTCCCACACCTCTCAATTGTATGGACCACAAGGCAGGGACTGGAGGAGCAAAGTCCCTCCCACTGTAAGAGAAGATCAGGTTCATCACCACCTGAGGAACCTGAAGACACAGAAGTCTGTGGGACCTGATGAGGTGCATCTCAGAATCCTGAGGGAATTGGCTGATGTAGTTGCCAAGCCACTATCCATGATATTTGAAAAGTCATGACAGTTGGGTGAAGTCCTTGAAAAGGGGAAGTATTGCACCCATTTTTAAGAAAGGTAGAAAGGAAGACTCTGGGAACTACCAACCTGTCAACCTCACCTCTGTGCCTGAGAAGATCATGTAACAGATCCTCCTTGAAGCTATGCTAAGGCACACAGAGAACAGGGAGGTGATTAGAGACAGCAGTATGGCTTTACCAAGGGCAAATCCTGCCTGACCAATCTAGTGGCTTTCTGTGATGGAGTTACTATCTCAGTGGTCAAGGGAAGAGCTACAGATGTTGTCTTTATGGACTTCTATAGGGCCTTTGACATGGTCCCCCACAACATCTTATCTCCAAATTGGAGAGAATTGCATTTGATGGGTGGACTGTTCAGTGGAAGAGGAACTGGGTTGGATGGCCACATACAGAAGGTAATATTCAACAGCTCAATGTTCAGATGGAGATCAGTGACAAGTGGTCTGTATTGGGTCTCTCAGGGGTCTGTACTAGGACCAGTACCACTCAAGATCTTCATCAATGCCATAGACAGTGGCATCAACTTCACCCTCAGTGAGTTTGCAGATGACTCCAAACTAAGTGGTGTGACTGACATGCCTTAGGGATGGGATGATGTCCAGAGGGACCTGGACAGGCTTGAGAAGTGGGCACGTGTGAGCTTCATTAGGTTCAACAAGGCTGAGTGCAGAGTCCTGCACCTGGGTTGGGGCAAACCTCAGTATCAATACAGGCTAGGGGATGAATGGACGAAGAGCAGCTCACAGTCCAGAATGCCAACAGTGTCCTGGTATGCATCAGAAGAAGTGTGGCCAGCAGCTCAAGGGAGGTGATTTTGCTTCTCTACTCTGTTCTCATTAGACTCCACCTTGAGTACTGCATCCAGCTCTGGGCCCACCAACATAAGAAGGACATAGACCGTCTTATGGAAGGAGTGGTTCCAGAAGAGGACCACAAAGATGATCAGAAGGCTGGAGCACCTCTGCTACGAAGACAGGCTGAAAGAGTTGTGATTGTTCAGGCTGAAGAAAAGAAGGCTCCAGGGAGCCCTTACTGTGGTCATTCAGTACTTAAAGGGGGCCTAAAGGAAAGATGGGGACAAACATTTTAGCAAGGCCTGTTGTGATAGGACAAGGGCTATTTTTAAACTAAAAGTGGCCAAATTCTAACCTAGATATGAGGGAGAAATGGTGTTACAATGAGGGTGGTGAAACACTAGAACAAGTTCCCCAGAGAGGTGGCAGAAGCCCCATCCCTGGAAACATCGAGGGTCAGGTTCAATGGGGCTCTGAGCAACCTGGTCTAATTTTAATGTCCTGCTCATTGCAGGAGAGGTTGGACTAGAAGACCTTTAAAAGTTCCTTTTAACCCAAAATATTCTATGATTTTATGATCCTAAATTATCCTGTTTCTTTTCGAAAGCGATCATCTATCTTTCCACTCAGAATCCAAGTATCTGCTCTCAGACAAGTCTTTTCCAGGTTGAAATGCCCTTTGCTATTTAGTCATCCCTTGTATAGAATCTGTGCCATACATTTTAATCTTCCTGTTTGCCCTTCTCTGAATTTTACTCCCTGTCATAGTCAACTAACAGAGGATGTTGTATCCCTTTCTGCATTTTTTTTTGGTATTGTCTGTTTGAAATGCAAGCTCTGTCAGTATCACCTCTTGCCATATGACTGTACAATGTCTAATATTTTGTCTTGTTTCCAGATGCCACTGTAAGAAAAAGAGTCAGAGGCTACTTGAGGTGCTGTGTGGGAGAAAAAAAGATCTGTGCTTTAGAGATTAAAATAATTTTTAACAATGAAAAGCCCCAACTACAGGTAGTGCTAGGTAATCAAATTCATCTAATACTTAAGTACATGTAAGATATGAAAAATAATTAGCTCTCTCATGGTTATCTGTTTCTCTCCACTGAACATATGAGAACTCCAGATGATAGTATAATCTAACTTTTAGATGGCAAAAAAAGAGATAAAACGGCTGGTAATATAGTTGCCAAGTAAGATTCCAGCTAACATTTATTTTGCCATGAAGCCTACACTTTCAACAGGGAATACTTCAAAACTCTGTATTTAGAGATGCTGTAGATATGAACCCCTTCCTTTTGAAAAAGATAATGTAAATACTTACCTTGAAGTCTGAACCTTCCTGTTCCACAGTAATGCACAGGACTGATGAAGAAAGAGGGTTTATATTAATCTGATTAGTGACAAAAGAATGAGAAAGTGGTTTTATGTTTCCTCCTTTTCTCCGATCATGGAGACATGAAGAAAAAAAAGACAATATGTGCATACAATGGTTTAATATTTTTAATGGAAAAGTACCTAAAAGCCCATTTTGATCACCAGCGTCCAATTGTAATGAGTTACATGCTCCACAATAACACATGGTACGTGTCTTTCAGTGTTGAAAGCTTAAAAAGAAAAAAAAATCAAAAAGGCATAAGAATTCAGGAAGAGAAGAATATGTATAGTTATATAAAATATTATATAACTTGTACCTTTATATTCCTGACATTAGATATTTTACTCTTCTTTTGTATATCAATTTCTAATATTTCAGGTTAAAGAACCTTTATAGAACATATTTCAAGAGCTATAAAAGACAATAATAAAAATGATAAAAGAATGAAAAAAAGATTTTATTCACAATTTTCCTTTCCCATACTATTTTTATTTACTGAAATATACAGTACAGCGTATCTATCGCAGATTAGTGATAAAACTTTAGATTGTTAAGAAGAACCACAGTAGATCTTCAAGTAGACAATAAATTGTGGAATAAAATGTGCTTAGTGAAGAGTTCTGTTAGTATATTAATTCCTAGCAAATTTATTTATGATTTCCACTAAGTTGAATGAAAACCATATCTGTAAAATCCCATGCTAAATCAAAGCAGTGTTTTGCAAACTTTTATTGTATTTTATTTTTGAACACTAACTCATTTTGAAGTACAGTAGTCTGGAACATAACAAATTAAATCTAATTTTCTTATTTGCATTACATAGAACACTTAGAAACAGTTCAGTGTCCAGAGGCATAGACTTAAGTTTGAATATCACTGAATTAAAATGCATGCTGTTTGCATAATTCTCCCTTGAAAGAGGAAATGTAGAGATCATGCCAAGACATGCAAAGTTAAAGTTGTAGGTTTCTTGTCTACAATACCTTATTTACAAGGCCTTGCTGATACAGAAAGACTTTCCTTTCACAAAAGGTTAAAACAGTGAATAAAAGTGCTCATACCAGAATAATGAAATAAATATAACCCTACTCAAAAAACTATATGAATTGACAGATGCAAAAGAACAGATGTTTAATTATGGTGTGTTTTACTAATATAGTGTGTGTTATCAGGCCTGATCCTCCAAATCCTGACAGAAAAAGGTTTCTAACTTGACAAATCTTTGTCTGAAATGTAGAAATCTGTCACTTCAGGATTAAAAGTACAACTTGAATATACATTCATGTGAAAGATTCATTCCTCTTCTAGCTTTTGTTAACAAAATAGTCCAGTCTCCTACCCTGTATCTGTTTGAAGAGGAATAATGGATGTGTATTAATATTAATTAGTTAATTTAATAAATTCAGGCTTAGAAGAAACATATATTTTAACATGGTAGCCTGTTGCAAAAGTGAATAGCTTTTGCTAGTAAATAGGAGAAGGCAGTAGTGAAAGCTCTGCACAAAGAATGTTGCTGTGTTTGCCATTTTTTTATTTAGAAGTTCCTAGTCAAAAAATGACGTTAGAAAACATACAAGGATAAAAGTAGACATTCACAGATTTTTTCCACAGTTTAGGCACTTGTCTTAAAAACCTGGGAACGTGTCCCAGTGTTACTTAAACTACCTGACTTCTAACTCAGAGATAGGTTGTGAAATGCATGAGGGTTTGACAATGGAAGTAATCCCGTAAGCCATATCATGCAATGTTTCCTGTTTTGAAAGTATTTTGCATGAGGTATGAATTCATTTCTAGATTTGACCATAATGAGAACCTAGATTTATTGTGAGCACACTGGAAAGTGCAGTCAAAGGCAAGGAAGATGTGGAATTGTAAAGCTGTTTCAGTTTTCACTCCCAACAGTATTGCAGCACAGGCACAGTTCTGCTGTCCTGAGCGCACAAGGAGCATACACCAGGAGGTTTCATTTTTTTCTCCTTATGTCCAGTCTTTCTTGAGACCACACATATCGATATTTGTCTTCTGCCTTTTGGACCACTGACATTCATGTTTCTTATTTTTCCTTGTCTTTTTGCATCTTTTTGCCTCTTTCTGTTACCATTCAAGTTCTATTATTCACAGACATACATTCCTACAAACTCCACTCTCTGCATCACTCCAGACAAACCCTGGCATATTTCTGTTCCAGTCTTCTCCAATACCTCAGAAAGTATATTCTTCTATTTTGCTATTTTTAAACAAAGATATTTTAATTTCTTTCTCATCTAAAAGGAGTGAAAATAGGCTAACAAACTCCCATGGTTCAGTAACTTTAGTGACTGCAAATGGGTATCACACCTGCTGGCACTGACCAAAACCTTCACATAACAAAAACAGGATTGTCCATGTATTTTGTACAATATAAATATCATCATCACTTTCACTGGCATTGCATTTGTACCTCTCTCTTTCTTCCAGCACTTGTTTTTTCCCTTTGGACTTTTTAATTTTTAAAGACAAATACTGTAAGAGAAAATTAAAATAATTGCACTCTGCTTTGCTCAATGTTTGGCTGCAGAAATTAATGCCTATGAAAGTAGGACAGCACTGTCATTCCAGGAGTCAGGTTATGAAAAAAACATGGAATCATGAGATCATAGGAAGACTTAAGGAAGGGATCTCTAGAGTCTATCTGGTTCAACCCCTGCTTCAGATAAAAAAAATTCTTTGGGCCAAAGTCTACTTTCAAGTATGAAGACACTGAAGAGTATTTAGGCTTCAGAGTCTTTTTCTAAAGCTCACAATAATCACAGAATTGGTATGAAGACCTTAAAATCACATATCTTTCATCTTTATCCTAAAGCAACACTATTGTCCAGTGGCCATCTCCTAATTTCATGCCTTTGAGAGCTGGGCTAATATGTGACACCCTTCCCACCGGTTTTAATTGTTTCTAGTTATTTCAGAGGTGTTGCTGGCAGCAGAGTTGAAAACATACAACTGTTTCTCTTCCTTACAAGCTCTTCCTTCAATGTCTGCTAGCCAAATGGGTGACTTACAGCCTGCAAGGATCTTTATACTTCATTTTAACATATTCATGAGCTCTCCCTTAGTGTTTATTAGCTTATCTCATGCTATATACTCAAGATTTCTTTTAGTTGTGATTTCTTTTTAACCACTACCTGAGACCTCTGTACCTGATAGCAATATTTTAAAGCTCCCCTACTACTCCTAGGGAAGTTTTGTCTCTGAAAGAATGGCATGGTCAAACTTTAAATCATTGGCCATTATTGAGCAATGTTATTTTGAAATATAGAAAAAATCCGCTTCGTAACATTTATATTGTCTTTGTTATATTTTCAAAATTCACAGATGTTGGATTTAACAGCATTTGAATGATTCATACTGAAATTAGCAGCATTTATAACAAAAAGTCTTTTCAGACTTTGCTTGTTTTTATCCATCTGTTGCCATTGTAAGCTACTGGGCTGTAGAATGCAGAACTATGTAGCTTGCTTTCATTAATTTTCATATATTTCCTGGTAATAGGATGACAAAACAGCTATACACATGGAAGTAAATTAAAATACTGATAGTGCAGTATTGAGCCTGATTTATTGACTCATTAAAAATGCAATAACAAACTTCAGTGATAATGCTGTATACATGCCAGGTTTAGAGCAACATACCTTATTTTCTCTCCTTAAATATTTTATAGCATACTAACATGATCAGTAGATTGCTCACTCTTCCATGTACTCACTCACTCTCATTTTTCTTGAGTTTGCAAATAAATATCTGTTTCCCTTTTTGGTAAGGTATGAATACATTTTACAATTACATGTGGAAAATTTGGGGTTTTTGGAACTGTATTTTTTTCAGGAAATTGGGAGTCTCTTATGTGGACAAAAATTAAGTATGCAGTTTAAATAAGTACGCAGTTCAAATAACTACTCATTTGAATAAGTGTTTTCTAATTTCCACATCTTGTATATATTCTGCTCCCATTCAACATCTTTTCAAAGCTAGTAATATGATTACCTATATAAAATATTAGGAAATGGCATAGAAATTACAGCAGGGAAATTTACACAAATTTAGTATTGCTAAGACTATCCTAATGAACACTGATCATTCAATCAGATGTACAAGATCTTATTTTTCTAACATGGTATAACTTCATGATTTTTATGTTAATCTATGTTTATAGTTTCAGAAATAATTAGGGCAGATGGACAGGGGGTTGAATAATTCAGAATCTTAAAGTACATTGAATAAGCATTGAATATGTCTGTTCTAGTAAACAACATTGTCCGGGGGCCACAGTTTTTTTTGAGTGCAAGTGGCAAAACAGGATTTGTACCCGTGTAGCTCAGATCTCTTTGCACTCTCACTCCTCTCCCTTTCCAGAAACCAAGAGGATTGCCCTTCTGCAGGGCTGGCAGGAACAGTCCCCAGCTTCCGCTCACCTCAGCCTCAGTATGCTCTGGCCAAAGCCAAAACTATTGCAGAGATTCTGCTATTGATTTCTCATTATAAAAGCTCACATGCCAGTATTCAAGTGTTTGCCATGGTACTGTTTAGTTTACTAATCTAGACAAAGCCTCAGGAATTAATTCTGGAGTGTGTTTTAATTCTGGAGTGTGTTATACTTGTCACATTTAATTAGAGCCAGTGAACACGAGCTTCTCTTATGCTTTTTCCTCTTTTTTCTTCCCCCCTGCTGTTTAACACTGATTATCAATATTCAATTTTCATTTTACCTACTCTTCTCTGGGTTCATTTACATTTTTGCTTTCTGTTTGTTTCTTCCTTTTTTTCAGCCTTTCCTCAGTGAGCTTGAACACAAGAAGTTTCACATTTCATCTGAACCTTTAAACCCACAATGTTCTAGTAATCAGAAAATAGCCACCTGAGTTCTGTGCTGCATGGCTTTCCCTGATGGCTTGTTCTTCTCAAAATGTGAGTTAGGAATCACATGGAGGTGGTTCGTATCAAGGAATTGATTTACATAATGCTTTTTATTTTTCTCTCATCTTTGTGCTCCTACACTGTATAGAAGCTTATTTTATTTGCTTTTTTAATGTGACTATTGTCTGGCGATGATCACAGGAGTGTTATTCAACTCCTATTCTCATCTTGTCCAAGCCATTATGAGAGGAAAGGTGCTTTTTTTAAAATCAGATACCACAGTAAAGAACATTTTAATATGACTAAAAAAAACATAAAGAGAAAAAAATAGCTGTGTGTTTATTTCAGAATGGATCAAGGTTTGTATTTTAACACTAAAAAGTTTACAGGAAAAAAAAGCCATAATGTGCTACTTATAGATAGGAATCAAAAAGCATCTTTTTCTTGAACTCCAAGAACATTCAATGTGGATATGGTATTAGAATTACTAAGGAGCATGATAAAAGTGAAATTAAATTTATTTCACAACTATTTTTTAGTAATAAACTGTCATGATTGTTAACCAGAAATAAAGGACCCAGTCCTAGGAAAAGCAGGAAATTTCCAAAGCATGAGAAACTCCTACTCTCTGAAAAGCATGGGATTGGCTTATCCTCGTGTTTATTATAGCCTCACGGTTTTCACTCACTCCCATATTCCTTTACTAACCCCTGAATTTTTAATTTATTACTGCATTTCTAGGCTGAAGGGAAAAAAAGAGGTTTTTTTAACAAAAATGTAGGTAATCTGTGGTTTATGTGTGTTTGTTAGTGTTAATGCATATCTAGTTCAAAATGTATAGATTACACTTGGATATGTTTACAAAAATCATGCACTAGAGTTGATATCTCTAACTCATTCTGTATTTTGTGAAATTTTGGTATACATCTTACAAATGGGAAGAGGAACTTTATAACAGGGAAAAAAAAATCTTAAAGAAAATCTAGAAAAAACTGTTATAGTTAACAGGAATACAGATAGTATTTAATTTTCATTTTGAATGGCAAAGCACATAATGTCTCACATAGGATAAATACAGAAGTAGGAAAATTTTCACATTTTATAATAACTGGAATAGTGCCACGACTCAGATGATCAAGGAACAAGATGATCCAGAGCAGGCATCTGTAAATGAATAGAAATAACTTCAGCTGTTGAATTTTGAATCTAGCTGTTTGTCCTAGAAAGGATCTAATTAAAGACATGTTGCTAAACTTCTCTCATGAAGCAAACAGCAACAAAAAAATACTGTTTAAATATTATCCTTAAAAGTTAGGTCTAATCTGAGAAAAGCACTGTACCCATGTAGCTCAGATCAGGTGTTTGCTGGTAATCACAGAATCATAGAATATTAAGGGCTGGAAGGGACCTCTGGAGATCATCAAGTGCAAGCCCTCTGCCAAAACAGAGTTCCCTAGAGCAGGCTGGACAGGAATGGATCCAGGTGGGTTTTGAGTATCTCCAGGTAAAGAGATTCCATAACCTCTCTGGGCAACCTGTTCCAGTGCTGTGTCATCCTCAAAGTAAAGAAGAATTCTCACTTACAGGTCTATTTAGAGTCCATAGTCCAGTGTACAGATGTTTCTTGTCACTCTCAAGTTGAGCTTGGAAAGAAAGGGAGCTGAGTAGACCCTGAGCCTGGGTGTTATGGCCTGATTTCACTCCCTGCTCTGTCACACAGATCTTGTGAGACTGTGAGCCTCTGACTGGCTGAAGTGCAGAGAAATGCTTCAGCACTTAAACTGGTAGAAATTTATCAAAGGTCTGGAAAGCAATCATTCAGTCTTAAAAGTGTTCAGAACGCTCTTCACATCTCAATCCTGTCAAAACCAAAAGAACACAATTATTTTTCTAAAGTTCATTTCAGACGGTCTTACTACGCTGAGTCTAGTAAGAGCCTTGAATAGAAACCTTAGCCTCCTCTCTTCCCATTGATCCTCCCTTCTTCTCTTCTTGCTTGCTTTCTTACTCCCTTCCTCACTTCCTTCCTCTATCTCTTAAGGAATATATAGAAATATATATTTTGTATATAAAAAATATATAATATATATAAATACTTAATCAGTAGCAATTTTTAAAACAGGGCTAATTCTTTCTAAAAATCTTCTTGTCCAAAGAGACAGTGCTGAATGTCTTTTTGTTTTCAGAGTGTATTATTTACTTCAAAACTTTCCAAGAAGGAAGATTTTTTTTTATTTATTTTATACTACCATGGTTTATTGATACCTCTAGGAGAGATAGCTTGACAGCAGGATTAACCAATTATAGAACTGAAAGAAAAACTGGAATTAGAAAAACATTCACTTTTTCAGAACAGGCAGAAAAAATGCCTGTTAATCCAAAAAACTGCAAAACAGAAGTAAAGGATGTGACCATGATCTTTCTTCCTAATGATAGAATCATAGAATGGTTTGAGTTGGAAGGGACCTTAAGGATCTAGTTCCAACTCCCCCTGCCATGGGCAGGGACACCTCCCACTAGACAAGGTTGCTGAAAGCTCTATCCAGCCTGGTCTTGAACACTTCCAGGGAAGGGGCATCCACTGGTCAACCTCTGGGCCTCACCACCTTCATAGTGAAAATTTTATTTCTGGTATCTAATCTAAATCTCCCCTCTTTCAGTTTAAAATTGTTACCCCTCATCCTATCACTCCACTCCCTGATAAAGATTCCCTCCCCATCTCTCCTATAGGCCCCTTTGATCTCTCCCTTAAATTTTTCAGATATCCATCCTTTTATGAAAAAAAACAGAAGAAAGAAGAAAAATGAAATAAAAATAATAATAATAATAATGATAATAAAGAAAAACTGAAAATTAAAAGTCTAGCAATAATCCCAGAATTCATGTCTTGTAGAGTGGGATGACAAACACATATAAACTTTGGGTTTTACCTGATAACACTAGAAAAAATTTTAGAATATTTAAAGGCATGCCAAATGTAATTTGTAATTGAAATTGCAGTTTTCAAGGTGATAGACCTTCAAAGATTAAACCTATTCTATGATCCAAGAACTTTTCAAGGCCTTTCACATCCAAATTAGGGCACTAAAATTAAATAGACTTCTGAACCCTAAATGTGCTAAATACAGTGAAGACTTCAAATCCATGCCAATGATTTGCCTGAACTGATTTATTTTGTAGGTAGACATTATTTCACATCTTGCAGTTCTTGTGCCAAAATTTTTTGCATTTGCAAAGAAATCTTAATGATCTCATGCAGAAGCTATTCTTAGATTTTATGTATTCTAACCTTCAAGCCATGGAAAACAGGACTGAGGATTTAACTGAAAATATAAGGAAAATTACATTGATAATACAGCTCTTAATTATAATAAATTACTTTCTATGTTGAAAGCATATACATTTGTAGTTTAATCAGTTATGATTAAATTGGATGGGCAATTGCAGAGGCTCCTTGATCTTTCAGATCACTGGGTTTCAACCTTCTCTGATTTGAAAACACCTAAAACATTTCCTGTAAAGCTGCAAGTCTCGGTATAGTGAATTTGCAAATGGTTTTCTTTTCTTCTTTACTACTTTGATGTGTATCTGTACTGCTTTTGGCTGGGTTATAGTTAATTCTCTTCATAGTAGCTTCTTTGGTGCTACATTTTGGCTTTGTGACTAATTTACAGTCACAAATAAAAGCAACAAATAACTGTTGAACAGTGCTTGCACAGCATCGAGACCTTTTCTCTCTCTCACACTACCCCGCCAGTGAGTTGGCTGGGGCTGCACGAGGATTTGGGAAGGGACACAAACTGGGCAGCTGACCCCAACTGACCAAAGGGATATCCCATCATACTCATGCTCAGCAGTAAAAGCTGGGGGAAGGGGGAACATTGTGAGTGATGGTGTTTGTCTTCCCAAGTAACCATTACACGTGACGGGGCCCCGGTTTTCTAGAGATGGCTGAACACCTGCCTGCCGATGGAAAGCAGTGAATGGATTTCCTATTTTGCTTTGCTTTCGTGCACAGCTTTTCCTTTACATATTAAACTGTTTTTATCTCAACCCATGAGTTTTTTTCACTTTTACCCTTCTGATTCACTCCCCATCCCACTGGAGGGCAGTAAACCAGCGGCTGTGTGGGGCTGAGCTGCCTACTAGGGTTAAATCACAACAGCACCTCAGAAAGAGTCGATGGAGCCCCAGACATTTGTAGAACAGAGATGAAAACCCATTCTTTTAGAACTGATGCTTTATAAAATGTGCCTTTTTTCTGTGCTCAAGGTACATTGCCAAGTGTCTGAGTCGATTTGGTGTATTTTGATATTTCCAGTGACCCCATTCAATAAGGATCCATTAGAATAACAAAGGCACACTGAGACACTAACAGCAATGTTGCAAAACACGTCTGATTTATTAATGATGATTTGAACATTTTGAGGCCTAGCTTCAAAACCAACTTCAGAGTTGGCTATTTGTTCCATTCTTGCAGCTAAGAAGAGCACACTGCAACATTAAATAGCTCCTTTGAATAGGGTCATTAACCCCAAAAAAGCAAAAATAAACACCAAAAAGAGATGAGGAGAGACTGTACTCTTCACAGAAAAAATAAATCGCGCACAGGTCTCATTTAAAATTAAATTGATTTAATGTCCCGAATTTCAAACAAAAGATTATGTCACAACTTTCTCTGTTAAATGTCAGGCTTCTAATTGTAGCTTATTCACAGAAGCTAATAAGAATTAATTGATGTTGCTATGCAAATATACTCCGCAAGGGCACCTTCCTTCCTTTTTGGGCCAATTTTCCTGATCTGCTCTGGTTAGAAAAATTTGGTTTTAATGCATCCTTTCAAATGCCTTTAGAAGTTATTAGAATTAATTTTATATATTACTGACTTTGACCGGGTGTAATAAATGTTTTCCCATCAACATCCATCTAAATACAATTTTATCAACAGCCACTCAACAGTATCAATATCCATGTAAATATATATATTGAAAATATTGAATATATATAAATAAATCTGGAAAATATAATCATTCTCAATAAAATTTATTAAACCTTGTAATTCTATGAAATGTTTTGTAAAATCCTAAACTATATGAAACTATAAATTATATTAATCACTGCCAGTGTGAGGCAATGTAGACTATAATGGAAGTGATGTTGTATAGCTTGATGACAAAGTAACTTTCAGGAGACTAGACTGTATAAAATTTTCATACATTTTACATAGATGTAATAAAAAATTCAACTGAAAATTTTACATAGATTCTATCATAGTTAGTAAAGGGAACTTTTAAATAGGCACTGATTGTTTCCTTTTTATTAACAACTGAAAATCAAGATCTTAAACCATTCCCTCTTTTATAAAATTAATTGATAGAAAAAAAACTCACTATATGAATGAATATACGATCTAGATTCTGCTAATTAGTCCAACAAAACATAATTCTATCTGCTTTGGGAGGGAATGAAAGAAGAGGTAGTGCTATTTTCATCCCAGGGCTCTAGCTAATACTAATTAATTGGACTATCGTTCTATTCTGAGTATTCCTATAACAATAAGGACTTCGCAAACACAAGTTTCATAATGCCGAAGAAAGAGAAACCTTTCTTGAAGGAGATCTGAGGTACATCACAACTTAATCCTTAATGGCTGCAAGTGTGAAAATTATTTTAACCCTCCATTTTAGACTCTTTTGTGTTTTTGTCTATATATAGAACTGTATATCCCTAAAGCAGATACAGAGCTGCACTTTAGGTTTCTGACCCCTCTTGTCAAGGTCCGTGTCAGAGTCAAGGTCCCCTTTGTTCATTCTCTCTTTGGTCAACTGATTTGAATTCCTCTCTTTGTGAAGCAGAGTTACATATAAAAAATCTCTTATTTTACACACATAATTTTAGAAGACAGGAGGATTGTTTGGCTTGGGGAAAAAAAAAATTATTCCACATGTGAAACAAGACTTTATATGCCTAGTAGCAGTAGTCCAAATAATACAGAGAAAAGAGTAAACTATCTCGTGATTTTCTTACATCACTCACTTTTTGGGGACTTCAGGAGGTGAAGGAAAAAGAAAATATGTGAGGCAACCAAGAGGAAAAGTGTGCTTGGGTGACAAGAAGATGCAGGCAGACACATGAAACTAATAAGGGAAAGAGTGATACCATGTGTTTTGGATGTTCTCTATAGATATACATACTGTAAAGTGGATGGCTAAAAAACAGAGTAAAGAAAGAATTTGTTGTGAGGGCTTTGGCATTGACGGTTCTTGGTTTCTAAAATGAAACAAATTGGTTTAAAATCACCAATAATATAGGAAGACAATATCATGAAGAGTATGTAGAAGGCATTATTTGTGGTTCATAACAATTCCTATTTTCTTTGTCCAATCAAGTGCAAACATTTTTTTTTAAAAAGACTTCCAGATTTTCTTGCATTCTTTTGCACCTATACAAAATGACTGATTACATAACAACTTTTTTTCAAGTTCATATATTGATACATGTGAAAAATTTCAGCCATCAGGTTACAATGTGTCTTTCTCTTTTTGTTTAAGAATATAAATCTGGGTTAATTTTACATATTAACAGATTGAATTTGGAAACAAAAAAGAAGAATAAATGAACTATTGATATTTTTGATGTGGGTAGCAGATTTTTTTTTATGAGACTTTGATGGATTACAAATATTAACTATAAAAGCTAGATTCCAAACATATTTTACAAGATAAAAAGGAAAAAAACCAGTTCCTAAAATGCTCAACTACAGTAAAAATACAATAAAATTCAGGGTCAAGTCTTCTTGCACTAATTTTATCTCTAAAGTTTAAAAGTTCCTCCTTTAGAAAACATGGACTTGAATTTGCTACTGTTGGGACTCCTCACTCTGTTGTCTTTGATCTGACCCAGGCATAATATTTTTTGTCTCTCTTTTGATTTCAAGTTTGGTGGCTTGACCTTGGCTGGCTGCCAGATCCCCAACCAGCTGCTCTCTCACTCACCCTCTGCAAGAACAGGGGGAGAAAATATGATGGGAATGCTTCTCAGTCAAGGTAAGACAGGGAGGTCACATATCAGTTACTGTCACAGGCAAAACAGACTTGACTTAGTGAAAACTAATTTAATTTATTGCAACTAAAAATAGAGTAGGATGGTATGAAACAAATATGAAAATTAAAAGCCCTCACCAGCTTCGTTGCCCTTCTGTGGGCAAGCTCCCAGTATCTCAATGTCTTTCTTGTAGTGAGGGGCCCAAAACTGGACACAGTACTTGAGGTGGAGCCTCACCCAGTGCTTAGTACAGGGGGATGATCACTGCATGCCCTAGTCTACTCACCACAATGGCATCCAGGCCAGGATGCCATTGGCCTTCTTGGCCATCTGGGCACACTGCTGGCTCGTATTCAGTTCATATTCAATAGTTGCTGGTCTTACTGTCAGAATGTATTTTTCTCACTTGAACACACCCTACTATTTTCTTACTGTGCACCAAAAAAAAATAAAAAAAAAAAAATATCCAATCTGTCCATTGTGGAGACTATCTTTCTATCTGTCCCACATAGTGCTTAGTCTGCTTTCGGTACTGAAAAAATACAATTTGCTGGTTCATTGACAGCGTATTCAGACTGAATCATGCTGAAATACCAATCAAAACTGAAGAAAACTAGTGCTTTCAAACCAAACCAGCACTTCATAACTAGAGCTGCAATTTCTGAGATCGCAGTGTACAGAAGACCCTCCCCTGAAATTTGCAGAAGATGAGTACTCTGTTAGACACATGTGCAAAAGAATTCATATCAGAAATGATAAGCTGCCACTGCCAGTGACCTCTGCAAAAGATAAGATTGAAATGATGTCTGCAGAAATAAATAACATGGCTGAGGAAATAGAATTGGAGCAGTCTACACTGGCTATATAAGGTGTTGGTGAATTTAAAAAAAAAAAAAAGAAAAGAAAAAATCTCTCCTAATGTGTAGATTAAAAACTACTATATATTCTTGTCAGAGACCCAACAGCACACTTTGTAAAAGGGCATTTAGAAGTGCTTGAACTCTTTGAAAACAGATACTACAATACCTTTGAACATTTTTAAACCACTGGATGAATAAATGAAACCTGGAAAACAATGACAATTAATTCATATGAGTTTGTGCAATATTAATATATTATAAAAGTGGAAGAGAGAAGCCAATATAGAGAATGGGCCATCACAAAGCACACTCAGTAGTGCTTACTAGCCCTGCAGTACAGTATATAAAAATGATTCCATTTATTAATGTCACGCCCTGCACTTATGTCATATTTTGTGTTTCTGCAGTATTATATTTCATATCACTAAATGCTCATTCAGACCAAGGGAAGGAGGAATGAACACAAAACTAACCCTTGAGACAGATTTACAGGAGATTAGAAATGTGACTTTATAAGATATTTTTTTCTTAAGTCCGTAAGAGAACTGAACCTCATCATATTACTTTAATATGGACCAATTTGAAAATAGAAGTTTAAATCCTAGGAAAAATAGAACTGTTTTGTTTAATTTCCTAGTTTTTGACTCTGTGCTTAAGGTTAGACTAATAAAAGAATACACAGTTCCAGCTGTTCCTTAATGAATTTGGTTTTATTCATATAAAATATTAATAGCTAGAATATGACAAATGTTTATTATCAAGAATTTTTTATTAGTTATTGAAAGAACATGAATATCTCAAATTAAGACATTATTTCTGCTTAAGTAAATGTCATTAACTTAGTATAACAATGTTTTGCATCAATATTTCTATTCCATGACATGATGTCAAAGAATAACTGTAGGCCAAAATGTTCCACTCTGGAATACTGTGCTGTAAGGAAAATAAAACTAAAATCTACACAAAGTTCTCCTAATTATGTTCTCTTACTATCCTCATAATTTTTGTTGTTACAACAGATGGAAGACCCATCACAGATGATGTCCTGATATACGATATCTTTAAGAAAAAAAATTATCTTCTAATATGTCTAATATATCAATAGACAACACGACTTTACCACATCATTGGCTTTATGTTTAACAGGAGTGAAGCCAGCCTCCAAGGATCCAATTCATGTTATCTTTCACTTCCATTGCTTCCCTAGAAGTTGTACAGTCTCAGCTTTCACTCTCAACCACAGCCATGATGCATTAGAATATTGCTTCTCCATTATGCAGTAGGAAACCCCTCTTTTTTTCTCCTTCTCCTTCTAGTATGTTTATCACTATTCTCAGCCAGGTCTTGTTCATATGTATACAAGATAGAACTACACTTTCATTTGGTTAGTGGCAATCTTGTCCTTTATCTTCAGAGTGATAGTTTTTGCTATAGAAAACCTCTGACACATCTACTATGCATTCAGAAGTTTTGCACAATATATTATTAAAATGATAATAAAAAGTTACATTAATTTAGTCATTGTGCTACTGTCAGCAAAATCTATCACCACTTTCTCTCTTACAGTATAATGCTTTAATTTACATATAATAACCAGTTTGAAATAGAATTAATAATCATAAATAACATTCAGGCATAAAGTCAATGCCCTGATTAATTTGCAAGCAGAATGGGATATTTTGACTGAAAAACTTTTTAAGTAGGTGCAGGGAGAGAAAGATTGCTTAGGCGTCCCTGTCCTTTGTCTTCTGCTTCCCATCCTTGTCCCACCAACCCTGAAGGGGCTATCATAGGTCTTCATGGCAGTTCCTTTAAGTATCAGGCAAGGTGGGAATCTGAAATAGGCAGGTTTTCTCACTGACACCAAAGGTGAGTTTTTCAGAAGCACTCAACCTTGATTAATCTCTGCTCTCATGGATGTCAGTGGTAAAGTGAGGTCAGTGGAGTAATTATTTCACAGCTGAATGCTCATAGTAGATGAGAATTGTCATCTTTTTTCTTCTTCTTTTTTTTTTTAATTGGTTTGGGTTTTTTTTTAGCTTTGGGCTTTCTAGAATTCCTATAGCTTGAAATCTGGCCATTTCTATGCCTCTGAACCATACAGCCCCAGAGAGGCAGTTAACTAAAAAATGTGCAAGGTCATCCGCATGGACATTCTTCTCCGTTCTGTTTGCTCTTTTTTTGTGGGTGTCTCTGAGGAAAAAGATGATATAAGCCAGTGTAATTCACAATGCTGTTCACAAAGCAACACTGAAAGACAAAGAAAAAAATAAAGAATTGTAACCTTGAAACTATATTTCACATTTCGAGCAAGAAATTTATTTCTCTTGTGGATAAAATATTAACAGACATAGAGAAGTTAAAACCAAAACCAAATCAAAACCATTTTCCACCCAAATGCACATATTTGACAAAAGAAAAATTAAACACATGCAGTGCATCATAGCAGAAAGGAAAGGTGAAGGTCAAAGGACAATTGGCTTGAATGGTAACCGTGCTTGCTGAATTTCACTTTCCAGACCAACAGATGATAAATCACACACCACGATCAAACAAATCAAAATTAACAACCTCATGAAACAAATGTTTTAAGAGGAAAGTAGCTCAAATGGCATGAACTACAGGACTGACCCACTCAAAATGTTTAACCTTCACAAGATCTAGTGCCCTTTCCACTGCCACAAAGTCCAATCATTTTTATTAACATATAATATGCCAGTAATGCTTGTCACCACAGCAACTACAGCAATATTTAAGAACTAAAGGAAAGGAACTCTTTGTTGTGCTGTTTGTTCATTTCTTGTTCATGTTGATTTTAATATTTTATACTATAGTGAATAATGGGAGAATACTCTCTCCATAGAATTGTCCAAAGTTGGGTTTTATATGAATCACTGCATTGGGACGCAAGAAGTTCTTTTCCCACTGAGTCTCTTTTATGACTTCTTGCAAGTTATTTGAGCTTATTTGCTCCCTTTTTTTGTTTATATAATTAGGACAATAACAGCCACACATAAAAAAGATTGTACTATGGTATCAAAATTGAATTATTAATAGTGGATGCCTACTGTGGAGAGGTACAGTTCCATGAGACTCAGAGAAGTATCATAAGTTTATACTGCATATAGTTCCTGTTCTAGAGTGATTATTATTTTCTTCTAAGGCTTTAAATTAATTAATTCTCTACTTATTTGCTTTAAAAATTAAAATCAGTGAAAAAAATGAACAATTTTCTTTTTTGAGAGGGAACGTGCCCTCTCAAGGATAGAAAGAATAAAAACTTGTTATTGACATAAAATGTTAAACCATCAGACTGATAGATATTGTACTCTTTTTTAAAACTAAGGTTGCAGCTACATCATTGGAACAGTCCTACTTGGTGCAAGGAGTCCAGCCTTCATACTATTTTGGAACTTGTGTGCCTTTTTGAATTAGATCTATCAAGTCCCTCTATGTAGCCACAGAAGAATTTGTGCCAGTGTCTACTCTGCCATGCCCAAAGGAGAGCAACTCCAGATTTGGTTCTGTTTTCTAAGTCTCTGAGGTTTTCCCAGTAGGCCCCAAGATCTTCCAAGCTCCTTCAAATTTCTTCACCAAAACATTTGTCAAGCATTGGAATAAGCTACCCAGGAAAGCAATTGAATCACCATTCCTGAAGGTATTCAAAAGACATATAGACATGGCACTTAGGGACATGCTTTAATGGTGGACTTGGTCATGTTAGGTTAACGGTTAGATTTGCTGGTCTTAAGGGTCTTTTCTAAACTAATTGAGTCTATGATTCTATGATTTT
Organism: Scolopax mira; assembly: GCA_004320125.1. Lineage (NCBI taxonomy): Eukaryota > Metazoa > Chordata > Aves > Charadriiformes > Scolopacidae > Scolopax > Scolopax mira. The sequence continues at coordinate 25,744 of BJBW01000760.1, read as the reverse complement.
TGGGTTTGTGCCATGTCTCATCATTCACATGACCCATTTTACACATTATTTGACAAAAATGTACCTGTGGCAGACATCAAGTAAGCTTCTCATTAGTATTTTAAACTGTGAAGAAATTGAATAGGCACAAACAGATGCAACTCAAATCTGGAGGGGACATGTGTTGCCTGGACAGTCAGCATATGTCATGATGCATTTCTCCTGTTCTAAAAGATTTAACAGATACATGATTAGGCCATTCCACAGAAGGACAGGGCAGCTTGCTCTCTTGTCAGCTTCTGATAAACATTCCTTCTCACTGTCAAGGTTACCAGGTGGAGATAAAGAACATCCATTTCAAGTCATTTCATGCTTTCTCAGGTCTATGAGTGCTTATGAACAGTCGATATGTTCATATCTATTCATATCACCAACAAATGTTTATGGAACACAGTCTACTAAGGAATGGGTCAGATCTAGGCATCTATATACACATCTGTAAAATATAGACTTAGAATGCAGGAGTGCACAGACTCTGGGTCTATACCACTGAGTGTAATTTCAGACTCTAGCAATGACTGCTAAGTGACATCCTTGACTTTATGGAAATAAGAAATTGAATGAGAAAGCTCTGTTCTTAGGCTTTTCCAGCATAAGTCCCACAGCCTTCCAAGCTCCAGGATGATGTAAGCTGACTGAGTGACACCTGGCAGCCTTTTCTGTTTAAGATTCAGCCTGACTTAAAATACATGACAGAAGAGCTTTCCAGTCCAGCTAAAGAAGCTTCCATGAGCAAAGCCCCTATTACTCCAAAATTTGTGCTTGCAGTCCCTCTGTGAACCCAACGGCTTTCCTCTCCCCCATCCCCAGGCTTTGTGGAAACAAGTCCTTTGCAATTCTGCTGAATTGTTCTAAGATGTAGCAATGTAAGAGAAAGAGGACAGTGTGTATGCAACCTAATTGACTTAGTGATTCCTTTTTGACCAACTAGGAGTTGCAGTCCTCCACAGCAGTCATGACTGTCTTGTCTACAGGCATGAGGGTCCCTAATGTGATTTTCTGTCATTTCAGAATAAGCCCTGGCAACCAGGCCTTCTCCCAGGTCTGGAGAATAATACTAATGAACAAGCCAGTGTTTTAGAGGAGTCTGTTAGCGTGGCTACAAGGGAGACAGGGCTGAAGAGGTGTAATGGGATGGATCTCATCCCATTATTACAATCCTCCTGATAGAACATATTCTCAACAATCATGAGACATTAACAGAATTACTTCTTGTTTTTATACATCCTAGGTGGAAAAATAAAGTAAGCAAAAAGCCCAAAGGACAGAGCATTATGGTAGTATGAAAAATAAATAGAGAAGATTTGGCAGTATAAATATAAATAGAGAAGATTTAAACAGCAGTTCATTCTATGTTTCAAGAAGATATGTGTCTCAAAAAAGTAAAACTCAGCAGATAATATTATATCTTGCAATAGAAACACTTGATGTATTTAATAGTTTCCAGTCAACTCAAGCAGATGAAGCTAAATTGCAAAAGCATGTTACAGAAATTAGAGCATTACTGTATTCCATTAGAAAATGAAAAGTACACAAGAGAAACATTTTTATCAGAGAATACAGAAGGAAAGTGATATTATCAGAGTGTTTGTGACTGATCTAAAGCTGAAGAGCAACAAGGGAATGAGGAGAGGAAAGGAGAGAGGAAAGAGACAGCTTGAGTGTCTGATAAGAGATGGAATCACATCAAAAAAAAGAGAGGAGGGAATGAAACTCAAGAGAAACTAAAAATTGACAGTGAATGATACTCAAAGCTGACAATTTGTTAGATCTTCTTAGACAAGGAAATCATCAAGTCCAGGATAAAGTTTTGCTATTTATAATAAATCCTTGAAAAATATTAAAGATTATAAGGTTTTTGCAGCTTTTAATAATCTTTTTTAGGAAAGATGTTGGGTGGCATAACTGAATGAAGAAAACATTCAATATGAAGTTTTCATTGTTTTCATTGTTTATTTCCTAAAATGAAACTTCTTTCTTTCTATTTAAATATTGTTCTATTGTTGTTCAAAGATATAAGTGGGGACATTTACTTTTTCTTATTTTGGAGTAAAACTTGTTATTCTTAGAGCAAAAATGGAGGATCAGAAGCACTATTATTAAGAATACAAGAACTGAAGAAGTTTTGTATATTTTTTTTTTTTTTTTAATTTAGACAATATAGTCCTGCATAAGGGAAGAGCTAACATTTCTTAATCTCATTAAAAATCAGTGAGAACTAATCTATTAAATTAAATTGGGGCAGACTGAAAAATATGTTCTTGCATCAAAAGAAACATTTACTAGTCTTTCCAAGAAGCCATTTGCATGAAATTTTCATTATATTAACAACAGTTAAGTATTTATATAATTTGGAATAAGACACAAGGCAAAAAATTATTACTTAAATATACTTAAGAAGCTGATCCAAAAACTTGAAAATATGATATAGAAAATTCCACCCTGCCATACTTAACTCAAGGAAGGAAAATCAAGTATTTTTGTAATCCTATATTACAGTAAAAAACTAAGAACCTGGGAAAATATAATACAACCGAAATTTCATAAATGTTTACAAGAAGCCAGTCAATGCTCCTCTATTAAATAGCTTGGCTGAAGCATCCATGGATGAGTAGTAGATGCCTGAGAATTTTTACAGAAGATCATTTTATATTCTTACCACAGGTCTGTAATTAGTTAAGATGCTCTCTTTATTTGTATTGTTTCATTTTCCCATCTAATATTATAATTGAATTTTTCATTTTAAAAAATGCTCAGAAAAGCAACCTGCATCTAAGATGAAAGCTATATCTACTGGGTAAAAGCAACATTCTCTATTTCATAATATGAACACATTCACTTAGATACCACAGCTGAGATGAATGGGTAAATGAATATTTCATAACTCCAAATAAACTAGGATGTGACTTTGTGCATATGGCCAAAAGAGGGAAGATGGACATTTCAGTACTTGACTGGTGAAAAACAAACCAAGTTTGGTTTGCTTCTTCTTCACTAAGAAGTTGTGAGACTTCTATACCTTCAGGGTAACTTAGAGACTTCTGAATGACGTAGACATCTGGCACAGGAATTAGACAGGTAAGCTCACCTGTGAATCTATTTTGAGGACAATATTAAGAAAATAATCAACCACAGAGGAAAAGGCAAAAGAACCAGTTATTAATTTTGTTGTTTTCAGCATTTCCAAGACCTATTTCTCCTGTGTTTCCTGCCACACAACAGCCCATCTAATTGTGTTCTTACCTAGGCATTATTTCTTAAAGGCCATCAGACATAGAGTCCCACAACCATATAGCCATAACCATAAGTGTCTACTCCAAACGACATTCTGTGTCCTAGACCACAAAGAATCAGGGATGCAGATCAGAAACATGTCTGGAACTTCTTAACACTCAGTTAAGAAGTTATTTTCACTTATGGCTGGGCCTTTGAACTCATGTGGTGTAAATGTAGCTGATGTGCTTGGCTCTGAGGCTGGAGGTTTGAGTTGGAGACATACAAGAATTTGAATGTTAAATTTAGAAGGACTTTACTGTGCTTTACTGAGCACATCAGCTCCATGCTAAGAATGGAATGGGGTATGTGATTTAATGAGGGAAGGTAGACCATGGAACAATCTGATAAATACTGTCTGTGAAAATAAAAGAATGCAGCATTTTTTAATACATTACTGAATACCCTTCTGTGGTATTCACGGAGGCTTCTGTGGTTTCTGAGAGTTGTTATATTAGACCCAGTGCATACTCATTGTATGGATTTCTCTTTGCTATTATGACTATAAATTACAAGTGCTGTTTTCCCATAGAAAGCGGATGATAAAGTTTTCTCGCAAATAAACTGAAAAGGTCTAAAAGTATATGATGAGAGAAAGTGACTAGTATAGTTCAGTAAATAATTTGTATATAAGAATTTCTTTATAACACTTCAGAAATCATTTTAGCTCATTTACATTTAAGTTCAAGATTGATTCAATCACAATCACAAAACAGTCATACAATTCATGCACAATAGCAGGAAAGGATATGACATCTGCAGGAACAGAAGGAACAGGCATATTGTGGAGGAAAATCAATTTGCTTATGCAAAGGTGTAGGCTTTTTTCTCCATTTAAATTATAAATCCCTTTTTATACACAGATTCCTCTACCACACTAATGGTGAATGTCTTAACATAGTTCTGTGTCCTCAATAGAATGTAAAGGAAAAGAAAATAAGATAATTAATGGATCCTTCAGCTACTTCAGATAAATCTATTTCTCTTACTATATATACACTGTTATTTGACTGCATTTCTTCTTCTGCCAACAGCTATTTGTGACAGTTGCAAATTCTCACCAAAGCAAGAGACACAATCAAAGCAGTGTGCTTATAGTGGAAGTAAGCAAAAAGCATTTGAAATTAATTTCAATACAAAAATGTATTGAAATACAGAGAAGCCTTAGTAAAAGATACTCAGTTAGAAATGTCACCAATATTGACTTCACCACATAGCTTAAACTTCAGATATATTGTGACAGTTCCCTCACAATCTGTATGGCTAGAATGTTCACATTCTCTAGAAAACATATTCAGCACGAGGTTCACAGAGGAGAAAAGTCTGTCTTTAGTTCTCTATGAACCTATGTTTAGATCCATTAGATCAATTATAAACTGACTGCTGGAAGATGCAATGAAAATAATTTTAAAGGAGCTCATACTGGATTAATAATGTTCATATATGCTAAGAAAGTCTTGACAAGTAAACTTCATATAATCAAACTTTGTGCTGAGTAAGATACTCTGTGTTTTCTTTCATAGTAAATACCATACTGCTTTTCATAAAAGTGGACAGAAAAAGAATGAAGAGAGAACTTTGAGAATCACTCTGGTCTTCCTATAGACAATCCCCACTGCTCTGGACAGCATTTATTGTCATAATCAACAGAATATTTGGTAGGGTGCAAGACAAAAAGAAATTTGCCTGGGGAGTAACAAACCTTTTCTTCCTGCGTGACCAAAAGACGTGCTCTGCGGGGCTATAGATTAATGCAGTTTTCTTCAGATTAAATTTATGAGCAGAATGCATCTGAAATATCTCACATTTTAAGCAAATTTGTCTTCATTTTCTTGTTTTCAAATTCTGTTCCAATGAACTTAAACACATGGAAAGAATATAATTATATCTTCACTGTAAATTAAAGTAGCAATCTAATATGCATAATAGCAACCACAAGAGTCAATATACAGTTTTGTTAGTCATCATTTTGTGAATATCTCATAGCTATAAATCCAAGGAAAGCCAGTGAGAAATAAAGATTCATTCTGTTAAACTAATTGTTTAACAGAACAAATTTAATTTGAAGGTTTTTTGTAGAAATATTAACAACATTTGAATCAGCTGGTAAGTATGTTTAATGTGCATTATACATACCAGATTTTAATACAGAAAAAAATCCATAGAATGTATATGAACATTTTTTAATTAATTAAAGCAGATAAAATAGTAGACCAGTGTCTCTCAAAACACACAAAAAACCCCACACCCCCCAAAAAAACCCTCCTTGAGTCTGGTCATTTTTATAGATTCATAGAATCACAGAATGGTTTGGGTTGGAAGGGATCTTTAAAGGTCATCTAGACTAACCTCTCCTGCCACGGGCAGGGACACCTTCCACTATATCAGGTCAATGAAAATCCTACTCAGCCCTGAACACTTCCAGGGATGGAGCATCCACAACTTCTCTGGGCAACCTGTTCCAGAGTCTCACCAATCTCACAGTAAGCAGTAAGGAATTCCTTGCTGATGTCTAACCAAAATCTACCCTCTCCAAATTTAAAATCTTTACCCTCATCCTATCACTCCACTCCCTGATAAAGAGTCCCTCCCCATCTCTCCTTTAGGCCCCCTTTAAGTACTGAAAGGCTGCTATAAGGTCGTTGTGGACCCTACTCTTGTACAGAATAACCCCAAGTCTCTCAGTCTGTCTTCATAGGAGAGGTGCTCCAGCCTTCTGATCATCTCCATGGCCCTCCTCTGGAACCACTTCAACAGGCCCATGTCTTTCCTGTACTGAGGACTTGAGAGCTTATTCCACTTATTCAGTCATAGCTGAAGCGGTCATCATGAGATGTTTAATAAAGGTTTCTTCAGCATCTCCTTTTTGAATTCCCAGTGTTATCATCTTAATTATTAATACTGTTTTTTTAAAATATATAATTTTAAAAGATAGATGTGGAAGAGGGCGGTGTCTTTTGTTTGAATTATTCATATTTAGCAATCAAAACAAAAAGATAGTCAAAAGTACAGCAGAAAGTTTAAAGAATTATGTAGTAATAACTAAGTCCCGTATTTCTTATTTTACAAAGTAAACTCACATATTTTTCTTTAAAACTCTTGAAAGAACTCACTGAATAACCAATTTTCTGAAGCTAAATGAGACTGTTATTTCTGATTCTGTTGTTCACAAAGCAGTGTGGTATTTTCTAGATATTTGTGATCAAAATACTGTCACCGACTTGACATTTAAGATAATATCTTAATGCTTTTAAATTGAATGGGATCACCTCATAGTTTATACAGAACACTTGTTTTTTATTAATACTGATTTAGTAAATGAAATGTTTGTGTTGACAAACACAAAATAGCTATAGGATGTAATTCTTAAATAACTGCTATTAATGATTGTCATTTTTGCAAGTGCCCTGCTGTCACAGTGGTACAGTGCCCTAAACTTTATATTACTCTTTTGGACTTTATAGAAAACTCAGAAAAAAGCTGATAAAAACTAGAAAAATGAAATCTGAAAAACAAATACATAAATGAAATATCACAGACAAATTAAAATTAGTGCAGACAAAACCATTCTAAGTCCTCTGTGTAAGGAAATCAGAATATATTAGACTTAGAGGCAGATAATAAATATGAAAGGAAGCAAATGGGGTTGCCAAAACAAGTTATCTGTTAGCAGCCTGTTTGAGTACTTTTATGTACAAGAGACAGATAGGCACCAAGAGAATTGGACTGGCATATTATAAAATTTCCATTCACTGAAGTATGACAACATGAGAAGGAATTTATTAGGAACATCTTTCTCTCTGTAGTTCCTAGGTATTTTAGCAAGATACAGGACTCTAGAAGACTGTAGGAACATCAGAAGAAAGATGTAAGAAGGCTTTATGTCTCTTTAAAAACATCCTCCCGTCTCATATATTAATTGGGGATATTCTTGGTTGGGAGCATAACACAACAAATATAGCTGCTCTAAATAACTCTGAGCTGTGCAAGAGTCCATAATCAGGACAAGAAAGAACACCATAAAACAGAGCAGATCCCAATGCCTCAAATTGTTTTAGGGAAGGTACCGACTCCCAAGACAATCTGTCCTATGGACAAGTTGTAGCTTATAATTACCATTTCCTGCCATACCAATGGCCTCTTGCTTCATGTTTTATTTGAACCTCTGAGGGTCAAAGTGAATAAATGCAGTGAAAGTCTACAATATTGCTCATAAGGCCTTATGATCAATTAAAATGTTGCTACTACAACTGTAAAATGGCCAGTTATCTAAGCTGTAGTTGCAAGCTAATGTCTCAGATTGCTTTTCATTTTAGAACTAATGAAACACTTTTTTTTTTTTTTCTGAGGTTTTTCATTCTTTGCCAGGAGATATAGTTTAATCAAAGACACAGGAACACATTAAAAAATGTATTGTTGCTGCACAGATGTTTCTCTCTTTGCAGATTATTCAAGGCAAAAGCACTTGGTTTATCTGTAAAATCACGTACGTAGCTATTTTTTTAAATACCTCAAGTTGAAAGTTAAACTGGAGGTGGATGTAAGCAATAATGACATATATGAACTTAGCTTAGAATGTAATAACGGTAACAAAGAAAAGTCAAGGCTGCATCTGAATTGTGGAGAACAATGAAGTAAAGTTAGGGTATAAATGTAAATTGTTCTGGCACTAGAAAAGTATGGAAGATTGATTTGTTGATTAAGCTGAGGAAACCATTCAAGCAGCAATTCTTCCATTATAGAGAATATAGGAAGGAATAATACATGCTTCATTGAGCAGTCTAGACCCTGGTTAAACTTCAAAGTCATTTGTCGCTTCTCAAAACCAGACAAGTGTTCACTCTGCCAAGAACATTACTTAAATGAAAAGTACTCAAGGACTTGTGAATCATCCTCTTCTCACCAGTGTTGTTAACATCTCTCAGAAGTTAAGACACTTTTCTGTGGACTTTCCCTCTATAAGATCTTGTGTTCCTCAGATGGATTATAAATATTGTATCAAGTTCAGCTCCAGCATAAATTTGGAGCAGCATCAGAATATGAATGAAAAAACTCTATTTGTATGTCAAATGATGTTTAAACTGATGCAATCAATTGATAATTTAGTAATTGATAATGATATACATGATATAATACTTAATTAACTAAAAACTATAATATACTCAGTTCGATTCAATACGATATGCTTTGATTCTTAAAATAGCACTTTAAATGGAAAATAATGATTTAATTTCATTTTTTTCTGGAATAAATTCAAATTAGTAAGCATATTATTTTAAAAACATTGAACTGGTTACTGAAAAGAACTGATCGATATGGTACTGTGAGAAGCAAAAATATGCTAGTTTCACACATATTCACAACAGTGTAAATCTAGTCAAGCTTATTTGCATTTCTGGATATCCACTATTGTTCTGAAGAATAAATATCTTTAATAGCTGCTACATGTACAATATTAAGGAATTTAGTATTTGTAAATATCCAGACACAGTTGTGTATAGAAAATAACATGTCAGGAAAGAACTCAGAAAAGTAAGTTTAAACAACTCAACACTTTTTTGTGATCCAATATTAAATTTCATTGTGCTTCTGATAACATCTACATGACATAATTGCTGTCTGCATAAATGTAAAATTTTATAATTGTATTTATATATGACTTTATTTTTTTTTATTTTACTGTGTGTCTTTTTTGTAACATATCTAAAATTTTTCTTTATATATATATAAAGAAAAAATAATATATATATAAAAATAAACAATTACAATTTATGCTACAAAAAAAATGCTGGCAGGTAAGGAGAGTGATAATACAGTCATGGGAGTAGCATTTCAAAAGGTAAATTTCATTATACTATTACAAAAACAGGGAGCTACTATGAAAATGAGAAAAACAGAAGGAACATGCTGAGGCAATGCTATGCAGGTTTTATCAGGGACTTCTGATAAACAAGCAGTGACCCAAATTAAGAAACTAGATTATGTTTTCTCCAATCTACTCTTCATTGATACGAAGAGATGTTAACAAGACACTATACTTGCTAACAAGAAACTGGAATTATCTGATAATCCAATTGCTAAAAGAGTGAAAGAGAGGAGGAAGAAGGAAGAGGAAGGAAGGTAAGAAGAATAAGGGAGGAAGGGGAAAGGGAAGGAAGATTAAAACAGGTTTTACAGAAACTTTCTTCCAGTTGTAATTTTTATCAAGATTAAAGGTCCATGTGTTACTGTAGATGCAGCACAAAATTCTTTGATATAAAAAAATGCAAAATTAAATAAGACCAAATTCTGAGTGCATAAGGAATAAAAAAAGGACCTGGATGATTTTTAAAATTTTTTTTACTTTGAGACAGATATCAATTACTAACAAGGAAATTTCATAAAAGCGCAAATATAAGTTCAGATAAGGATTTTTTAAAAAGAATGCTTTTATGATCAACTGAACCATTGAGTTCAAAAAGTTAGGCAGGAAATTTCTTAACAAGAGGTTTCCCTTCGAGGTTTTGTGTCCTGGTTTGAAGTAAAACCAAACCAATTTTGTGTTCTGTAATTTTACATTTTAATTAGGC
>BJBW01000756.1:13811-36919 GCA_004320125.1 Scolopax mira | reverse complement strand
TGCCAAAATGATAGAGCTGTTAGTTTATGTAGTCCCCTTCTTTCTCCTTTGCCCAGTAGAATTGTTGAAGCTCATGGCTCTGCCCTGTATTCACCACTTCTACTGCTAAATTTTGTGTGCAAGAAACAAAACCAGACATGTCTGTGTAGAGAAGAAGAGTAATATTTTCTTTATTGTTGTGGCCTAGCTAGAGAAATGGATTTCCTGTCACAACTCTTTCCAAGGAAGAGCATGTTTCCATTATTTGCTTATAATTTTTGTTACTTTTATGTGACCTGTTTGGGCTTCCAAATGCTCAAAGGTAAGTCAGAGCTCTTTGGTTCTCAGGGCTGAGGTTTCTAACACCCATTGCACACACAGAGTCTTGAAATAAGAGGTGTTGGTTAAAAAATGTGTTCTGAAATACAGATGTACTTTTTGCAGCAATGCTTTAATGAAGAGAGTATGCATTCATGTGTTAAACATACTTCATTTTAAAGACATATTTCATATACACTTGAAATGCTTTCCTTGTATCTGAACAATCTGAAAATGTCACCACAGTCAAAATGAATACAATTTAAATTCCAGAGTACTTAATGTCATTATATAAATAGAAACTTCAAAACATCATTGAGTTTATATCGATTCAATTTTTCTGAGGATGGCATTCACTGTAAAACTTTACAGAAGAAATCAATCATTTTTTGCACTTACAAAGAATCTTTTTTAATTAGCTTTGTTTTCAATGTGACATTAAGAAAAGACACAGTTTCTTAGCTGCTTTGGAAAATCTGTTGTGTTTTCTCGCTGTGATCTTTTCACAAAGATCAACTGGGAAGGATAAGAGTTAAATTGAGATCCTGAACTTACAGAAATACAGGACAGGCTTAAATGCCTCTCCTCGAGCTGTTCCTGTGCCTTGTGTGCCCCAAACTCCTACTTTCCTGGAGCACACAGGACCAGAAAAACCCATTAATGAGCCCGTACACACGCATGCTTCACAGTCGCTTCTGGTGGTCCATCTCCCAGCTAACATGAATTTTAACTTTGTATCTAGCCTAAATAAGGGGGAAAGTAGCATTTCATGTAGCTCTTAACTTCTCTAATTCCTGGTGGCACAGTGGAATTTGCATGGCAAGCTGATCCGGGCTGTTTTGCAGCAGAGTTATCTATTCCCATCCCCTCCACTCCATAGTTTTTGCTCCTGTGGGGCATCCAATCTGCTCAGAGCTACAGAACTGCATAATTGAGGAAGAAGGAGCCTTGATAAGTATCTCCATCTCTCAGCCGTGTCTCAGACAAGATGTCACTGTCAGATCTTGTCACTACAGGGGAGGGGCATTGGTACAACAAGAAGTCTTTGTACCCCCTTACCTCTGTGTTAGGAAGTATTTCTGCAAGAATTAAGCTGCTGCTGCAGTGAACAGAGCTGGTGTCTGAGTCCCCTTTTATCCAAAGGGGGATTTCTTGTGGTGCTCACATCCTTGGGGAGGGCAGCTGAGAGTCCTATAGCCTTGGACCAGTTGTGTTCTTGGGAAAACCTGTAATTACTATGAAAATCGTTCCAGCTGGAGTTCAGTCCACTTGCAGTAAGAAGCCCGATGACTGTCCTGACCTTTGGTAGCCTCAAATATATACATATTTTCTAATAAAATAAAGGTGCCTATATATGCTTTTGGCTGCTTAACATAGAATTCCTATTTCAGTAGAACCCAGCAGCACTATAGAATAAAAAGGCTCTACTCTATTTTTCAGATAAATGGTATTGCCTTTTTTTTTTCCCCCGAGGCTGAAAGCTCATTAATAACAGCCATCAGCACTGAGGTTTCATAGCTCACCTTGGCTGAGAACAAGAAACTCCGCAATTGTTTCAAAGTCATAAAAATGGTCTGAATTTGTCAGAAAATTCTTTTTCGAAGCAATACAAAATTGCATTACTGTTCCCTTAGGATGAAATCTTTCAAATATAATATATTTGATAATATATTAAGGCATGATCTTAATGGTTCGTGATGTATTTAGGTATCAGAATAATAAAAACAAGTGAATATCACTCTTTCTGGGAACCGCTCTTGCTAGAACTCAGTAACTCACAGCAACGAACAGACTTTACAGTTTATTTTTAATCATGGTCTACTGGCACCTTTCACTTAGATGCTGCAAAATTTATCTTTCTACATCCTATTCAATGACTCTCTTAAACAGTTGTCCTAAATTTTACACTCTTAAAAACAGAGAAGAATTTTCTCTATTTCATTGGTGTCTTGCTTTTTTGGTAGGCCAATAGCTTTACTCACAGGTCCGTTCTTTTCTGTGATTTTCACATGTTGTGTGTTCTGTCACTCATTTTGCTGCTTCCAGTGTTCTGGTTCCAATATATATGGTTTCCAGTGCTAAAATGATTTACCTCAGTTGGTTGGCATTCAACACTGAAGAGCTAAGTGATAAGTTGCCCGCTTCTAAACTTTAATAACCACCCTTTGATGCCAGCGTGGTGTTTGATAGGATGAAGCATTGTTCTTCCATCCTGTACAACAGGAGCTGATACGACAGTTCCTGTCCTTTCTGAAATATTATCAATATGTTTTGTGAGATCTCCTTCCCTGAGGACATGCTGAGATCTATTTCACTGGGCAGCCGGACAGCTGGCTTTTATTCTTGTTCATGGTCTCTGCTGTGTATGTTTTCTAAGATTGAATAATATAGATTTCTGATAAATCTTCTTTGCGCAATGAGAGCATTTTACTAGTTGGATGCTTTCAGATATAAACAAACCCATCTGTTCTCCTTAAAGCATAGTGGGGTTTAATTTTGTATCAGCCATAGTGTGGCCAGCAGGACTGGGGCAGTGATGGTCCCCCTGTAGTAGTGGAAGTTGGAGCTCTGGGGGGCTGCCCCTAGATTTGCTTTTTCCTGAAGTACACAAAGTGATCAGGTTCCTGAGGCCTGATCCAGAATCTCACAGGATGGCAGGAGTTGTTCCAGGGATTTCAGGGGGACTCCTCGGCTCTTGTGTTTGCAAGTTTAGAGTGTTGCCTCTGTTCATCAGGGAGGAAAAAAAAAAGTCATTTTGATTTTTAAGGATTCACAAAACAGAAGTATCTCTAAATCTCACACCCTACATTCAACTAATTTGCAAAACTCTTGTAGATTAATCTTCAATCCAATTTCTTTTGTGAATTTAAATGTGTTTACAGTGTTTGTGCCTATTTTCTGCACTGTGTGTTTTTTAGATCAGAAGTGCTTGCTTTCCATGTAACCGAGGCTCATTATACTCTTCTCTCTCTGCTGACTGGACTTGTTTACCAGTGAAGAATCCGAATGAAGAAGCTGAGATGGTTGTGGTGACTCTTTCTGCTTCCCCCCCTCCCTAACTCCTTTACTTTGGTTTTTAGGTCAGTTATTCTGCTAGCTGCAACTTAACATTTTTGACAGTATCACAAGAGGATTTTTTTTTTTTTCCTTTGGCCTACCTGCCATTACAGGCCTTTAGGACATGTTTGGGAAGATGATGAAAAATAAACCTGGAGAAGTAGTGTCAAAGAAACTTGTGAGCAGAGGTTTGCAAGGTTTTGGAGGCTCATAACCAAAGTGCCAGATGTTAGAAAGCACCCTAATCGTTCCAGGGGGGTGTTCATAGGCCTGTGACCCTGTCATTTCTAAAGAGCAATACTTTGAGTCCCATGCTCCTTCTTTGAGGATATCTGGGGTGTGGGTGGTCAATTAAAACAGAACAAAACCCAAAAAGCTAATAAATCCGAGGCGGTTTCCTAGGAGAGGCCTTATGGCTGGCAAATTTTGCAAGTGTTTAGGGACAGATACAGCATTTTTCATCAGAACAGCACCTCTGCTTTTAATGAAATTACTTCCACTTATGTATGTGCATAAGTGCTTGCAAGATCTGAAGGTCTTGGGGACTGCGTGTACAGCAGAACGCTTGCATCACCATCTAGCATCTTGTCTCCATATAAAACTTCTGCTATAAAAACTGCCAAATAAGATCTATACTGTTTGCTTTGGGTGGGTTCCAGTTCCCATTCTACTGTGAGAACAAAATTCCAGCATCGTGCAGGAAAGGGAGGGGACTGCATAGCAAATTGGCACTTGAAATGCAGTGATTTGTAGGTCACCAAGCAGTCCTAATAAAATAACTTGCTCCTTTTAAACTGTTTGTACCATGGATCCAAAGCTGTGAGATGCTTGTGATACACAGTACATCTCACAAAGCTCTCTTCCATCTACTTGACCTTTTCTATAGAGCAGTTCCTCAAAGAGCAATTGGTTTTAATAACAATCCAAGTCACAATGAAGAGTCAGTAAGCTTCATCTGCTTTCTCTGGGCATTTCCTTATTAATATTAATAAATATTAATTATTAATATTAATAAAAAAGAAAGGTGCTCATTGCTTATTTATTTTTGGCTGTGGTGAGTGAGAGGTGTGGTAATATATTTTGGACAAGTTTTAAAGAAGTTCTGTTGAGTGAATCTCTTAAGAGGTTCTTTCCAGTTTTCTATATGTACCGGCTGTGTGTGGCATTCCCTTAATTTATAAACCAGAGTAAACATCATGACGGGATTAATATTCTTGCACTTCTGTTGAAACCAACAAACTACCAGCTGTGCTTGGGGACAGTAGTGAGAATCCTTTTGAGCAGCAGGGCAGCCTGTGGTCCTGCCTGCAGATAACCCTGTAGTACTTAGTGCCAAGCCCACACAGGGCTGTGTGCAGGGAAGTGGGAGGCAGAAGCTTCTGTGGGGGCCTGGCAGTGCCCACGGTTCCATGGGAATCCAACCTCAAAGATTTCAGCCTCCTGCTGTGCCAGCTCACATTTATGATGTGCCATAAAAGCCTCTCGGTGTGGTGACTGTTTCCTTCGGTGCCAGTGTCCTTTGAGTCTCACTTTTACCTTTTCCCAGATTTCCACACCCTGGATTTTGGATGCATGGGGTCCTGAGTCATTTATGGCTCTGGGATGCTGTGAATTCAGATTGGCACAGCCCAGATAAATGCTCAATATCTCTTGCCTGTGCTTAAAGCTCTTTACTTGCAGCAGAGAAAGACCAGAGCAGGCATTTGGGAGTGTTGCAGAACAGTCAGAACTTTCCAGCCTGTGCCAGAAGCGGAAGGATGTGACCACCATGTACTAGTGTCAAGGGAGGAACATCCTAGTTTTCCTGCGGAGGGGGACTTTCCGAATTTCTCAGGAGCTGTAGGTTATTTGCAAATCCACATAATCCTCCCAGAAAGCTGCAGTTCTTTGCCAGCAGGTGAAACTTGTCACAGAGCCAGGGGTGGCTGGTGCCAGCATCGCTGTGCTGCCAGCGATGGCACCCAAGCAGCTGGATTTGGGAATGGGTTCCGCAGAGATGCTTCCCCTCTTCCACACCTGCTTTTGTCTTTGGAGACAATGGAAGCACATTCTGACCTTATCTGCAAGTATTGCTACTGCTGAGTGATTGAGATTGATAATAAGAGCCTGACATCTTTTCATGGTTAATTAGTTTTAAATGAGAATAGCTCTTGTATTTGCTGCTATCAGAGACAATAATTACAAGACTGTTTCGTAGGAGCAATCTCTATCCCGTTTGCTCGGGCTGGTGCTGCTACCCAGCTAAACATTTCAGGAAAGACTGGTCACTTTTTATGACGATCAGTAAAACTAGATTAATGGGAGAGTTCTCCTCAAAGGGTAAAAGGAGGACGGGCTCCTCCGAGCAGTGCTTGTGTGTATGTGCTGAGAGCAGAGCGGGGCACACAGACGGGTGTCACTGCCTCTGGGAGCTTGGGACTTCAGATTGGGTATTAGGAAAAATTTTCATACTGAAGTAGACTGGGAAGTGGTTGAGGCACCATCCCTAGAATGTGTTTCAGAATGTGTTTCATTTAGATGTGGTGTTGGGGGATATGGTGGAGGGGAGAACTTGGTAGAGTGGGGCTGATGGTTGGACTCGATGATCCCAAGGGTCTTTTCCAACCTGAATGATTCTATGATTCTAAAACAACACGTCAGACCCTTTACCCTTACAAGGAAAAAGAAAATAAAGCATAAAATCTAAAGTAGGTGGATGCTGTTCTCTATCCAGTCGTGTACGCTTCCTAGTATCTAATTACTGAGATGTAAATGAAGTTAAAGCATGCAAATGAAGGGAGCTTCAGTATGTTCAATGACATACTTGTGAAGGAAAACATATCTTGAGAAGTTCAATTAGGATTTGTGTAGCAGTGAATTTTTGACCAGTTGCTAATAAGTGTCCCACTTTTGGCATAAAATTAGTGTAGATTAGCTAATAAGAATGTTATTTTCTGCTTCTCCTGGTTCCTGTGAGTGCTGGCTCTATTTATAACAGCTCTATAATGCTGTTAAAGGACTGTCTCAAATGAGGTATTCTAGAGGAGCATGTTTTGGTGCCAAGGGTTCCTGGTAACGGAAGCAACTTCTGCTAGAAAAGCCATTTTGCACAGAAATAGGTATCTTACATTATGTAAACAGCACCACAGAGGGTCAGTAGTTTTAGTTGTCTATAAAACTGAAACAAAGCTGTCAACGTTGTTTATTATTGTCCAGCCTGCCAAAGGTGCAGGGCTGTGAGCCGTGATGGTTCAGACATATTGATTGACCCTGTGTTTGTGCAAGAAAAGGCTGATGCTGGGGTGGTGAGATGCCTGGCTGCTGCCTTGGAGAGTGGAGCACTTTGTGGGAAACCTGGGGCCAGTGTGGCTGCTGCCATGGGGGTAAGGTCAGGGCCTTAAAAATTTTAACCTTAAAAATGGCCAAAAGCCAGAAGAAATGGGTACCTTTTTCTGTTGTTGAGCCAGTTGCACTCCCTTTCTGGTCTTCACAGAAAAAGTGCTCCTTAAACTGTATTTTATCTTCAAAAAAAACTGTGTTTTGAATTAATCTAGCTTTGGGAAGCCTCTGAAAAAAATGAGGACCTATGATACCTCTGCATAGAATAAAGCGAGAGAGCTGGGAACCATTGCCCTTTGAGAAAGGAAGAAAAAGAAATATTTGCTGACAATTCTTTACTCTGAAAGATTCTGGGGTTTGGGTCTTCCAGATAATGAGAGATCTGGAAAAGAGATGGAGAACAGTAACTATCAGAGGTGTTTTTCTCAGCAATTGTTGCCTCTCTGATTTCACGTAAGCTATTACTGCAGAAACTAGTAGGGTTTGTAGAAAAAAGGAAGAGATTTTTTTTGGAAGGTAGAGAAGGCAGACTGCTTGCAGACCTCTTTTCCCTGTCTCCACAGTGCTATTTGGGGAAGAAATACAGCTGAGAATAAGTGGAGAACCTTATGGTTTTTTTAAGCATTTGTTAGTTAAATTTCCTTGTGTGTACGTGATATTTTTTCTTTTTGTTTGGTTTGATTTTTGAAGTCAAGGGGAATAATCTCTACCAGTTACAGAAAAGCTGCCATGTGCTGGTCTTCATCCTGTCTGCTGTTCTGGATGGTCCCAGAACCAATAAGCAGTTCCCAGGGATATTTAGTGTCATCCTTATTTCCACGGAGAATGGGCAAATTTAATGCCTTTGCTGCAGGTCTGCTTTGGACTTCTGTTTCTCATTTCTCAATCCAGACGTGAGAGAATCACCTTCCCAAGTCCTGTTATTATCTCAGCTCCCTTGAATCAATTTGAACTCGAAACTTCCCCCTGAGAACTGGGGGAAGGACATAAATTCCAGGAGACTGGCTCCCTGTTTTCTGTCAGTATCTGGGATTAATGTTACTTCTCGGTGACATTAATTACCAGTGAGTTAGGAACACAGACAGCTGTGCACCAACCATGATAGAGAATGTATTTCAAAAGTGAATACAGTAATTCTTGACTTTTCCATGACAGAGAGCATATTAGCCATGCTGGAAGTTCCGTGTTGCTTTTAGCCAGCAGGTATATTAATGAATGATGACAATAAGTATACTTATTGAAAATTCACCTAGGTGTGTTTTTTAATGAAATAATTCTGCAAAGCAGCTGCCACTGCATCGCAGACACGCTTGTGTTGGAGCCCAGTGTGACACAAGTTTGGGGGTTCCAGGTTGCTGTGTCCTACAATTGTAAGGAGTGCTATATGCTGCCCTCCCTGCAGTAAGATGTCTGCCTGGATGCCCTGCCAAAGAAAGCCCCTCAGCAACCTCTCTTGGCAGCTGCAGATCTATGTTCCCTGCACCCCTCCTCGAAAAGGCAAAGGCAGTACTTATCCCTTGGCAATAAAGGGACTTGGGTAATGAGATGGTAGAAAGCGTGGCAAGGACTTCACTCCAGAGCTGTGTCCAAGCCAAGAGGGTTAATGCCAACGCTGGTGCCTCAGAGCAGATTTACACAGAACACTTGCTAAGAAAATTTTTAAGTATGTATAGAAAATTTTGTCACAAAATATTTTTCTAAAAAGTTAGGACATATTTCTTTACTGAAAGAGTTCTTAGGCATTAGAATGGGCTGCCCTGGGAGGTGGTTGAGGCACCAACCTCAACCTCAACCAAGAAATGAGTTGACATGGTGCTTGGGGATATGGATTAGTGTTGGGTTGGGATTAGTGGTGGTGTTTTGGATGTGGTGTGTGGTTTGTGTGGGTTTTTTTTGTTTGTGATTTTGTTTGTTTGTTTGGGCGGGGGGGGGGGTGTGGGGTGTGTTTGTTTTTGTTTTTTTTTTTTTCATTGGTTGGACTAGATGTTCTTAAAAGGTCCCTTCCAACCCAGGTGATTCTGTGATTATGGTAACTCTGGGTGAAGATGACCCAGGTATTCAGGGCAGGACTCTGTTACTTTCAAGCACGGGACATATGCTGACACTTGAATTTTGCCCACAGTTTTCTCCAAGAACATGGAAAATGTTGCTGGACCTTGTGGGCTTTCTGCCTTGGCTTTGCAAGCAGAGACCGGGTAGTGGCATAGGTTAGCTGGTATCAACATTAAACTTGCTAAAGACTCAAATTAAGATTGTTACTTGCTTGGGTTAAGTCTTCAGTTTAGATGAGATTGTCAGGGTCTGAAATCTGCTCCCAAGCTGCACACGTTCAGCCTCTATCGCTACAAACCTCCCTTCCACTCATCTCTATTTCTTGTTTCACTGCGTGGTTTCTCCTGAGACTTATTTCTGGCGCCTTCATTGGTGATGTGTTGTTCATTTTGGATGTCTGCAGCAGATGTTTAGCTGCTGAACCTCTGCCCAGTTTCTTGTATTTTGGAAGCTCTGTGCAGTCTTGTCCCTTTTTTGATTTCCTGAAAGCCTTGAAGGCACTGGGGATGGTGCTTCATGGTCCTTGGCCACGTCTTTCCTCTGGAAAGGAGATGCTGTGCTGCAGAGGGCTCTGGCACGTGCCCTGTCACTGATACTGGTTGGACACTGAACACTCACCATGGTTCTGCATCACCACCAGGCCAGGTTACTGCTGGTGCCTGCAGGGCATCAGCCCCCAAAACCTCAGCGACAGCAAGGTGTTCGGGTGGCCATGGCCTCTGCTGTCAACCCGTTGCTGACCTAGTGTAGATTCTCCAACTTTGATGTTGGATTTTGTTGGGCAGGGTCACCTTGGACATAGTCTCTGTGTCGGCAGCTTTGCACTGAATGTAACCCAGATTAATGCAGAGTTGGGGATCCTGAGGAAAAATTGAGTCCTCCCAGAAGATCTGACCTGGGAGGGCAAGCTCTTTGAATGCTGCTTTCAGTTTTACTTCCCTGAAAAGGTAGGGATTGCTGTGAAGCTGCCAACCTTGTTGCATGACTGATCCCATCTGCAGCATTAGCAGATATGGTTTTATCCTTGGATTCATACAGAAAATGTTGGTAGAAGCCATCAATTTTTAGAGAAGCTGGACTGAAACCTACCTTAGAACAGTAAATCAAGGTGCCAGGTGCTAAACTCTTCCACATAAGCACGTATCTTAGCACAGAATAAGTAGTCATTAAGCAGAAAAGATTTTTTTATGTTAGCTAGAGCAGAGCTAGTGCTTTCCTGGCCAGGAATCTTGCAGACCTTCTGGCTGAAAGGTGAGGGAGGCATCTGTGCCACCTGCCCACTGCCTCCATCAGCCCGGCTCCGTGGTCCCCAGAGAGGGTTATTGATCGCGCCATTCCTGGCATCATCTCAGGAAGAATGCAGGATTTCAGAATTTGGGCAGATCAGCGTTGAGGATAACACACATTGCTCTGCAAAAGCCAAATATTAATATGAATCACAAATATGACTAAATCTGGGCATCAACTCCCACATAAATAAACCAGAGACCTGTTCTAGCTGAAAGGGAAAAAAGAGCGAGTGGGTTAGTTTGTTCATTAAGCTTTCTGAGATCATTTTCAGTATCAAAGTTGAGGAGGATCTCTAGGAAGCTTTGAAAAGGCTATTTCAGATTTTGGCAGCTATCTAGACAGCGAGGAGATCAAGGTTGTTATTTGAGCTGCATTTGCAGCTACTCTATTTGTGATACAGGAAATCTGTCAGTTTTATACATCTGCCTGGAATCCTGTTTGTAACGGTGACAACAATTTTCAAGCTGAAAAGTTCTTGAAATTTACATACATCAGAAGGATTAGGTTATAGTTCTGACTGCTCCCCTGACATCTTTCTTTCTCAGTCAAAAGTTAATGGTCTCTAAATCAGATGCTGCTCCTCCTGCTGCCCTCAGATGTGAGGGATTGTCAAATTGGATGTCCAGAGATTCGGTGCTGCACAAATGATGTTCTCCTGCAGAGTCCTAACAGAACTTACTTCTGATTATGGAAGTTACACGTTCTTGCTATCTAATCCTTCAGACTGAATAGCTTCAGCTAAAACCTGTTCTGTAAGGCCAGGCAACAGCATGGCCTGAGCATAAATGGAATTAGCGAGTCACCGACTGCATCGGTGTAAATTCCCCTCCTGTGCATCGCGGATCAAGTGCTCTGAAATATCACCCCTGAGAACGAGTGAGCTGAAGTCACTCTGCCAAATCCATCCTGGGAACAATGTCACATTAGGTTACTCTCATCCCACTGTATAAGTGAATTTGACCCAAGCCAAAATCCCTATAAATCTGAAGGACTGGAAAGGACAGATGCTGCATCTTGAAAGATAGACTCCTCTGGAACTGTAGCTCCCTCTCTTGCCTCTTCATCCCAAGGAAGCAGATGGTTTCTCACTCACCCAGCAATGGTGAAAGAATAATGGGTAAAAATAAAAGCAGCAGGTTGGATTCCTTCCTTAGTTAGTCTGCATGTGGTGGGAATGCAGAGAATGGAAACGAAGGTGAAGCGCAACCCCAGAGACCTATGAGAGAAGTTGTCTTGCATTTAACTCTTGAGGTGAGGCAATATGAATGTTCTCAGAGAGACAGGAATGCACCTACTTCCTTCTCAGGTGCTCTGGTGTTAGTCTTCCCCCTCCTCACAAGGGAGAAAGAAGCTCGCTATCTCAGATTGTAATTAACAAAAGATTTAATTAACGTTTTTGGCTCTTTGATTTAATGCCTAATTTCTGGTATCTGTGGATTTGTAGAACAATGATGGAATGGAAGTCTGTTTAGTCAAAGAACAAGCCAGCAAAGAAAGTCCTTTCTTCCTCGTGTCCTTCATTTCTCAAAAGAAAGAAGAGCATCTGTTAGTATCTGGTGACCAATAGTTCAACGGCAACCAATGCTGAAGTGACCCATTTAATTTGTGTAGGATTTGGAAAAAAAGATCTGTGGAAGCTTTCCTAAATGCTTTTTAACTTTTTTTTTTTTTTTTAAACTTTGGCTTTTTTGTTGCTCTTCAATGTTGGGGGGGAAGTAAATTTGTGATTAATCTAGCAATGATTCAAGTAAACTACTGGTCAGTACCTTTTTGCTTTCCTGCTCTTCCCCAAAGCTAATCCGATGAATTTGTTCACATCAAAGTGGGGTACGTTATTCATGTCATCCTATGTCACATCGTGGGATGTGACAACTCGAGGTAACACATCAATTGGGAGAAGGCAGGAGCAGAATCTACTGATGAATGTATATCCAGCTTTGCATTGGCTGTTTGGTGCTCAGGGGTGACAAGGTGGCTATTTTAAACCTTCAGAGCTGAGTTTGGAGATGTAATTCGGACTGTCTTTCAGCCCTTCTGTTTGTAAGTACACTAATTGACATTAGTCCTGCTCTGAGAGCACTTGGTCACACGGAGGTGACGGGAGGATGGGGCTAGGAGGTGATTTGAGGCACTGCCTGTGATTCACTGACTGGCATGGGGGTCTGCCCGAGGCTGCACGCTCCAAAAGGGATCTGATTTTGTTCTGAGCTGCTGGTGACAGTGGGTGATACAGTGGTTTGGGTTCAGCCTTGTCTGAGTTGGTAGTTGGGAACAAAATGTGAAATGAATAAGTTACTGCTTCCAGCAGGTCAAGGGCTTTTATGTGGCTTTTGTAAATCGGAGCCTTGGATTAAGAATGAAGTATGAGCCTTCTTTTGGAAGAGAGGTGTAAATTTGCAGGGATTAGGGATCAAGACAAAAGCCATCAATCTGCAGGAAGGAGGGGTTTCTGGGGAAAGAAGTTAAATTCTGGTTGAGACCTGGAAGAACAGGAGCAGGGGGTGGAACGGGGAGCAAACGCTTGAATGATGTGGAGCCCCAGAGCTCTCCACATGTGGAGATGGTGGAGTGGTCCCTGGGAACAGCACCCAGGCCTCCTGCTCTCCTGGGAACCAGTGTCACTGCTGGAGAAAATTGGGGATCCCTTTGGGCATGAAAGCAAGGACTCACTTCAGCCACAGCTCCCTTAAGCTCTGCTGGTGCTTGGGGCATTTTCTGCGGTGACAGATGTCACAGCTGGACGTGGCACCTTGTCACTGACACACAGCACCAAGGTGTGACATGAATGAGTGAATGGAGCAAGAGTCCTTGCTTTCCTGTCCCCGTGAAGGGTGTCCAAGGGGCTCTCCACCAGTCATCTGTCCACCCTGAGCCTAGACTCAAGGTGTAACTCTAGTGTGTGGAGTGTGACTCTAGGCTTTCAAAGACAACTCTCATGAGCCCTTTTCCTAAGGACCTCCAGGATGGAGTTTCCACAGTTTCCCTGACTGTTCTTAATTCTTATTAGTCATAAAGATCTTCTTAATATCTGACCTGATCTTGCATTCTTCCAAATACAGAGATGGGCCATTTAGAAGGGACTGTGTGTGTGCTGGAGAACAGCACCAGAAATGGCAAATGTGGTCCTAGATGTGAGGATGCAGTTCAGCAGATGCCCATAGGGATGCAGTTCAGCAGGGGAGGTTCAGATTGGATATTAAGAAAAAGCTTTACACTGAAAGGATTATTAAGCCTCAGAATGGGCTGCCCAGGGAAGGGGTTGAGGCACCATCCCTGGAGGTAATTAAAAGCTGGGTTGCCATAGTGCTTAGAGACCTGGGTTAGTGATGGTTTTTCTCAG
Source organism: Scolopax mira (assembly GCA_004320125.1). Taxonomy (NCBI): domain Eukaryota; kingdom Metazoa; phylum Chordata; class Aves; order Charadriiformes; family Scolopacidae; genus Scolopax; species Scolopax mira. The sequence goes on along the minus strand of BJBW01000756.1, from coordinate 23,565 downwards.
TTAGGTTGATGGTTGGACTAGATGATCTTCAAGGTCCCTTCCAACCCAGACAATTCTATGCTTGCCCGTGGGGATGCAGTTCAGCAGGACGCCCTGCACCACACCAGGCAGTGACCTGCACGAGGGCAGGCTGGGGATCAGTGGGACAGTGGTGGCAGGGATGGGATGGGGTGAGCAGAGTGGGTGGCAGCCCCACGGCAGCCCCAGGGGCTTTGCTGCTCTCCAGCAGGCAGAGCTGAGTGGAGGAATGGAAAAGTAGCCTAGAAGATAACAGATACACTCCATGTGTGTCCTGTGCTATGAGAGAGCTGGAGGCAAACTGGAAGGGGTCTGGAAGGGAGTAATGTGAACTGGTTGGTGACTGGGAAGTGTGACTGCTGGGGAGAGCTGAACAGACTGGGCTTGTCTGTCATTAAGAACTGCAAACGGGTGGTGTGGAGATGCTGCTGCTCTGAAGAGGGGGATGCACTCCTCTCCGTGCTCCTTATAGAGAGGTCTTCAGTTGTCACCAGGGAGACTGAGGGTGCTAGGAAGAAGCTTCCTAAGGGAGCAGTAGTAAAGCATCAGAATTTATTGCTCAGGGAAATTTACAGCCTTCATTGGCAAAGGTCAAGTTAAGCCCACGCTCCTGGAAAGCCAGAGGGGTACGGGGGCAGGGAGCAGCCCCTGGCCCTCGGAGCAGCATCTTCCATCCTGGATACTGTGCGTTCTCTCTGGACAAGCAAGGCCATCTCAGCACCTCCTCCCCCCACTCCTTTTCTCCCCAGTGCAGCAAGTCTTCCCACCAAGTTAATTTTTAATTTTTTTTTTACTTTTCCGGCTATTTCCTCTAAACTCTTCCATTGGTCCTGGTTCTTCTTGAGCTTTGGGTGGCCTTTTTGATGCCTTCCCTGAGCAGAGCAGAACGGAGGGGCTGGGTTTGGTGCCTCCCCTCTGTCCACCTGACTGCACATCGGGCACGCTTTGGTGGCAGGGCTCATCTGGGTGTTTTTTTAAGCAGAAGGATAACACCATGTTGTGATGATCTTATGGTCAGTATAAAACACACATCTAAGAAATAGTTAGGAGTGTGAAAAAAGAATAATTTGAAATCGTATTTGATTGTTGTGTGTGCTTGTTGTCGTTTGGTTTTTTTATGCAACAGACGCTTTCTATGCAGGATCAAGTCTAGATAGCAAAGGGATTAAACTATATATGTCAAATTTCCTCCTGGGTATATTTATAGAGATGTTTCTGAAGCAGAATGTCTTCAGTTGGAATATTAAAACAAAGCAAACATCCTTGTTGAGAATTAAACAGTGGGAGAAGTGGACTCGTGTGCATGCAGAGTATTTTGAGAATGGTTCACATCTTGTTTAAGGCTGTATTAGCTTTTATGGAATATCCTCTTGTTAGGCAGTAGTCAGTTAAATAAGAAATGAAATAAAACTGCAGCGCATGAAACATTTCAGTACTGGTGTTGAAGGTTTTATTAGATTCAGAGTACATTTAAAGATGAGTAGAAAACCTCAGGCATTTGCCAATCAAATGAACTTCTGAGAGTGACACTGCTCTGCCTTCCTCCTTGGAGGATGGTGGGGGCAAGCAAAAGCAGGTGAATTACCAGCTCTTCGGGAGAGTTAAATTTATATTGCAATTCAGAGCTTGGTGTGTGAGGAGAGAAGATATAAAATAATTATTGTCTTCAGAGTGTTGGCTGGAGGAAGATAGATGAGTGCTCCCAGACTTCCAGAAGACTGAGGATATTTGAGAGTACTGGGAATGTATTGATTTGTGGCGTTTAATACCAGACCAGCCCTATTTCAACTTTGTGATGCTTTTTTCCCCCTTTGCCTTCTCTGCTGAATTACAGACGCTGTCTATGTCGGTGGTTACACATGTTTTCTAAGAAGGTTTTTCATGCACTTCTACAAGTCGCTGCTCAGTATTAGTCTTTCTGCAAGAAGCTCTCTGAGTCTCTCGCTGTGAAGCTGAGTTCTCTCAAATGCTTTTTGGCTATTTCTATGGTGTTTGGGTTTTTTTTTTTTTTTCATGTTCCATCGTTCTTTCAAAATTGTGAGCTTGTCGCTGTGTGCGCAGCGTGCCAAGAGCAGTCTCGCTACCGTGATGGAGGAGCTGAAACCCAAAGTGCCTCCCGGGCTTCCTTTTGAGATGGTTTGCCTTCCTGGAGAGCAGGAGCCTTGGAGCAGCCCGTGGGGGCTCGGCGAGGGCTGCGGGGGCTCCCGGGTGCGGGCACAGCCTCCAGCTCTCTGCCTGGGAGAGCCGGTGGGTGCCAGGCGGATCTGCCCGGTGGGTGGTGCTAATGATTTCAGTGCAGTTGCACATTATCTCATGATTCGCAAAAGAAAGTGAGATGGGGAGGGAGTGGGGGGGAAAGAAAAACTTTTGGTGTTGGCAACAGAAGTGTTTCTGGAAACTCTCTGGTGGCTGAAGTGTCCTCGAGATTCCGCTACGGCTCTAGCACAGGTGTGTGCTGCTTCTAAATATTAAAAAGAGAAAACCTTTACAAAATACTTCAAGCTGCTTGATTGTTAGTGCAAAAGAGAAGCACCTTTTTCCCCAAATGCCGTTGTAATTTTCTATTAATTTCTTATGGCACTGAGTAATAACGTTATTAAATATTGACTGATTCCCTGTTCTCTCCCTGCTCTCAGTATATCTATGAAGGGTTTCCCAGAGGAGCTTCTGACAAGCTTTAAACAATCAACCATGGCAGTGTGGAGGAAAAAGTATTGTCTGGCTTGCTAATCTCTTAGCTCTTGTGTTTTTCGAGGTGGTTTTACTACATTTATCAGCATGCCCTAGTTCCTCTTTCCCTTTATAACCATTGTCCTAGTTTTGGATGTTGACAGGCTTTGGTACCTCATGGTTGGATGCTCTGACTTAAAAGCCCTGAGACCTCTTGTTCCTCAGATGATGCTTCTGCAGAGAAGTCCCTGCTAGTTTCCCAGGGACATCCATAAGTAACTGTGGTTTGGGGTTTTTCCATTATTTTGGGTGGCTGATATTTTTCATGTTCTGTTCTACTCTTAACACAAATCTGCCAGCATTTCCTTGGACATTTGTCTGCCTTCCATGGGAGGACTTGAATATTAGTCCCTCAGTTTTTCTGTGTATCTCTACTTTTATTACCCTTCCCTTTCATTGATTTATGGCATATGTGGAGGCCAAGATACAGTATAAGTCATGTAAAAAGAACGTAGGAAGTTATTCATGTCATTTTTACCTGTCCCCTCTCGCATAGCTCAATAAAAATGTAGGTATTAGACTTGGTGATTCCAAATGGAGGTATCTATCTGTGCTTTGCAAAAGGTTGTGGCATCTTAGTGGAAATTATAATCTTCTGCCAGTCGTGGTGATAATCGTGCTATTACAGGGAGTGTGGTTTTTTTGGAGTTATTATGTTGAGCAACAGCCCCGTTTTCTTCAAATTCAACTGATTCACATTGATCTATTTTTCTTACAGGGATTAACTTTGGGGGGGGGGAATCCATAACTCGAGATGTTTCACAAATTATGCAGTCAACTTCTCTGCGTGTGGGAAAATCGCGAGGTCAGAACAGCTCGAGTGCGAGGGATTGTTCTCACCCTGGAAAAACAACTTTCTGGGCACGATGTCTACCCTGCCAGACTGGGGCTGGATTCAAAAAAGCAGTCATGGAAATCCTGAATTCCAACACTGCCTGTATGCAAGGACTTCATGTTCAGTGTCTTAACTTTTTTTGGCTAGACAGTTCAAAAAGTTAAAATAAATAAAAAAGCCTGTCTGGCTTTAAGCGCTAAAAGCCGAAGGTGGGCAAAGGGCACTTTTCTGTTGTTTGTTAGTTATGGCAAAATACAAACACTTTTTTTTTGGGTAGCAAGCTTGTGCAATCAAATGCCTTGCATAGTGATTTGCCAGCACTATTATTTGCTAGTAAAACCTGCTTTACAGTAGCAAGGCTTAGAAGGAGCGAGCCCGGGAAAAAAAGGAGTTCTAAAAAATTAATTCTGGGAGTATTAGATCATTGTGTGGGTTTTACAAAACCTGTGGGTTTAAAAGAAGGAGGAGTGAAGAGCGTGCTTTTCAGGGTCAGCTGATCTCCATTCCATCCGTGCGTTTCTTAAATGTTTCTTACTTTGGGCTTCCTTTGGCAGTAGCTGTGGGCACGGCGGGTCGGTAATGGACTGGGTGCAGTGTAAACCTTGGCAGTTCAAAGCAAGCTCTGTATAAGCTCAAAAAAGTCTATTCTCTCACTTCCATTAGCCTCCCTCAAGTGCTGTGATAAGATCAGGATGCATAAGCTGATATATGGTAAATTATGCAGCCAGCTGGCTGCCGGTGCTGCTGGAGCTGGGCACTGACAATAGCTATTGTTGGGCCAGACAGAGGTGCTCCTTCCAAACCCCTCTTTTCTGTTCTTGCTTTCTGAACTTGCATATTAAAAGTTTTTCTGTTTAGTCTCTCCCCAAGGGATGGATTTTAAATAATTTCTTTTTCTCACAGGGTGCTTTCAATGAAAGCACTAAAGCAACTGAAAATAATGGAAGCAGTGGATTGCCTTTCCAGAGAATTATTTTTCTTGAATTTTATGCCTCTGCAGTGTCAGACGAGCCGAGGGTTGACTCTCGGTCAGAAGACAATAACTAGCTGGGGCACTGTTCGACAGAATCTTGAAGGGAAAGAGAAGTGTGCTTATCTGAAATCGGGGGGGTTTAGGAATAATTGAGAACCTGTAATGAAAAGACCCTTTATTGCAGCGTCTCTGAATAGGGATTTAAAAAGAAATGGGTGGGAGAGTATTTTGCCACGAGCGTGGCAGGAAGCGAGGCTCCGAGGTGTGCAGTGAACGTGCCCTAACACAGCCTTGTTTTGAGCTTGATTTAGCCTTGTGCAGGCTGGGTCCTGATGGCACCAATGTAGAAAGTTGACTGGCTCTTGTTGGTAGCCACAGCCTGGGTCAGCAGGTCCTTTTTGGCACTGCTGCTGGAGGTGAAAGCTTTATTCTCTGGGAGCCACGGTTCCTTCCCCACCCCAACACTTTATCCGAGGGCTGTGACTGAACCAGGCTGAGATGACTTTGGTGTAATGTAGTGAAGGAGGAGTTTCTAAAGTGGAGTGAGCAGAGGGGAGGTTTAAGAATGTGATAATGAAAAGGAAGCACTAACCTTGAATGAATCTTACTAGTCTGGAGTCCCAAGTGTGGAAAAAGAGGTGGCATGAAGAGGGGTATAGCTGAGGAGGCTAAAATCAGTGAGAGGATTGGCAGGGGCTGATGGCTGCTCCTGTGGGCATTGTCCAAAAGCACCACGGTGAAGGTATCAAGAGCTGGGCTTGGTGGTAGCAGAAGGGGTTCTTCATACAATGGCTGGTCACCCTTGCCCAGAGGGATGGAGCCCTGGGCCAGAGGTGTCACAAGCACAGCAGTTTGATTCGTAAGGGAACGGGACAAGATCCTGTGAGGTTTATGAAATACCTGGAAATGACACCTGGCTTAGAGAGCTGCTGGCTTGAAAATGGTTGGATGCCAGTAGAGTATATGGCTGGATCTGCTTTCCCTGCTCTATGTCCTTTGCTCTTGGCATCTACCTAAGCCAGATGAACTTCTTGGCGGGGCCCAATGTGACTCTTATGTTCTTTGAGACCTCGATATAAATAACTGAAAATGCATGTATGTATTCAGCACATCTGCTTTGTGCCAGAAGCAAATGTCCTTTTGTCCCATGTACAAGTAATTAAGTGGATACTTCCTAAGTTGTGTTGTATTAACGTACTACTGATGCCTGGGATGCTCCCTATCTAGGGATCTGGATGAAAGAGAAATAATCCGTGGAAAAATGAAGTAATGAGTCAACAGCACTCTCTGAGGGAATGCTGAAGGTGGTGTGGCCTCCCAGGTCTGTCTGGGGCAAGTCTACTGGCTCCCACCTGGAGAGTTGCTTGGCTGAGGCCACAGATTTGTGCACTGGGCTGGGGTTTCTGTCCTGGGCCAGCGGAATGGCTTGAAGGGTTAGTGAATAGGAGGTAGCCAGAACAGAACAAGCACGTGTTACCAGAACAGTGGCAACATCTTTGGGTAGAAATTGTACTCTTGAGCAGTTTGCATTCAGCATCCAGGAGAGCTGGGCAGGGACTCTGTGCAGTGACAGGACACAGGGAAATGGTTTTATATTGGAAGCAGGGAGATTTAGATTGGATATTAGGAAGAAATTCTTTGCTGTGAGGGTGGTGAGAACCTGGAACAGGTTGTCCAGAGAAGCTGTGGCTGCCCCATCCCTGGAGGGGTTCAAGGCCAGGCTGGATGGGGCTTGGAGCAACGTGGTCTGGTGGGAAGTGTCCCTGCCCAGGGCAGGGGGTGGCTTTAAGGTCCCTTCAACTCTAACCATTCTGTGATTCTATCCCAGCGGGAAACATTCCCTTCCTCTTCATTGTCTACGCAGCCCTAATTCTTCTTTTTTTCACATAGTTCATTTCAGGCCCCAGCGTGACTTAGGCAAAAGGCTAAACCCAGCTCCCTTTGATGTGTCTCAGGGTTTATGTTTTCTGCTTTGCTGGCCCAGCACGTGAAGCAGTGGGGTCCATCGCTCTGGGTCCTGCACCTTCAGGCTGGGGTTCCTTTCCCTGGAGGACCAGTGTTGGCTGCAGGTTCCCTCCCCTCCCGCCTGGCTCCGTAACCTTGTGCCATGTGTTTTCCTCTGTTTGCTGCCTGCCAGCTCCTGGAAAGCAATTATCTGTTTCAGTCCCCCGAGTACCTACGAGCCCCGTGCTTTCCTGCCTCCCGCAGTCAGATGTGTTTCAAAGGGAGCTCGGTGCCCATCCTCAGGTGTTGGCAGCATCTGCTGTCGGCGTGGCATGGCATCCCCCCTCTGCCCAGCAGCACCCTGCTGAGGAGCTGGCACTCGCTGGGTGCTCCCCATCTGCATGGACTCTCTGAGCACCTCCTGCCCGGGAGGAACTGGCACGTGTCTCGCTGCGGGCACGGAGCCACCCGAGCCACGGGGGCACCCCTCCCTGCCAGGGGTGTGTGGCAGGGATGGAGCTTTTTCAGCCAGGACCGGGATTCCTGCACGGGAAGGGCAGTGCAGTTTTTGGGGCTGGGACTTGCTTTTTAAATCCTTGGGGGGGTTGGGTTTGCTCCAATCCGTGTTTCTCTGGCTCCCTTCAGCACCACTCAGCGCTGTGACAAAGGCCTCTATCGGCTCTTTTTCTCCCCTCTGCAGAAGGCCTGGTCTTCAAAATGGTTGTCCTATTTGGTTAGGGTTTTTTTTTTTTAAAATCAAAGCACTAAAAGTCTGATTGCTAAGAATGTGTACGCAGAGGAGTCTGTTTCTTGGGGGTAATATCCCCTGCTGAGGTTGTGTGATGGCTTTCGTTGTGTTTCTGCTCTGTCTCCCAGTGGCTGCTGTGATTGCAGCCAGCTGCTTCAGCCCCCCTTTCCACAAATCCAGGTTGCTCTGCCGTCACTCTCCCCTTGCCTGGGGGTTTCTCAACACCTCTTTCTGTGTCCCTAGGTCCCAAATTTGGCCTCTAAGCAGAACTGCTTGAACTTAGTACTGCGCAGAGTGAGTTTGGCAAGACTCAGGTTCTCTGGAGGCCCCTGCCCCTGTATGGGCCGTGCTGGACCCACCTGAAATGGAATAATGATCCTTCTGATGAGAAAGCCCATAGGCTTGAACTACAACCCACTTGAATGACAGAGCCCCAACCCCATGGAAGGAGTGTGCAAATGGTGTGAACTTCATAGGATGCCCTTGACTCTTCCCAGCCTTTTCTGGCTTTCTCAGAGAGAAACCAAACCAGATTATGTCCTGGCTCTTAGGACCAGCCATTCCCATGGCCATGAAGTTTTCTCTGAAACTCCTGACAGACATTGGAAAATATCCCCTGAGTGATTTATCTTGTGCTTACTCACATTTGGATGCTCAGAAGAATCTGTTCCACCTGAACAGCTAAGGAGAGCGTGCAGAACATCTGGAGTGCAGGGAAGGCTTCCGTCCTTCTTTCTGTCTGTCCTTTAAAGGCATCCCCCACTGGCCCTGCCAGAGGGAAGGTGTCCCGTTCTACACACAGCAATCCCTCCTGGATTTCTGTAGGAAAGTGCATCTTCCATCAGTGCTCCTCCCTTCTCCAAAAACGTTTTTGGTTTGTCTGTTGTCACAAATGCCATTTGTTGCTTGCCAATCGCTTCTGGTAGTGCAGAGCCAACCGCACAGAATGGGGCAGGCTGCAGGAGAAGTATTATGTCTCATTGCCTTTCCTTTGGAATTAGTATTCCAGGAATTCTGTTGTAGCCATTGTACTGCTATCAAGCAGAAACTTTTAATGGGATAATATTGATCCAGTTGTGCCCAGCAGAGCTTGCAGAGTATGAGTCATTAGGCAGTGTTTGCAAGGGGTGGCCTGAGCACTTCTGTCATGCAGGCAATCTCGGATCAGGCAGTTGGATTTCTGCACTGACCTTGTAAATTGTACTTGTATTCAACATCCACCCGCGTTCCGGTGTCATGATGAATCTGGAGGACTCTAGTGGACGTTTAAAATATATGTGATGCATAACAAAGTCTTGCCTTCCCCCTCACTTATTTGTGACATCTTTTGCATACTTGGTAAATGGACCCTTAAGAGATTAGCTGCAGGCTGTGCCTTTCCTGAGGGGGACTCTGAAAGGAATTAAGTGGAAGCATTAGTCTGAATTGCAAAAAATAACCGGTTGATCAAACTGAACAACAGTGACCATGCTTTATCCTGAATGATTCACCAGCACCAGCACTCAATGTGCTAGGTGGAGCTAGCATGACATTTTTAAAGCAACGCTAGAGAAACGCAGTCCCTCTATAGAAAAGCCGTGTGTATATATTTTAGATCACTCGCTACTAAAATTAATGACAGGTTTCACCCCACCTGCCAAAGCTTCTTAGTCATTTTCCTTCTAGCCCTGGTTCAGATAAAGCTTTTTAGTGCTCCCAGGTTAATGAGTTTGGGCTGAGCGATCACAGTGTACCAGAGAGTGTCCTGCAAAGGGACTGGGACACAGCCTGTGGCTCTGGCCAGCTGGAAGGTGCCAGCCCCAAATGGGCCAGCAGCTGTGGCAGAGTGGCAGCCTGTGTCCAGGGGCAGAGATGGGGACACCCTGCACTGGGTGGCAGTGCTGGCTGCTGGGCTCCCTGCCTCTCACTCTGCTAGCCACTGGCTAAGAGAGCATGAGAGGGGAGCGGGATTGAGAGCAGTGCTGATGAGAAGGACTTGGGAGTGTTGGTGGATGAGAAGCTCAACATGAGTTGGCAACATGCACTGGAAGCCAGCCACATTCTGGACTGCATCAAAAGAAGCATGGCCAGCAGTCCCACGAGGTGACTCTGCCCCTCTCTTCCACTTAGGTGAGACTACCTGGGGTGCTGTGTCCAGCTCTGGGGTCCCCAGCACAGGAAAGAACAGCTGGTCCAGCGAAGGACCACAGAGATGCTGTGAGGGCTGGAGCTCCTCTCCTTTGAGGACAAGCTGAGACAGCTGGGGTTGTTTAGCCTGGAGAAGAGAAGGCCACCTTCCTATACAAAAATTATTCTGATACCAAAATGCCCTTCCGATACCGAAAGGGGCTCCAGGAGAGATGGGGAGAGACTCTTGATCAGCGAGGGAAGTAATAGGATGAGGGGGAAGGGTTTTACACTGAAAGAGGGGAGATTTAGATAAGATATTAAGAAGAACTTCTTTGGTGTGAGGGTGGTGTTCTCTGGGAACAGGTTGCCCAGAGAAGCTGTGGCTGCCCCATCCCTG
>BJBW01000755.1:102362-197001 GCA_004320125.1 Scolopax mira | reverse complement strand
TGTAATTCAGTTAAAGGGGATGGTTTCCTAGTACATTGATAACCCTGCCTACAGGTGACTGAAATAATGATTATATGTATCTAAAAGTATTGTTTTATCTTGTCTGTGTAATTCCTGTTGCCTGTACTGTCCTCCTCTCCCCTCCCTTCCCCCCCCATTTTATTATAGTCCTAAATGTTACCTGAGCTCCCTGTAGTACTTAGTGGTGACACTGAGAATGGTGACTTGTGAAGTTTGAAGTGAATGGTTAGAAATGCATAGACTGTAGAAACAGAAATTCACAAATTCAGTCAGTATGATTACAGACATTTAAGAGGAGGATATGAGAAAATAGGTTTACCCTTGACTTTGAGCACAGGAATATTAAAAACATTGGACGTATCTTGTCATTTGAAATAAAGTGATATTTTGATGGAATAAAGTTTTCTTTGAGAGTTTTTATGGATGTAGAGGTGATTATAAGATTATTTTAACCTATGAAATCGAATCTACAATAAACAATGGTGCAAGATCTTTCAGTGCAGCTTTTGTTGTCTTTTAGCAGCTTCCATACAAAAGTAGAAGTGGGAGTTCTGTAGTAAATGTACTGATGGCTACCAGGCCTAGGAATCGTTAGGTCAACACACATCTGCTCTGTGTACATTCTGCAAGTACAGATTCTGTATTTAAGATAGTTACTTTGAGTTACCATGCAAAGTAACTTAGTATGGTAAGAATGGTGTCACAAATGCTTTTTTGAAAATAAAACCATTTGGCAGTAAGTTAAAATATTAAGCACAGTATTTTATAGTTCCTGAGCACAAGCCCAAAGTTATACTGACAAAATAAGTAATTCTGATGTAGTGGTGTTGGTTTCGGGGTTGAGTATTTGTGTTGTTCCTCTAAAAATGCATCAAACTCTTGGGTTCCCTCTTTTATAATCTCCCTGGATACTGTCCAGGTTTTAGATGTTCTGACAAATCTTCCCAAGTCTGTTAGTATTGTTCCAGCTTGGAAATGATTGATCACAGAAGCAGAAACAGTACATCTTAAGACTAACAAATAAATTACATTGTACATTAGATGGAACATTAGAGTTCTTATTACTCCTCTAGAAATTCTTTATTTATATGTATTGCCCTAGAACCTAGAACTGGACTCCTCAGTCCAGTCCCATTGCAGAGAGAAGTGCCTGCAGTGAAGGAAGGCAAGAAATGCCTTTTACCAGCAGAGTGATGAATTCAGTTGAATTCAGAGAAGGTTTCTTTTATCTCTTGCTTAGCCTCTTGTGTTGTGTGGGATGTAGTATTGGTACCATATGTATATACTTACAAAGCGTACTCTATTACTATATATTGTGACTGTCTGCTGACTTCTAAAATTCATTTTAATGCCATAAAAATTGTATTGATTGGATTAAGTGCTTCCTATGTAAAAGAGGAGTAGAAAGTGTACTATAAATCAATGCTAATTTAAATGTTAATTATTTTAATTTTTAAAACTTAATCTTTTTATCTTACATTTTAATTCAACTTTTTACTTTCTATCTTTCTTGCATTTTTTTGTCAGTTCTTATTGTACAGGAATATTAAACTACATGGCGTGGTAGGTTTTGGTTTTTTTTAAGATAAAAGTTCATCAACTCTCAAACAGAGGAAAAAAGAATAGCATAAAGGAAAGCAGTAGCAGAGTTTTTGGTCATACTGCCACCTTATCAGCTTCCATGAGCATGTATGTTTCAGTGAAAGATGTTATTTCACACTGTGTCCATTTGGACTACCTTTTTCAGTTTTCCCGATTGAACTTTAAAGAGGGAAAATAATCTGAAATGGGCTTTATTAAAAAAAGCAATGAAATCTCTTTGAGCTTATCTTTTTAAATGCCAGTTTTATTGTTGTAGAAGTTAAGGAATAGAGAGGTTTTTTTCCATCAATTTTAGCGGGAAATTAAATGGATTCACATTTCAAGATCAGTTGGGTGCTTTAAAAGATCTCACTGGGTGGGCTGTTACTTCCCCTGTTTTTTAATCTCTATCTCTTTCTCCAGAAGTCTACCTTCCCCTGAGCAGTCTGTCTGACCTTTCCTTTCTGCCTATCGTAAGAGTTAATAAATTCCAGAGAATTTGGGAGAAAACCCAGGTTCCTTCTAGTTGTTAAATCCTCTTCTAGCTGTGCAGAAGCAAAGGAGTGTATACCTTTCCTTTTCAAAGAGGGATGTCCATGAAGATAGTATAAAAAATGGTCTTTCTGTTGTCATGTGCATGAGTGTTCCAGGATCTTGTGCAGTCCAGCAGAAGTTGCCTTACCTGTACAGATGAGATGCTTCATTTGCCATTGGAGGGCAAGAGCTACAGTACATTCTGGAAAATTAAACTGAGATTTTTTTTTTCTGTATCCAAGCTAGGATCAAACAAAAACTAAACAAGAACTGTAAAAAATCTGTAGTAATGAATTAATATTCCATTTCACAAGAAATGTCCTCCCATTCTTTGTTCTTTTTATCAGTAAATGTGTTTGTAGCTGCTACTGTTCTATTGGAGTGGAACTTTCATAAAATACTGTGATATATGTTAGTATGGGAGTAATAGTAGCTCCTTAGTACCTCTGTTTCTGTAATTACTGCACACCTGTAATACAGGCTTTTTATTCAAACTTACCATACTTAACAGTTCCTTTTTTAGCAGTAAGAGCACTTGGAAGATGACAACCACAGCATATATTAAATGTATCATTGTTAATTAACAAAGTCTTAATCATTTATTCAGCTATGATTAAGTTTGAAACAAGTTCTACATTGTGTTAGGTAACTTTTGGCTAGCTTGCTTTTTAATTTGTAAACTGTCAGTGAAAACCTAATAACAATTGTTACGTGTTAACAGGCTTTGCTTCTGCTTTTCTAGGTGATAGTTTGCTACTCTTGTCACTAGTCAACAATAGCTTTTTTTGGATAGAGGTTTTAGTGACAGACAGTTACACTTCCATTCCTTCCTGGGATGAGCATAACTCCTACTATCAGGATTCTAGTGCAGGTGCAAATTACAAATTTTCTTTTCAGGAACATTTGCTAGTAATTCAAGACTTCATTGAATGTTCATGCCAATAAGCTAAGTGTTAGAAAGTCAGCAGAGCGTATGTAAAGCTGTGAGAACACTTGAAGTCCTGAAAAACCCAATTGCGTGATGCGGTATGCATGATTAATATAACTTCAAGGAAGGAATCCAGTCTGTCAAACGTCTCTGCCAATTGCATTGATGACAACCTGCTGCCTTTTTGCAAAACTGTTCTCCTTACATAACACTGCAGGCACTTGCTGTCTGAGAAGTAGTAATCTTGATTACAAACAGCTTTTAAATAAAACAAACCCTGAAGGTTTGTTTTCTTTGCTAATAGTTTAATGGAGTTTTTTTAAAAAATAACTTTTTTTTTTTTTCTACTGAAGTACATCAATGTAGATGTATCATTTAAGCTTGAAACCTCGTATCTCCCCTGGAGGATTCCTCACAGCCTTTAACTGAAGAAAACAACCCTAGAAAACTCAGTCTATAGCTTGTATATTACTTTGTCCTGATATTAGGACTTCTTCAGAAGTGAAGACTGTGCTGAAAGATCTTTGATGTATCAGAGCACAGGCTGTATTTCAGAACAGTAAACGTTGTTCTGATGGCACTCAAGCATAAAGCGTTTATTTTTCCTAAAAGCATCCTTAGGCATACTAAGGATAGTATATGCCTAGTTCAGAAACTGTCACTGACTTGTGACTCCTTGACTAACAAACATTGTTGCTGGTAGAGCCGATATTGATGTGATCCACTTGAAATTCTGGGTAGTGTCTCAACAGAAACAGATTTCTACTTTTGGGGTTTTGTTATTGATCGTATTTTTGAAAATTATGGATTTATAAAACACAAAGATGAGCACCTTAAGTGTTGTTTTGCATCAGTCAAAAAGAAAGAAATTTTTCTCCAGCAGTGTTTAGTTCATGGAAATGCTCACTGTGCATCAAGTAAAAGACAAAGCTTTGCTTTGTTTAATGTATGGAATCTAGTACCTCACTTGCTGCCTGCATTTTGACAGTAAAGAGCTTCCATATCTTTAAGTGCTATCAGTAGAAATGCAAGCAGGAATTCCTGGTGTAATTTTGAATTCAGAATAAGTTGTGGAAAGTTACAAACACTGTCAGAACCCATGAAAAAGGTAAATAATTCTAGTAGGCTGTGAATAACATTCTTAAGTAGAGTGGCTAGATGAAGCAACAAATTAAGGGCAGAACCCTGTGCTATGATGAATGATTTTATAAAGAGTAGATAGAAATTTTCATTTCTAATAACCATAGTAAGTAGAAGGAAATACAACAGTCAGATCTCTAGGGAATAAGAAGTATTTTGGTCTGAGTATGTTGTAGCTTGCAAAAGACTACTGAGAGAAGTGACTAATACCACAGTTGTTAGTGTAATTATGACTATAAAAACAGGATCCGTTTTTTCTTCTGGCCAAACTCTGCCCTGAAGGCATTGTAAAAGAACACTCCAGGAATCCAGGCCTCTTGCTGGTGGACCCAACTTTTCAAGCCCCTATCCTGATATGAAATCCTAAATTACATCTGTCGTGGTAGCTTGAAACAAAGCTTGTCAAGGTTGGTACTTGGACAAAGGAAACCTGTGTATACTCTTAAGTGTTGAAATTATTTGGCTAAAGACAGGATAAGATCAAAGAGATCCAAGTCTCTTTAGCTGGAAAGATACATGGAAAGCAAAGGAAGTAGCTTAGTAAATATTAATTGGATCACAAAGGTCAAAGCTGGAGTTATCAAAAATAGCGTTTACTCCTTGTGGCGGTGGAAGGGAAGGAAGATGCTTAAGGAAGCTTTAAGTGTTTATGAATGTGTAGGAGACTGTGAAATGTTAATAAGAAAAGCCCAGTACTTATGAGCTTGTAAAAGGCATACTTTTTGGCACAATGTAATTCAGATTTGTTGAATCATCTCTTGAAATATGTATCTGTTTAACTTCACCTTGTGGTTTTGGTAAACTAATATATATTGCAATATTCAAAATATTTGAACATGATAGACTTCTCAGCAATGCTGAGACTAAAGTGTCATGTACAGTCTAAATGGGGGTTTCAACTTCTGAATTGCATTCTCAGATTTAGTCCTTATCTTTGCTGAACTGACAAACTTCACATAAGAAATGGGGGCTTGAGGGACTGGTCTGGTAGTCATGCTGCCACTGATGTGGCAACCTTCTAATACAGACCACCATAACCAAGGAGGGTACGTGACAGAACATCTCTTAAGTGCTGTGCTCTGACAATGGCTTACGAGCTGAATTACTTCCATTATTTCTTCAGTGTTAGAGATCAAGGAGGATCCTTTGCTTGTCACTGACAGCACCATAAAGCCTTGCCTCATAAGAAAGTCCAGGAGTCTTAAGTAAATGGGAGGAAAAGTAATAAGAAAAAGACAAATAATAAATTAAATGTAAAGAGTTACAAGTCTTAATAAGAAAGGACTACTTCTACATGATATGTAATATCAAATGCTGGGAGTAAAGCAAGAGGATGGAGATACAGCAGGATGGTGTGGGGGGAGTGGAGAAAGTATGCCAGTAGACTGAAACAATTGAACAGATTGTAGGGCAGTAAAAGCTGTTCAGCTTTTCAGATAATAGAAAAAAATTTCATGGTAGATGTTCTAAAAACAATATTAAAATCCCAATGTCACATCTTTGATATTCTATTGCCTTTGTTTCTGAGATGGTGAAGTCTTGTTTTGTGTAAATATTTCTAAACTAATGATTTTTTGTGGAATTGTCACTTCCTTGCCAATATCTCAAGGTGTGATATGTTCTATAGGCAAAGAACAAATTTTCCCTAGATCTAATAATTCTGTGTTGCCTGTCTCCTCCCAGTAGGAGTTCAACATTCGTAGCTATTATGTTTCTTTTGTTTGTATGTAGCTTTGTATCCATAAGTGATCAAATGTAACGAAAGAAATCCCAAAACATCAGTAGAAGTTGATCTCTAATGTTAGTTGCTTCGTATTCAAGTAGTTTAGAGGCAACCCTAAGTAGTAGAAGTAAAAATGCATTTTACGTACCAAAACTTTTGGCAGGCTAATGGTGGCACTTGTGAAAATAGCAACAGCAGTCAATTCAAAGCTGCTAAAAATATTGCATGGCTATTAAAGCTTAATCGTGGAGCACAGGGGACTAACATAACAAAGTAAAGGTCTACCCTTGCTCCTGCCCTTCTGTGATTGTTTATAACTTCTACAAAAACTGTCATTTTTACAGCAGTGCATCTTGTATCAGCCACTATTTCTCATTCTGTATTAATGTTACTAATTCTGTAACATGTAGCATATTTCTTTGAAACTTTAGCGCTTAGATAGCTTTGGTAGTCATGATAGTTCAGTATGTCTCTATTGACTTAATTTATTCTTTTTATATTTTAAGTTTCTTTAAGTTACATATTTTAATACTCTTCTTAGCAACTTAATGCTAGAAACTTTGTCAGCTGGTACAGCTTTCTGCAGGTGCAATTCATGGGATGAGGCAAACAGTGAAAGCTAAAGAGGCTGTAATTTCTTGTGGGGTGTCCTAGAGCATCACTTCTGCTACTTGTTCTGGACCACAAGATTGGTAATGTCTTGAGAACAAATGTTTCACTTTATTTACTGTGCTGAATTTTTGATATATTAGAATGCCCGTTAGATTTTATTGATCTTTTCAGGAGAATCTCCCATAGATGCTCTCTGGCTACAGCTACTAGCACAGTGTAAATCGAGGATGTGCATAGGAACAGCTTTAAGAGTAGTTTTCCCCTCCCTTGTTATATCTCATCCTCCTTTGGTAGGAAGCATCCATTGCTGAGGAGTATGGCAGAGAGAGAAATGCAAAAGAACAGGACTTCAGGACATCCAAGTGGGGCAGTGTTACAACAATGCTGAGTGTTAGCTGTGTATATTAGCACAGTAGGAGATGCTTTGGTGCTGCATGTTTTTATAACTGTGGCACCTGTCTAGATTTGGCAGAGTTCATCCTTTTTATAGTATCTAGAAGACTGTTCCTTCTCTTAAGCAATATCCAGATTTAGTTACAGCAGTTTTGTGACTTCCAAAGCAAAGTTTGTATTAAAGGACACTCAAACTTTTGTAGTGGTTTGGGGTGGGTCACTGCAAAGGTAGTTGCTGAGACAGTATTGCTTCCTACAGTGCTGAGTCAACAATTAGATGTTAATTGCAAAGTTGGTAGCAGCTGTCTTATAAATATCTCTTTATGCTAATGACTTCCCAAAATGTTAAGTTTTTCAGGATCAATGAAGCTGTTAAGGGTTATGGTCCTGGGAGTGGCAGATAGCCACAGAGCTTAAACTGTATTTATTGCTAGTGAAGATTAGAACAACTGTTTTAACCATTTGTTTGCTTTCATCCTTACTTTTTTCCCCGTAATCTCCCATATCTCCCATAGCATGTCCCTACTTTTTTTTTTTTTTTATTTATTGTGGTTAATTATTTTCAAAGTATTTTGATCATACGTATGTATAGAAAATAAAACACAATAACTACAACACTGCCACACCACAAACCCAGTTCTTTTACACAGTGGACCTTTTCTGTGATTAGTCACTGATATAGCAGCATCTCTTTAACAATGAATTCTGTGGTTCAAAATATCTTTATTCAGTTATTTACTGGCTATAGTGGTTGCTAGCTGTACTATGTCAGTAGCTAAAATACAGAAAAGTTGCTTATATAACTTGGAATAATAGGTTTTAGTGGCAATTTTCCACTAGAAGATCAACTCTGGTAGTGGACTTTTACCTCACCATTTGCAAACTCCTAAAAATGGAACTTAAAATATACATTAGCAAACTTTTCAGTCAGTATTCATAATTTTTAAAGTAATCTTCACTTTCTTAATATCTTGTTGTAGGGTAGGTATGACATAAACTGCACTCAAAGAGGTAATGGAATATATTTGTTACTGACTTCCTTGCTTCTCTATCATATAATTTGAGATTTGCAAGGAAATACTATATGTGATGCCAATATAGTTTTGATAGAAGTTGGGAGTAAACTGATTTTTTTTTTAATATTTTTTTTTTCCTCTTGAAAATACGTGAAGTATGAACATGCCTGATAATGGTATTTTACAGTAATATCATATAAAAGGAAGAGCCTTGTCTCACCACAGGCAGTTGTGAAGCATCTCTGCTTTTAAGAAGAAAAGGTGATCGTTAGTTTTAACCATAACAAACAAACAATGAAAGGTAGGGCACAGGAAAATGTGATTACACTACATCTGTCATCTAAATAGATATTTAATTTAGATAGAATTAGGCATTTCTTTAAAGGCAGAATTACAATAGGTTTTGTAAGTTAAGCCGATAAAACTATTTCTCAATAAAACTATTTTATTTCTCAATAAAATTATAATTTATAATTATTTCCATTATAAAATTACTTGTGTAAATAATTTCCTGTACAAGACTGCCTTATAAATGTGCCCTCTATGTTTACTTTAGCACTAAAACCCAAAACAATATTTAAATTTTCTCAGACTTCTCTTCAAGAACAGAGTGGGTTAGCATTGTGTGATTTTTTTTTTTTTTTTTTTTGACCTTTTATACCTTTTTAAAGACATCTGGAAAGAATTGGAATTGCTGGGAGATAAATTCATATTACAGCTATGGTATTTCTGTGTTTCTTGGAGTTGATTGTGATTTGATGCTAATAGTTCCATTGTGATCTGAGTAGTGGTGTAATGTAAACTGTCACCAGTGACATTTTTATACTGTGACAGCTTTGTTTCTAGTGTCTGGGTAATTGTAAATTAGGCTAATAGACTTTTTAGCTAGAAGAAAGAGACCTTTTGTTCACCTTGTTCTTGAATGTGTGTTAAGTAAATGTGTACAGTAATTACTCATTTTGTTTAAGTATGTAATATTTTACCCTTAATCTTGCACTTGTCACTGTCAATAAGTAATGATATAATTTTGTGTAGATTGCTGAGTATCGTGTTGCCGAACTGGCTTGGCTTTTTGTTTGTGGCTTTTTTCTTTTCTGTTTTTCTTATTTTCTTAAGCGAAAGCTTTCTTCTCTGGGAAAGTAGTATGTGCCCATATTTGCAAACCTACTCAATAGTGACTCGTACTACCCTTCTGAAAGCATGTTTAATCTATAATTAATCAGGAAATATAATTCAGTACTCTAGATCTTTAACTATTCTATATACATAAAAGCAAGTAACCTTCAGTTACACTAATGTGGTAGACATCCTTAAATGAATAATCACCTAACCATAATTTTATAACTAGGATTGTGTTGTTTTGCCCTATATATTCTTGCCATGTGTGACATAAGAGGTTTTTTCACAATTTTCCTTATTAAAGATTCTTAAAAAAACTTTAAGTTTTTCTCCTAAATATATAAATGAACAATGAATTAGAAATGGCTAATTAGAAATGACTCAGCAATTTATTAGATGCCTCCTTGGAATTTGTGTTTACATAAAATACAAAGGACTATTTTGAGCTAAGAAAGAATTGTTTCAACTAACAAATATTAAGAATTAAATTGCTGGATAGTTTCCTGATGCAGCAGGAAAACTTTTATTTCCCACTCCCTCCTTTTAGTTTATCCAAGAGAGAAACTGTTTTTCTTTCTATCAGCAGCATCCAGGATTAGGTTTCTTCTTAATGTACCTGGATAAGGTAAGAAATATTTTACTAAAAAAAAATAAAAATAACTCTATGGAAACATACTCAGCTAGGGAGTGGTGTCCTACCACTGGTTTTCAAACAGAACTTCCACTCTGCTATTAATGTCTAGAGATTGGCTGTGTAATATAGTCTTAAGCATCTCATAATTCTTGTATTCTTATGTGTTTGAGAATTACTTGCTTTTAATCTTTCAGAAGTTCAGGATATCTGCAGTGTAAAATACAGTGATACCCAGTAAGGAATAATTACCACTTAAAGATTTTAATTGTGCTGTGGAATAAAAAGTAAATGTATCCTTGGACTGCATGGTACAAATAGGTTTGAAATACATTTCGGAAGAGTTAGTCCTAAAAGATGACTCAGATTGTGACTATCTTCATTATAATAGTTTTCTCTAATTGCGGAAATTCAACTTACACAGATAAGAACCCACTGAATAATTTCATGGTAAGAAGAGATCAGTTATCCAAACTAACTATATTTTCTGTATGTATGATTGGGAAAGCTTTCATTTACTAATCTTATGGGGTTTTTGTGAAAGTAATACATACCTGTTAATAGACTCTTAAAAATCTCTCTTTACGCTCCTTTTGGAGCATAAGAATAGCATGGCTATTAAAATAAATTAAAGTAGTAAAACAAGTGAAGGTTAGGACTTTGTGCTAGGGTTTCCTTTTGGAGGCATTTCCAGATATTTGAGCTGTGTACGTGTGTTGTGGGGTTCAGCTTTAGAAGTTCTGCTTTCAAAGCAGGAAAAGGGGGGTGAAGACCCTATTAATGGTAATCTACTGTATAGGACAATGCTGTACTAGAAGAACAACTCCTTTACTGTGTCCTTTACAGATAGTTTAAGTACTGTATTTTTCAGTCAGTCAGGTTGTAAATATACTATTCTGCTTCAATCTGGTGGTATAAAATAAGAGGGATAAATTCTTAAGTGCCTAATTGGAGTTTCATGCTGCAGGAACTTGATGTAAGTGTCGTGAAAAATGAAAGTGTTTGTGGATACATGCATCAGGTTACTCCCTTTAAAATAACGTATCTGTGGAATGGCTTAGACTAACTTCCACCTGCCATTTCTGTTAGAAAGCATGTTATTGTCAGCCTCAAAGATACTGTAGTGTTAACAAGAGTCATTAATGAATTACATAATCTCAATAAAGAGGATGTAGTGATCTATGTATTTATATGCAACATTATGGATTATTATGGATTTCCTTTACTTGTTTTCTACCTAGATTCTTTAGCTTTTTATCTGCAGTGGCTATTTTAGATACTGTAAATAAATATTTTGGTTCCAGATTAACTTTGAATTTAGGGTTATCTAAGGTAATAATAACACCAAGGGTACAAGCAATGTAAAACTGAAACCTTTTCTAGCACTCACTCTGCTGTTCCAGGTACTGTTACTGCTTTATGCCTGTATCTTCCTAGCTCCTTATGAAGTGGAAAGTACTTTTAGTGCCTTCTGCTCTAGAGATGAGGAAGTTGATGTTTAAGAAATAAAAGATTGAACTTAGTTCTGAAGCACACTGTACGTCTGGGTTTAAGCCATTCAGAATTTGTACCTACGTAAGTCCTAGGCTATTCAGTAGAAGAGAGAACGAATGGGATAATTGTCAATCAAAGTATTTTTCCTCTCTTTTCTTCTGTGTATTACTTCATGTTGCACTCCCATTATGAACATTTGGAGAACTTCAGTGATGTGGGAGTCTTACCAGGAGCTTCTAAGTGCCACTACAACTGTAGATGATGTATATGTTCCCACTCCCCAAACTGCTTGCTCCCTGTATCATGACTTGCACAGCAGAATGGCAGCAGGCCCTGCCACTAAGGTCATATGCATTTTATGCAGTTGTATAAGCACTTTACTTTGGGTATTTCAGTTTGCTCCTTGGCTGTTTGCTGAGGACAACTTAGTATGAATTGTTAATATTCTAAAAACAGTATTTAGATTTCAAAACTTACTGCCTGAACCTAAATCACACACACGCTTGCTTCCCCTAGCCTTTTATAATTTAAAGAATCTAAGTTACTCCTTGATGGAGGATAGTTCTTCACTGATGAAATGCTGATGTATTTGTTAATAACAGTGGAAAACAAGAATAAAAGCAGCAGAACAATGGTATTGCAAAATATGTCTCTTTTATTTGCCCTGAGAAAACAAGATGTGATTCTGAAGTGAAATAAAGGGTTACATTTTGCTGGAACAGTAAAAGACAAATATACTCTGACATTAAAAATTAAATGATACTGAAAGAGGGAAGAAAAGTAGCTGCCGGATGGAATCTTTTTACTTTGTGATGGCCCTGGCTTGTTGGCTCATACTAAGAAAGATGGAAAAGCTTTTCTGTAATGACATAAATATGATGGATGGTAAGCAAAATCAGCAGTTTTGACTAAGATCTACCACCAGCCAGCACTACATGATCCCTGTGGGTTTGGAGCTTTCTGTGCAGTTCTGCAATAGGTGCCTGTGCTGCTGGGCAGATGCAGTCTCCAGCGTGCCCTGCAGTCGTATTGCCTCAGTCATGAAGGCACAGGGGAGCTCCTGGAATGGATGGCAGGCCCCTTCTATTATTTTCCACTCTCTGAGAAGAGGAGTTCATTTGCATGCCTAGTTTTTCTGGGTGTGGTGGAGACAAACCTAAAGCCATGACTATAGAATGGAACTTTAATGCAGGGGAAAGGAAACAGAACTTAAAGCATTGACAGTTCATCAGATTCAATCTTAATGCGAAGGACCCTTACTACTTCTGTGGTCAAAAACACTAACTAGAAGCCTGGTTTTCTTCAATGAGTAGATGAATGTTTTGCTATTTTTCCTATCTTACCATGATTTTAGTTCTAGGAGACTTGATTTCTGAGATTATCCTGTGATACTTGAGTTTTTTTCTGAGCTGAAGTTACTCGTTGAGCAGGGTATTTCTTTGTCATGAAGGAGGAACAGTTTTGCATTTGTTTTCATTCACTTGCCTTTTAAAAATATCTAACAGAGGACAAGTGATAAATATGAGTTGTTTTGATTGTTGTTGAACAGGGCAGTAGAGTTCTCTTAGTAAACTCCTGAGATTCTGACTCTGTTTTATGTATCCTGTTTGAACAATGGGATTTACAGTTTCCAGCAGCATCTTTTTCTGTGGACTTGGTACGTGGCAGAAAAGAGAGTCCTCAATAGCCCATGGCATGCTGTTTGCATTGGGAAATTATGAAGTGTTACATGATTTTCTTTTTTCTTTGCTACTTCCTAACTTAGAGAAAGTAAAAGATAAACAATGATGAAATTAAGCTTTTAGTTTTGGATTTGTATAGCCAATTCCTGCAGCCTGGTATAGTGATGGGATAAGCTGAGAACATGACAAATGGAAGAGTTGAAAGGCAGAAGTGCAGGTGGGTAGGATTATCTGAGAATGATCTGAGTTGGCAAATGGCCTGAGTAACAAATACTGTAGCCTACAGCTGCAGTTACCATTGCTGTAAGATTCAGCACTCAGTTTTGTCTTTGAAATAAGTACAAGTTTGGATCTACTTGTGGCAGTTCTGCTAGTAGAAGTTCAGCTCTGCTGAGCTGAAAGTGGTTCAATAGAATTGAATTCAATAAATGGCAATTGAAGGCCTTTGGCACTTAATCTCTCTCCTCACAAGAGGTGTGGATGTTAAAGACATTGAGAAAAATTATCTTGGATGAGTCCTGCATGAGTTATTTTCATCCTTTTTTTTTCATTCATAGTCTGGTTCCCATAAAAATGATTTGTCTTACAGGGAGGGTCTTCAATGCTGGGATTAAACTAGTGTAAAACTGTAGTCTGGAATCATAGCATAATGGGGTGTCTTCTGGCTCCCAAACAATGTAGCTTTGTTCAAAAGTACTTGAAGTAACTCTGACTGTTTTTGAAATAGACAGTCTCCTAGTCAACAGAAGTGGTGGATTTGAATTTTTTTTAATTAATTTAGAAATTATAATATATCTAGCAATGACAGAGTAAGTATGTTTTGCAGCTGATCACATAACGTTCCCTTGCTGATGTATTACTCCACCCCCATGAGTAACTTCCATATTGATGACGATAACTGCGTTATTTCAGGTGCTTTCAGATTTGACACTCAGGTGTGATATGCTGATTGGCATGTTCTGTCACTGCTCCTGGCAGATGCCTTTCCTCCTAGTCTAGTCAGAGAGGCAGGATTTCAGAGATCTCGGGTTTTTGCTGTACACTCAGTATTACCCAGAGGCTCTAAATCTCTGTAGCTGAGTACACAGTAATTATTTTTCTAGCTTACTGCATGTGTCTCTCTCTGTTGCTGTTTTCCATGACTTGGTGCTACAGAGCTGATCTCAGATCACAGGCAGGGGGTTAATATCTTGTAGTGATCTGGCAGGACGTAGTATCAGTAATTGTCATTGATGGATTGACCAGCTTCGTCACCTTCCCTTTCTCAGTGTGCCAGAACTGTTCTCAAAGCTTGCTTCCTCTATCTGTTTCTGTACTACCTGTCCTGAGGAAAAATGGAAAACTTAATTACCAATGACAAACTATCACGCACCTTTCAGAAGCAGTGGTGTATTTTTTTTTAAATAATTGCAAACACTGGGAGTTTCTTTGTTGAAGTACAGGATTTCTGAATGAATTGCCCTCCTCAAGCCTTTTGTTGTACTAACTCGGTAAAAGATATATTCTTTATATTGTTTCTCTTAATCTATTGAAGATTATCTTTCTGATTTGCAAATCTATTAAATATAATAAAATATAGTGTTAACTCTGCAGTTGTTAGGGTTTTGGGATTTTCTAGGTGTAGTTGCTACTGTGTAGTTGCCAGATTTTCTGGCTAGTGGTCTTAGGGCTGAGACAAGGGTAGTGTTGAGAAGATCAGAGAAACATTGAGATGTTTGCCAGAAGTGTTCACAAAGCCTGCTAGTCCAGAAGAGTTATATTTGAAAGGAGACATAGTGGGTCTTGAAAAATGAATGGAGTTTGCAAGAACAATAACTTGAAGTGATTTAGTAGTTTCCTTACTACAGGGGTCTCAAAACCTGATCAACTTCCTGTAAGACTTCGTTGAACCACTATTGTGAAATTGTCCTTAGATACTACATAAGGTGCAGCAAATGTGGATATCTTTCTGGCTTTACTATTTAAATTTCTCTTTTTGCAAAGATGAAATACCTTTCTGTATTAAATTCTTAAAATAGAGTTTTAGAAAGAAGATAAAATCTTTGGCAAGCAGTCCTGAACAGCATACTACTAATACACTTAAGAAATTTCTCATAGGAAATTTGAGCTCTGTAATAGAAAGCATGTTTTCAGATTAATCTAAATGACTGTATTATTAGAGTGCAATGGTATATTCTCAGCCAATCAAGAGTAATTTTTTCCCCCTGATCAGTCCATGGGGTGAAAAGCAGGCGCGTTATCTGGTTCCTGTTGATGGGAGCCAGGAGGAGAATAATCAGCCAAGACTTATCCAGTCAGCATGTGGATGATACACAGATAGGAGTGGAAACCAGTGCAGTTTCCCCCTCTCATTTATACTCATTGCAGTCTGAGTTGTGTAGATGGATCCTGAGGAATAGCAGTGCTACATGATACACAAACTAGTCTGGGAAGGGAAAAGTACAACCAGCATGGCCCACTGAGAAAGCTTTTTGGTACAATGCTGTTTGTGTCTAAATGTTTGTCTGAATTAATTAAGCAGGTATATGATTTATCCATAGGACGAGTAATAGCATTGAGTAGAGAAAGATTTAAGATTCTCTTCTAAGAAAAGGTAACATAGAGTCTCAGTTCTAGTTTTTACTTCTGTCCTTTAATCCCTCCCCCTGCAGTTGGAACAACGGGGTATTTCAAAAGGAGAAAAAGTAAGAACTTTTCTTCCCTCTGACATGTTCTACAAGGAGAGGTCACTTGGCCAGTTGGGAGCCACACAGATTTTTGTCCAAAGACATATGTGACTTCTGGAACTGTCTGAAGTTCAGAGCGAAGAAAAGCAGCACTTTGCTCTGTTGTAAACTGCAGTTATTGCTCTGGCAAAGGGTAAACTCAGATCTTGGTGCAGGTGAGAAGCCTCTGAGGAGGGGGAAACTGCATATGTGGGGCTTCTTTCTGTAGTATCTATTGGTACTTGTCTGGGTTTAGACAGGTTATCTGTGCCTTGCATAACTTTGCAGTAGACTTGGTGTAGTCAGGGGAAAAAGTCTTCTAGAAAAAGCATACTATATGAGATGACTTTCTGAAAAAAAAATTGCTGTTCAATGGGACACAGGAGTATTTTCTTCCTGTACGACTCTGATGTGCACCTGCCCTTTTACTGTACTTGTCCTGCCATAAATTGTCCCACCATAAAGTTAAGTATGGCCCTTCTGGGCAGGGAGGAAGAATGGTCTAGAGAGAGAGTAGAATATTTATATAACGAATAAAGGCTGAAATATGCTGCAGGCTTTAATTAAGCCTCCAGAAACATTGTGTCAGAAGAAAGTAGATACCAACATGAACTGAGCACTGATCTACTATTCAGAGATCGTAACCTTGGTCTAATTACATTATTAGTATATAAATTATTGCATGAATTATTTATGTAAAATTAATATTACAGATATTAGTTGTCATTAATAACTTGGAGGTGCCTTTTTGTCACAGAAGAACAGATTAACATTATAATTACTGCATGAAAAATATATTGATGAAAAATTGCTGTTTGAGACATATCATTGTCATTAAGTTACATATTTTTTCCTATTCACTTTTGTCTGTTCATTATTCTGCATTTCTAATTATTGTCTTTGAGAAGAGCTGCTAACTTTGTGATTTATTAGTAGATATATTAATAAGGGATATTTTAACACCTAAAAGAATACAGGTGAATAGTTACTTGCGGAAGATAAAACAGAAGAAACTCTGCCACAGTTTAACAAACTAACTTGCAAGTATCATAGCTATGATTTTGAGTCTGTGCCAACTGTGAAATCTTGGTCTCAAATAAATGACTTGCCATTTGTTTTCTTCCTTTGAATTTTTTCCCCCCTTCATCTTCTCAAAGAAGGCGAGAAGAATCAGCAGTATAATTAAAGCCATAATACACATTGCAAGAAAACAGAGGTGTTGACATTTTACTTTAATTGTTTGCTGCCAACTGTTGGGGAATACTAGCTAGACAACAATTTAACACAGAAAAGGCATCTCAGTTTGAGATAATCAAAACAAATGTTGTGCCTATGTTGTAATATTTGTTGCGAAATGTTAAAACCCCATATTTGCTAGTGACCTCCTGAAGCTGCTCCGAGATGAATAATAGCTGTAGTTAAAAGCTCAGTGAGGAGTGCCCCTGTAGACTGACTTCTGGAGTAGAGAGGTCTTTTGTGCTTCAATCAAAGAATCATGATTTATCTTTGGTTAGATAAACATTTGGGCTCTAATAGCAAATACGTAATAACAATCTTTTCTAAAATGACTTCAGTGAAAGAAACTGAGACATTTTTCTTTCGGTGAGTGGCTTATCCACAAATTCTGCTTTCCTCTCGTTTACTGCCTGCTACTTTACTGTGTTCCATATGTGACTGTCCTTCCAGATGTCCTCTAGTCAGGAGCTATTCAGAGTTAGGCTACATTTTCCTGATGTGTAGTTGTAGGCTTTTCTTTATCCTTCATGTACTATGTACATCACTTTTAGGGGTCTGGGTGTGGGTGTTTTTTACTGCAACCAAGCAGTCATGTTTCTGTTAATTCTGGGTCATATGTGAATGGCCCAAATTCATTTTTTTCCAGCTTTATCAGAGGAAAAAAAAGGTAACGGGAAAGCTATTCTGCCTTTTGTGGGAGGCTGCTGTTTTTGGCACAGCTGCTCTATGAAATTAGGAAACTGCTGCTTACTCTAAAGTAGTTGCATCACTCATTAAAGATGCTTTTGTGACTTATTCCTAAGAAAACAAGGATTTTACTTGTCCTAGGTTTTAAGATTAACAGAGGTTTGAGAGTTTTAACAATTGTGACATGTTTCATTCTGTTGCTGCAAGTCTGGAATTGTCTTAATCAGAAGGTTTAATCTGAGCCTTTATTTTGGCTAAGTTACCTGGAAAAGGATAACCTCTCCTTTTCGATAGGAGCGGTCACTGCTATGTTATCTGCTGAGCCTCTTAGGGTAGGCGTTTGTTTCAGGGATCAGGAAAGAGGATTACCTTGTTTATTGATCCCAGCAGGGGATACATGTTAACAGTGTTATAAACACTGACAAAAACTGGTTGCTTCTGAGTGTGCAGAACAGGATAAACGTAGCTACTTCAGATACTTACTGCTGAAAATCAGCTTCATGCACTGTACCTAGTTGACTTAAAATTGGGTATTATGAATTACCCTATTAATTGTTTCAAGACTTCCTAGAAACTGTTCTTAACAATGGGGTTTGGTATTTGTGTGCCGCTGTGGTTTGAAGTTTTAGTATCTTGAGTGCTTCAGTTCTTTGCCTATAAAATAAGTATAGAGCAACTTATCTGAATTACAGTAGCACTGACAGGTGCTAGGATAGAACTATCAAATCCTGTGGAAGTGGTATTCTGACACGTGTAAAGATGAGCCAGAGAACCAGGGTTTGGTTCTTGTCTCTGTTACTCGTCTGTGGGATGACCTTAAGCTATTTCTGTCAGTTTTGTGTCCCTTTCTGTGTGTAGGCTTTTTCCTAAAACACAAATATGTACACACATACAACAAACCAAACAAACAAACAAAATCAATGTATTGATTCCTGGTAAACAATCTCCAGATCTCTGGATGGAAAATACTACAGAAGGCAGAGTGGTGGTGGGGGCGTGTAGAAACAGGAAGGAAAATTCAGAAAAGTAAAAATACTTTGCTTTCATCAAATACCTGATTTTGATAGTTCATCCAGAAGTAAGCTGTCCATGCTCAAGTTGCTGAGTGGGCTGAACCCTGTTTCTGATGAAGTCTAATCGTGTTTCAGTGGAAGTCTTTTGATGTATACCAGGACAAGCCGTTCAGGAGCACAGTCTTTCATTGGGTGGACATTTCCTTACAGAACTTAGTGGCAGGGTATCTTTGAATGCAATTGGATAAGTGTGATCAAGCACTCTGAATGCATCTTGAGGAAAATATCATGCAGTGTAAATAGTTGCAGGCAGAATTAGAAACAGTCATTATTTTGCTATGGAGACATTTCTGCCCAACATTACACCAGCTGATACTGAAATTTCACTTAGATTGTAGCAGTTCAGTGGCAAGCCACAAAATGTATTACAGACCAAAATCCTTGAGAACAAATCCTCATAAATTAATAACAGCAGAAAGCAATTATCTGTATTGCTCTTTTGGGAAAGTGAGTATTCAGTTAGCTGAAGAGCATTTTGATATTGAGGTGCAGCAGAAGTGTTTTTTTCTTTTCTGAATGGAATTTTATCTAAAGAATCTAAAAAAACCAAAGTGTGCTACAACATACTCTGCATCTGTACTTGCTTAAGCCCAGTACATGTTCCTTGCATCTGAGAGCTGAGTTTTACTGTTACAGTGAATAGTACTGTAGCATTTAGATGCTTAATGCGACGTCAAAATAAACTATGCACGTGATGTCTTTGTCAATAGAAGCCTTTTGTCTTCATTTTAGGCACGTGTACCTTTCTATTTCTTGTGTACAGATTTGTTTCACATAATGACATGGATTTTAAATTTAGGCTTTATTCTCAAACTGAACTATGTGGTGGTTCTAGCAGGAGCTGAGTTAGTTATACCTCTAGGAAAAGTTGCCCCTTTGCCATTTAGTAGATTTGTAGGTCAGGCCCTAGACTGGAGGGGAAAAACATTAATTCCTTTTCTGACTAAGGTGTTACATATGGCACATATTTCTCTTAAACGTAAGTTGAACTGATAACACTTCCATTCTAGCACTGTAAAGCTGAATCCACTCTAAAAAGGTGACTATAGAAAGTGATCTAGCAGCACCATGCATATTGTATACTTTATCGATGCATGTAGTCAAATTGTGCAACTCCTTTATGTAGTTGTATATAAAAAAAAGGAAAAACATAATTCTTCAGCATTTAAGAATAGGTAGACATGTGCTCTATAAACAAAAATGAAGTGTTCATTTGTTACCATCAGTGATATGCTTGAATAGATTAACTCCACTAAATATTTTTGAGCCATTGGATTCACATGGACACTTACATGTTGATAATCTTTACTAGGAAAGGCTTTTTTACATTTAGAGCAAAGTCAGAGCACTCTACTGCTGTATGCCCTATACATTACTGTGTAATATTCTGAATTATTTCTTCTGAAAAGAGTTCTAATTGCTCTGAAAACATTGGCTTCCTTAATGATGAATGAAGACTTGCAATTATTACCCTGACCTGAAAATTGAAACAAAAGATGTTGTTACTGCTTTAAGAACAGCAGCTTCTACTAATTTTGAAGTAACTGGCAGAAAAGTTGAGCTGCTCCAAACCTTTTTGATAAGTGTCTCTGAATTTTTTTAGCTGTATCTGAGAGGTCAGTAGACCTGCAAAAGCAGGAGTATTGTAATGAGGGTCCTCTGAATGACAGCATGTAGGACTCTGTTCCTGCCCTTCCCATTGTTTTTCTCCACAAATAATATGTGAATTCAGCTCTTCTCTAGGGAGATGACTAGAATCACTGGTGTTGGACTGTAGGGATTACTTCTCTTATCACTCATAGGTTAGGGCAGTCCTTTAAAACATGAGAACCATACTTCATTTCTCTCTCTGCTCAAACAATTTTGAGCTGTTAATCTTTTCTGTTCATGACACTTTTGTGACCTCTATGCTCGACGGCTTTCTCTCTCTTATTTTTTCCTGTTAATTCTCTTCTGCTTGGCATGAACACTTATTGACAACTACAATCTACTGCTTCCAGGATGAGTGTTCAAATCATCAGAAAATCATACCTTTTTTTTATTCTGTGAATATATACCTGTTTTAATGCAAAACGGAGAGTGGTTTTCTGGTACAGACAGGAGTCTCCCATCAGCACGCTCCAAAGCCTGACATTATGAGGTCAGTTCAGCGTATTTCAGAGCTTGATTGTCTGCGTGGGAAATGTTGATTGAAATCTTTGCAATTAAGCAGGCAAAGGGAGAAAAGCCAGATTTAGCTCACAATTGCTAAGAGTGTTCTAACTCTGGAGCTTGATCTCCTGAAAGAAAATGGAGGTATTCCACCCATTCTCTGTTTCTGTATTAATCTGTATATACTTCTGTATTTTATCTGCTTTTAAGTGCTGAAAGGGAACAGTTTCATTTTGAATGGAGCATTTTGCTTCTCACAACTATCGTTTGTTTTGGCAAAACGAGACAGAGTAAGTTTTCTTTTATAATCTGTTTGCAACCCAAACAGAAAAATCAGTTATTGAATGCAATTTGCTATCAACCAAAAAGAACTGCCTTCAAGTTCTGGCTTTTGTGTGGGGTTGGAAGGGGGAGAAAGGGTAATGTGGCTATTGGAGGATTATCCCTTCTTGAGCACTGTTGTATGTGGTTTTGGGTGTGTTGAGGCTTTTTGTTTGTTTTGAAAATGGTGAAATCTGTAGAAAATACTAAAGCAGTAATATACAATGCACTTTACAGACAAGTGAAACTTACCTTTAGACCTAGCAGAATATGAACAAAAGTTTTCATTAATAAGTTTTAGTGTGCAGTTTACATGGCGGTTCTGTGGGGATAGTTGTTTTCATGTGCAGTGGTGGTCTTTAGTATAGTTGTTATCTATTAAGATACCATTTGTACAGCTAATGGAGTGTTTTCTATATAAAGGTCTGCAGAAGGCAGAAACCCTGTTGGGAAGAACTTAGCTGACACTTCAGCATCTTCAGCCGTAGAGCACTGCATCACACCAAAATCAATCATGGTCGGCTAGAGCTGAGCCTTTACAATTTGCCAGAGGGCAAATAAAGAGTCCTAGTGCTAATGTACATTTGTTAGGAGCTACAAAAACAGTAGTAACTGTGAAACTCAGTAGCTGAAATACTAACTGGTGTTTATTCTTGTAAATGTGTATTGCAACTCTTTGGAAGCTGTCAGAAAAAACATGAATGATGCAGCGTGTTCATCTTTTGAAAAATGTAGGAAAAGGCAGCTCCTTTCTTGTTGTCTGCAGCCTTGTGTGAGAGAGAAGGGAGAGAAGGATAACCAAGAAAATGTGTGTAAATGGTTAAGAGGTAGGAAAAACCACAGAAAGACATAAGGAGTAACGGAGGGGAAGGGGTGTGTGGGGGTGCAATTGAGGCCTGGAATCTCAATCAATGGGCAGCAGGTCAGAATTCATCCAGGAAGTGAAGAAGTACAACAGAAGAAAACCAGAAAAACTTTGGGATAAACACTCCCAAGGCATGGTAGCTATTCACTGAAAGTCCATTTTTGCTGTTTTAAACCTAATTGCATGGGCTTATGCAATTTTCCATATATAAAATTCCATATAAAATATCCTAAGGAAATATATAAACCCAAACTTCTTGTGTTCAAACTGAATATGAAATGCCACACTCGATCTTTAAATTTTGGCTTTGTGCAGTTTTGAATATAACATATTAGGAGTACTTTGAGAGATGCATCTAACTTCTACTGTCCAATTCTAGCAGCCTGAATACAGAAAGAGCTTGGCTTCAGGAATTTTTTGTGCTTTTCTGCAGGCATGCACTGAATTTAGCACAAAGCAGTTACTTATAAAGATGTTTAGAGATCGGTAATATTTCTGTGGGGATTTCTGAGGTATGAGCTAAATATTAGCAAGAAATAAAAGTTTGTCAAGGGCATTTCTAGCACCAGATGCTTCAGAAAACAAACATTAATATTTTATTTATGCATTTCAACCTGTGTCTTTGTAAGTGTCTGTTTCACTTTCAATATGGAGAAAGAAATATTTATATAATTTTTTTTCCTGCAGATCGAGTCACAGAAGTGACATGCAAACATGCCTGTAGTAACTGAAATATTTTAGGGGGTGGAAGACCGCCAGGATGAGGAAATTCTCTTCCTTGTCTGTGACAGAAAAGGATTCTGCTGGTTTTCCTGGAAGTTAATTTCTTGTGTAGGCAATGAAATATATTTGATTTTGAGATAATATATTACTACAGTTATAAACTTCACTGTTTTCACTGCACATTGTGTTTCAAGCAAGAATTATGTTTCATTTGTTTCATTATTTTTATCAGGCTAGTCTTTGTGCACAAGTGTAGAACACTTGAGAGCTGAGCAGCCATAGGATCCTCCAGACCAATTGCCAGTGCTCTTCAGCCTCTTCATCCAGGAATATTGCTGGGTTTGCTGTAAGTATTCCTGTAGAAAAGAACTTCCTTCACTGTATGTGAAGTTAGGTAACATTTCAGTTTTCACTTGGCACAGCTTCTGAGTTGATGAGGATTCTGTACACATCCTAGCTTTACTGTACTTTGCTATAATTAAAAGCCAGTTCCGATTATAAAACTAGTATCTGTGGGGAAAGTGTTTCCAGGGTTTTTGGGCTTCCTGGAATTATAGCAAATGCGTTGCCAGCTAAAATGAGCTGAGGATGAACAGGATGGAGAAACATACAGTACTTTCAAAGATTAGCACACGATACTCAGAATAATTTTGTACTTCTTGTGTTTGACCAGTGTGAACTTATCAGTGGTGGCTTAAGGAGTTTTAAGGATTCCATTTTGCTTTGACTCTGAGGAAGTGACACATTTGTTAAGGAAGAGAGGGAGGACACATAACTTAAAGCCTCTGAAGATACAGTAGCTTGCTCTTACCTACTGCCGACTTGACTGCTCACTCTGCTGGCTTCTCCCTGGATTCTTGAGTTTCTGTTCCCTGTGGGGTTTCATAATGAATGTTCTCTGAACTCCCACACTTTCCACATGCCTTCCCACACAGCCTCTTTCTTTTTCTAAAAACAGATGGAAGAACTCAAACTCACTTGTTGAAAAGCTTTACACAATGCTGTTGAATCACATCTCAAAATAGGAACAAATCTTTAAATTCCTTTTAAAAAATAAAAGCTACAAAACCCAGAAAAAACCTTCACACACAAAAACCCTGACCCGCCCCCCAACAACATTGACAAGATATTGTGCAAGGGCAAAGCAACTGTGAATCAACTCTAATTCTTGCAGTATCAATCTAAATGAAAGCTTGTAGGTTAGCACCCATTTTAATAAAAATCTGTGATGTAGTTCACATAGCTACCAGCTGGCAGCAGCTGCCTGTGTACAAGGAGCACAGATATTTGCTAGTCAGAAAAGATGTATAAAAACTCACTTTAAGGTAAATATAATAGTGAAAGTAGGGAAATTGGTGGTTGACTTCTGCATATTTGGGGTGTTTACAACTAGACCTGAACAGGAGGATGTAAAGCCCATTAGGACAATCCTAATTCCTAATTTGGCCTACTTGGCCAAATTCCAGTAGCTGTTATCTCAAAAATTGCCCTAATATTTTGGGGATATAGGGATCTTTGTATTGTTGGGAATTGAGTCATAAGTCAGATAATGTACTTTATAGTGAGTTCATCTGACTCTCAAAGTGCAAAAGCTTATTAGAGCACATTTCAAGTGTACCAGGACTGTGCCAGACTCAAGTTGGAACGTGTAACTTTCATTTGACGGATATTAATTTGCCAGTTGATACCAAATTCTTCAAGTGTCTTAAGCATCGTTTTCTTTCATTTTTTTTTCCCCATAATAGAAACTGCCTAAATAGCAAGAACTTAGATATTTTAGGGATGTTCTATGGAAAACTGATGTGTGAGAGAAATGAAAGCAGTTGATCTGTGTACTTCCAGATTCTAGCAGCCTTGTCTTCTGGTCTTACGTTTTAGCCCAGGCGTTTTCAATGGTTTCTTCTGATAAAATAAACTTCACATAGTCTCTTTTCTTCTTTTTTTTTTTCTACTTTATTTCCTCACTGTTATGAAGAAGACACGAGGAATAAACCAGAAGCCTTAAAGGTCCCTGTCCTTGGGTCTGTCAATCTGTACCTGTACTGCAACTTTGATGCCTAATGTATCTTTCCCTACCTTGTACTTTGCTTTCTAGGGAGTTTCATACATGTTTTTGTTCTCTAGGAGAGACAATTTCTTCCCTCTTGCAGGAACATAGCAGCTGTGCCAGCTAAACTGTAGACAGAACTCTTTGCTTTACAGAATAAGTAAGATACACTGAGAAAGCTGGGGGAGGAAGGAGGGGAAATTAGTGTCGTCCTACTGTACCCTGAAAACAGTTTTTTAACTCGGTAAACTGATTTTAGTCAGAATGCTTGGTCTGTCTGAAGTTCAGTTGCTGCTCCTGTGGTTTCTTGTTTCTGGACAGACTTGTATAAACCTTTTTGTTCTCTCCTGGGAAGCAATGTTCCTAGGACAGTTCCTATGTCAGTATGAAGTCTTTTTATATATTTTTTTTTCTTAAGATTTTTTTCATCCCATATCCAGAGAAGGAGCATAGCTTTGTTCTTTTCTAAGCATGCGTTGCACCTATAGATGCACATGCCTTTCTGTATACCTCCCATCTTCCTTCAGTATTAACAATATTCTTCAGTGTGTGTACACTTCTAGCATAAATAATGAACTATACATGTGCTTTCCTTTCAGTAATTCTCTGAAAGCATTTTGGAAATTAGGTTCACAGCTTTTGAAAACTAATTCCTTCTGTCTCATCCTTCCCAGCTTTGAAACTCTAATTGTAATGGTCTTTATAGTTTTTTCTTTGGTCCCATGGTATTTTGAAGGGCTTCAGGTAGACCTGTTCTACTGCTTGTAACTTTCCAAATGCCCACCCCACCCTGCCTGAGTTTTTCTTATTACTTATGAAACTTAATGTTTTCATTAAGTCTCTGTCACATTTGTCAACTGAGTGTGTATGGAGGAAATGGGACCTTCAAGTCATGCAGGATGGGACATCTTGGTGCATTGTGTGGTTGCTTTTTTATTGCAGTTTCATTTTCTAGCTATGCTGGTGCATGCAAACAATAGTTGCAACATCTTATGTTGCATAGGTAAACAAGGTTTTCTTCTCTACACTCCTGTGAGTAATAAACATACAGGAGGAATTGTTCTTCATAACAATTGAGTTATTTTCTTGGTCGTCCTTTAATTCTGGTTGGTTACTGGTGTACTTCAAGGGTTTTGCTGATTTTCCTCCAGTATGACCTATTTTTTTTCATCGATAGCTGAGAAGCAGCATAGTTTAAAACATTGCAAGGAGTTAAAAGCACTGTGACTGACTCACCCGCTGGCTACATCTTAACGAGTTTACACAAAATCAGAGTCCAATTATACACTGTGTTTTTTATCAACTACAATGAGAAGACGGTAAGGAAAGAATGGCCCAGAGGGTAGGAACTGCATATGCTGTCATGGTTGGTGGTAAAAACATCGATAACATTTAAGTTTTGTTTTTAAGTTTAAAGGGAAACTCCTGGTTTTTGGATGTTTTTACTCTCAAAGATGCCTACTGTTGTGTGAGACTCTTTTCAGACGCTTTTACTGATTAATTGTAGGAATGTAAGGGCTACCCAGTACGCTGTTCATCAGATGTGCTAACTGCTTCATCGTTTTGTGGGTCACAGCAAAGCACTGACCGGTGAATTCCAAACTTAAATGATGCATGTTTTGCTTTTCTTGAATATTGTATGTTCTTTTTTAATAAGAAACTCTATTCTGGCCTTGAGTACTTACATTTGTAACTTCTCTGTTAATTTTGTAACTCAGGAATACATTTTCTGTGTTTGACAGTGTTTGATACTTGCTTTTGAGGGGGATAAAAAGTGATTATATTCTCGATTTCTGGTTCCTTCTAACTTAATGACCATGTAAGCCCTCTCATTGTTGGTAGAACTAGCTGCTTAATGCAGGATTCAAAGGAAGATTTTTTTATGAAAGCCTTAATGTAGGAAACAAAACTAGTAAAAATAATACAAATCTCTTTGCTTCTCATCTCTAGAATTGATTACTGTCTGACTGCATCTGTCAGTAACTTCTGATTATCGCTTAGGAGTGATCAATCTTGTAAACAGGCCTTTGGCAGGGTGTTCAAGACACTCCTGTGGGTTATTTGCCAAATACTTGGTGTCTGCCAGTATAAATCCACAAAGGAAGAAAACCAGTTCTTTACCATTGAAACACTCTCCATAGTAGGGAGACAAAAAATCCTTTAATTATGAGATTTGAGTTCAAGAATAGCAACAGAAAGGGCGATGGGAGATGACTACAAACCCTTGTCTGTCTTGCATGTTGCTGGCCTATAGCATTCTGGGCATCCTTGCCATCTATCCTATTATCTGTTTGTCAGGAATTCGAGAAGTACAAGCAGCAGGTAAATATCGGTCTCAGCTGACATCCTTTGCCAATAATTTCCTTCTGGTTGGGCTTTTTTTACCATACCTGAATATCTTTGTAGAAACTTAACAATGACTCGTAGTATCCGTATCTCATGTTCTGTCTCAAATATTGGCTTCTTATAGCATTGATAAAACACTCTATTTCATTGAAATGTTTGTATTTCTCCTGCATGTTCCCCCCTTCAGTTTTACTTCCATACCGTTAGTTCCTCTTCACGTGATATGGTAAGATTTGATTAGCTGAAGCAAAAGCAAAATGTCTGTATTAAATGGAGCCCAGGACCAACCCCAGTCTTGTTATATCACAGCTCTTTGAGGTTCCTGCTCCAGGGAGTTTGTCCTGCTGCCCTCTAGTGAAGGGACCTTCTGTTGGTGTGGGCCGAGATCTGAGAAACGTGCATGCCAGGTTGAACACATGAAACTCCTGGTACTTGTTGCCGTTGTGTTTTTTTCTTGTCATTGAAGTCAGTGTTCTGATACATATTTCATTTATGGTATCAGGGACAGGCACAATAGCCCTATTAATCTTCCCCCTTTAAAAATCACTTGTGCTTTTATAACATGGAACAAGTCTCTTTCATTTCAGATTAAGAATTAATACAGTGCTGTGTTCTCTGTATAATGTGATTTAGATTCAAAGACCACTGAATGCCTTACTGTATATTTTAAGACATAGACCAATTAGTTTTCCACTGCAGCTCCATTACAAAGTTCTGGTGGCATAAGGTAGCACTACAGTATAGATGTTGAATGGTAATTGTTGAGTCAGGAGACCCCAGTAGGCCACATAGTCTGTGCTTTGAAATTTCTACCTGTGATGAGCAAGCGAAGCATGGCAAGACTAATTCTGCCATGGTCCAGCAAGACCTGCATAAACAAAGTCATCAAGGCTCATAAGAAGTTGTGGATCAGAGCAGCACTGAGAAGTGAACATATTGTCGCTAATCATGAAAACTGAAAAATGCAGGCACTCCATTTTTAGATCTGATAAGGAGCACAGCTGAAGCCAAAATGTAACTGTAAAGTTGGCATTAGTCTTTACTGGAGAAGTTGCTTGTTTATCGTGTACATGAACACTTAGGTATGCAAAGTTAGTCTGTATCTAACGTGCTCTGTTTCTACCTCTTCATATGTTTTCTACAAGTTGTTACATACCTACGTCAAGTACCTACCCTTTGCATGCATTTTAGTATCTTATTTTGTAGTGAACACTTCTTAGATTTTTCTTTTTTTTTATTTTGCTGTACCTTTATCTGCATAGTAATTTGACAATTTTCTGTTCAGTTGGTATGCCAATGTCATAATCTCCAAAATGTCAGAAGAGCCAACTCCAAGTTAGGAGCAATATTTTTATTACTGTTCTCCCATAATGCTTTAGGAAAGCTCTTGGTAATAACATGAAAGTAGTAACCTATTTACCATTTTACATAACACTGTCAACATAAAACATCTCTGGAAAAAACACACAAATCAAAAAACTTTGTTGGTTTTCAGAGGCCTCAAGCTGATATTTGAGCCAAATAAAAATTGTTTAATTGTTTAGATGAAATAGTTTTGAATCAATTTTACATTTTATTAAAAAGGATCTTTTGAGTCTCAGAACGCACGAAGTGATTTTTCTGTTACGTAGAGGTTTATGTTGTCCAAATGCATATTGTGGGTGGAAGAAGCATCTGACAGTTAACTCATTATTTCTGAAACAAAGAAGATAGCATGTCATGACTGTTCTACTCACTGTAACTATACCAAGTCTTGTCACTAAGAAAATTCCTTTCACTTCTGAAAGAAAATTAGGCTCTATGTCTTAAGCTGCAAATATGTTGAGCTAATAGATACTTTAGGTACGTCTAATGCAAATCTGCTATCCTGTTAGAATATGGATGGTAATTGTTTTTAGTATTTTAAATTCAGGTGGCAAGCTATAAGAACAAACATCCTCTATTTGTCTTCTAAGTCTGCACACATTAAACCTTGTGAATTGCTCATTGAGGGCATCATGATTTTTCAGGACCAAATTTTAATATTGTTCGAGCCAAAGACATCGGTGTTTGCCCCACTTGTTATTTTATATTTACATAAACTTTTGATTAGTATAGCCTTAAATTTTTTTTTAGTTTTTTATATTATTGAAGTAGCAATTACATTTCTTTTTCTTTTCAAATGGGATTATGTACTACTTTAAGTCTGTAATGGACTTCAAAGACTTTGCTAGAATATAATACCATAATACTATATCTACGAATTCTTCTTGTTAAATTTCTTGTTACTGGTGCTAATCATGTGGGACCAAGAAAATAGCAAAACACTCTAAAAGGCTTTAAAAGCCTAAAGCAGGGTCTATAAAACTTGCGTTTTGAAAAGTCATTTGTCTATTAAATTATTTCTTTCCTAATTCACAGACGATTCCAAAGCTTATTCTTAGTAAAATGGAGAACTTGCTAGTCGTCTTGTTCCTTGCAAGGTGCTTATTTCCTTAGCTTCAGAATCCTGATTTCACTTGAACATGAAGGACCTCTCTATTGCCTCAGGGCACTCTCTGCCCAAAGAAATCACTAGCTTTTTTGGTAGGCTGAATTCTGGCTGTAGTCTACGGGGTAGAAAACCCTCCCATCACAACCAGTAGTCCAGTAACATATTACAGTAGGCAAGGTGCTTAATTTTCCTTGTCTAGGGTGATTTCTGAACTGAATTCCACTCTTGTGTATGCAAAATGGAGAAAGCTGCAGTAAGTAATAGAGCATTCCTAAATCTGTTAGCAGTGCCAGAAACTAAATTTCAGCCTATTGCTTGTACTAGGCACAACTTTCTGTGGAGCTTTGTGTTCTGTTGTATAGCTTTCTTCAGCTTCTAAGGGCATCTGAAATTGCTTATCAGGTCTGTTGTTCTCTTGGGGTACTGTTACTTATGCTATCAGAAGTTCTTGTATTCCACTTAAACCAATTTCCCCAGCTTCTGCAAGAGCTGAAACCACAGTGTAGCACAGGGTTCCTGACTGTCCATCACTCCCTTTGCCAAATGAGATCTTTCAGGCGCTTACGTTGTCTCACTGTCGCAGAAGATTCCTTATACTGGGTGATCCAGCCTATCTGGACTAAAGATGATGTGCTATAGTGCTAATACCACGCTCTACAGCAGCAGAAGAGCAGTCTCTCATTCCTGATACCTAATGAGGAGCTTCCATTCTGTACATATTGAAAATTATTCAAAAAAGGAGAAAAGAATATGCTAACACTTGTAGGTACTGGTCAGGTTTATTGCGATAAAAGGGTTGTAAGTGTTGTAAGTGTTGCTTGTAAGTGTTGATCACTTTTGTTACAATAAAAACTGGAGTGATATTTAAGAATTGATTTTTAAGAGTGTTTAGAAAGAAGGACAAATAAGAACCTTCATATCTATGAATATGTGCAGCTCACTTCAAAAGGAAAACTGGTAAAATAGAGAGATGCTATATGCACTAGGTGTTGCAGGTGTGTTAAGGGCCTTAGAGCTGTTACAGATATTTATTCCTGTTGAGTTTTGCAGAACTGAAAACTGAACACTTAAAAATGTGCCTTTTTCTCCTCTGCGTCCATGTATGATATCAATCCTTTACAGGCTCCTGACGCAGTGCTTTGACTGGTGTTGTGCTTACATCTGTAATGTACGAGGTTAGAAATAAACAAATACATGTTCACTTTATCACATGAGGTGATTCTACCCCTCTGCTCCGCTCTGGTGAGACCCCACCTGGAGTGCTGTGTCCACCTCTGGGGCCCCCAACATAAGGACATGGATCTGTTGGGGTGGGTCCAGAGGAGGCCACAAAGATGCTTTGAGGGCTGGAGCATCTCTCCTGTGAGGACAGGCTGAGAGAATTGGGGTCATTAATCCTGGAGAAAAAAAAAGGCCCCAGGAAGACCTTAAAGCCCCTTCCAGTACCTAAAGGGTCTCCAGGAAAGATGGGGAGGGATTCAGGGAGTGTTACCAATAGGACAAGGGCTAGTGTCTTCAAACTCAAAGAGGGAAGGTTTAGATGAGATATTAGGAAGAAATTCTCAGGGTGGGCAAGACACTGGCCCAGTTTGCCCAGAGAAGCTGTGGCTGCCCCATCCCTGGAGGTGTTCAGGGCTAGGCTGGATGGGGCTTTGGTCAACCTGGTCTGGTGGGAGGTGTCCCTACCCAAGGCAGGGGAGTTGTAACTAGATGGTCTTTAAGGTCCTTTCCAACTCAAACCATTCTATGATATATTTTTAATTCCAAGTTTAAATATTGTTTATCTTCTTGATTATGACCAGTTACCTTATGGACTGTGTATGATTGAATGTTATGAAATGCTGCTGATTTTCAACCTTTGTCATGTGTCAGTATAAACCACAGAATAAATAGCATTGTGAAGTTGTGGCAAAATAATTTTCTTATGCAATAAAACCGTGTTGAATACAGCTGTCAGTATAGTGATAGGAATTTTCATCTCAGTGCTTAATTAACCCATTTCATGCTGAGCAATAGTTTTTCTTTAGTCCATGAACTCTCATGAGGTTTTTACTTTCAAAAACTATTTCAGGTGGAGGGCAGGTTTAACCCGCTTGTTTTTCTGGATATTTTGGAAAGAAAGGTTGGCAGCTGTGCTCTGCTTCCAGTCCAGTGATCCCAAATGATTGCAAGGTCAGATAAAACAGAAGACCATGTTGCATTTGACCTCTTTGTGCCTACTGCAATGTATTGGCAGCAGTTGTCCCCAGGTGGTAAGTGAGGAGCTTTGGTCTCTGCCCTGCTGATACTTATGTTAATGACTGGAGAGCCCTGAAGTAGTGCTTATGGTATTTAATGCTGCAAAGCTTTTAAGTTGTTGTGCTTCTTTCCTATCACAGTTGCAAAGCTCTCTGTTACAAAGACGAAAGATGTAGAATCCGTGTGAAAATATAGTGAGTATGTTGATAAATACTTAAAACTATGCACAGTCTGCAGAACCAATCATAAATTAGACTATGAACTTTCAAGCTTCTATATCAAGAAACAGCAGGCTGTTTCTTTAATTCTTGGCATGTTGTAATTATTAATGGATCTTTTTTGGGTAAAATTTTATTTGCTTTTTTGTCTGCCTTACGAAGACTTAACAAAAATCCAAAAATCCCCTAAGCATAGTGTTGTTAAATTTGATCCATGCTTCGGGGAGAATGGAAGCTGAAACAAAACTGAGACACTGCTTATATGCTTAAGGTTGAAATCCTGCTTGTTCTGTCGTGTCTGTAAACTTCCTGGTGAATGTGCAGGTGAAGTTTTGCCCCTGGTAGAAGCTGCAGAAAGGACAGAGGAATGTTAACTGTGTGCTTGCTGTAGCAATGGAAAAACGATCCAAAGCATTCACAACAAAGTGTGTGATGTCTGCTTTTACACTGGAGGGT
Source organism: Scolopax mira (assembly GCA_004320125.1). Lineage (NCBI taxonomy): Eukaryota > Metazoa > Chordata > Aves > Charadriiformes > Scolopacidae > Scolopax > Scolopax mira. Next base: position 164,588 of record BJBW01000755.1, on the reverse strand, counting down.
ATGCCATGTACAGAAGCTCTCAAGTACAGAGGAACTGGGGTGCTAGCATTTATTAGAATCTCTGTAGAGGTATTCCTTAGTGACCTGGGTGGCTTTATTATATATCTCACACCATTGGTAAGTTACAGAAGCGCTGAGTACTACCTACTCCGTGTGTTTATATTGTGTGGAGAGAGTGTCCTCTCAAAGGAGCTGAGGATTCAGATCATCTTGGATAATTCTTTGCAAAGTGCAGAGCACAGTTCCTTCTCAGTGAAGAGAAAGAAAAGAATAAAATTAAATATGTATTTTGAGTAGATGATTCAAAACAGCAGGTTGTAATTTACCCTTATAGCTTAAGGATTAATGTGTGAAGAATCTTTGGAAAACAGATTTGATCTGCCTTTTCATACATTTTCCTCTCTGTGCTGCGCTCTGTTTAGCGCTCACTGTGTTGTATCTAAAGTAGACTTTTTTATTTCTAGTTCCTTGTCACTTTATGTTTGTCTTAGATCTGTGTCATCACAGTTGTTGCTGGGGTAGCAGATTATGATTTCTGCCATTAATAATGATACCACTGTTTTGGCTGCCAGAGCAGGAGGAATTGCTGAATAGTGTGCATTGATTATCTTCAGCTTAAGCAGCATAAATACTAAGGTGATTATGTAGTCAAACACTGCAGAGAAGACTTTTGGCTGTAGTTGAAATTGTAGCTTGAACTTCCTGTTTTGACTTTGACTTCCAAATTATACTTAAAATAAAAGATTTAGTTGCTGGATGACCTCTGGAGGGGAGGTGCTTTCTTTTTTTTGTTGTTGTTTAACGTACCGCCAACCATCCCCATAAACCTCAACCACCCCCAGTCCACTTGTCTTCTAAAATCCCAAGTCTCAAAACCAGCAGCTATTAGGCCTCTTTCTCATGTTTTAATGAGAAGTGGATTCAAAGTTAGGGGCAGGACGTAAAAAATCTACACTAGTTTAGGAAGAAAACAAACAAAAAATGCCCAAACCCTCTTGTGGTACCTCTACTGTTGTAGCTGACAACTAGCATTGATCATCTGGCTTAACATAAAAGATGGGGCAGGGTTTCTATGCCTGTTTGCTTCTCTACAGCCTTTTTAGTCCAGTGAATACCATGTGAATTTAATCTTTTTTTGTGGGGCTGGTCTCTGGAGATGCTGAAGGCCCCAGGAGTTTTTGCTCCGATGCATTGTGTTGAACTGGGAATCATGTAGATGTCTTTCTTTTTTGCCCTTTTGTTTCCTCTTCTTCCTTCGCACTTTTCTCTCTGGGCAATGCAATTCCAGGAAATGGGTAGAATATACCTCCAGTTCTAATATAGCCAAGAAATTATAAAACCAGTCAGATAATTGTAATAAATGAACTAGTTTGTTTATTATTTCAAGCGAATCTTAATATAACAGCATTGAGACCTCAGAGAAATGGTTTTGAAAGTTGCAGTAGCAATACATCTGTATTTAAAAGAATACTTGAAAGGTGAAAACTAAATTTTAATTTAAAATCCTTTCTTTAAAATTCTACCAAGCTTGCTTTATTTCTGTCCGTGTTGGTAGTTGTATAAGTTAGTCTGAACCTAACTGTAACCTCTTTCATCTGTTCACTTTCCTCTCAGAATATTTGGTTCAAGATTTAGATAGAGGTCTGAGAGTTGTCTGTTAAGATGTTTTTCCTAATTGCTATACTTAAAACAATTAAGAGGTTATTTTTGCTTACCGAATGTTTCAATGCTATTTACTACATATACTGAAACCTGTATCTCCTGTTACCTCAGGAGTCAAACAGCATATCAATATGTGAGATTTGAATTGTGAGATGAGAAATTATTCAAGTCTGGTATGTTCCGTGTTATGTTCCTGAAAGATTAGGATCTGGGTTTCTTATTAAAGTATTGTTGCCTGAAATGTAATGGTATTTGATTTTTCTAAACTAAAAGGAAACAGAATTCTCTTTGGCAATCTCCTTTCATCATAAGCAGTCTGTGTCGAGAGATTTGTGACAGAATGACAAGCCTGGCACAAATGCAGACTCTGAATCTTTGGAGTTTTCATGATCAAGTAAATTTGTATCTACTGTTTGTAAAACATCTACATGGTTCATTGCTGCTATATGTAAAATCCTCAGACGTGCTATTAAGTGATGTCACTAACAGCAGTGGGCAAAGTGATCCTTCATAAGGACCGCACGGTGAGCACCGGTGGTGTGAGGGATGTAGGAACTAGGAACCAAACAGGCTAAGTGTCAGTGGTTGCTTACAAGCAATGGAGAACTGCTCTGTGATTCCAACAGTGGAAAACTTATTTTCCTATGTCCTGATAAGTGTTACAGTACACTCTAGTTTGCCTTTTAAAACTGAAAATAGAGTACAAAGCATCCTGCCCATAACCATGGAAATGGGCAGTATCTGTGTTGAAAAGCCACAGCTAGTAAACTGAAGAAGACCACATAATCAGGACAGAAAATATGAATTATAATTACTACATTTCCTTCCCAGGGAAGAGCCACCTGTAAGACAAATTTTTGATCTGCAGTAGATATGAGGGCATATCTGTTCAATTCTGGCAATGTTTAAGTGCAAACAAAATTTGTGATAGAAAAGAATAGTATATTTCCAAGTGTTCGTGCTTTGCAGATGGGCTAAAACAATAACCAGAATACTGAATTGAGGATAATAGACCCTGAAAGCATGCTGAGATTGTAACTATTGACCGAACTGTGCTGACTGTATCTCCCAACCCGATTTCATTCTTCATGTATTCCCTGTTGCTTTACTTGTTTTGTTCCATTGAAACATCTATGTCATGGGAAAGGTTTAAAAATGCAATGCAAACTGCATGATTCCAGCTGCTTACCTACTCTCAAAAATAGTTTTTGGTTTTGTGTTTGGGTGTTTTTTTTTTTTTTTTAAGTTGGATGAGTTTGGTTTGGTCTATCATTTGATCTTTTTATTCTAAGTGTAATATAAACTTTTGTGTTTATTGTCATTCCAGAACAAAATTACCTTAATCAGATTTGGAGTTCTTCATATGATGCAACTTCTTTGAAGAAGCATATTATTTGGCATGAGTCTGAATAGTAGAATTTCATTTTTTTTGCCAAGTTGAACTGTTTGCTGGGCTCAAGGTTGTGAATATCCTGTTGATGTGTAGAAGACACAAGAAAGTCTGTTTAGAGAACATATAGCTTTACAAGCATATAAATCACTTTTCATTTACCTGTCCAGCTCTCGTTATTGAGGATTTGCTTTCTTTTTGAGTTTTTTTTAGTCTTTGGTAATGCAGTGGTTTGTTGGTTTTTTTTGTTTTTAACCAAGTAAATTTAAGTTTTTTCTGGCAGTAGAATTGTCACTTAAATGTTTTTGTTTGATTAACTTTTGCTTAGAAATTATTTGTGTTCTTCATCAATTGTCTGCTCAAAGAGGGTGACACAAACAAATATTTTTCATAGGCAAAACAATGCCTTTTCTTTCAGATAGTGCAAAGTTAATTTACTGATGATACTACAGGAATTCACAGAACTTTTCCACAGAATCAGCTTGAGACGAGGACCATAACTGTTATTGTGGTGGTAGTTGGAAAAACTAATAGACATTAAACACATTTAAGACTAAAGTGGATTTTGTTGCTGGGGGCTGTCATGTTCTACCAGTTTTGATGTGACATACGTACATCTTACTATCTTTCAATAAGAACTGTGGGGAACCTTCATGCAAGTATTTTAGGCCATACAGCTAATCTTAACTTATACAGAGTTTCATTTCACTTTCTTATTTTGTATCTGTTATGATAATACTAAATGATACATCATCTAAATAACTAGACTGCGTATCTCCATGCTTTTAAGTCTTCAATTATCCACCTAAGTTTATCCATTTCTTTAAAAATGTTAAAACTTTCATGGTTACCTCTGTGGTATCTCATTTGTGGTGAATGGTGAAGTTGCGTGTAAACCACAATGAAGAAAATACTCCCTGCAGTTCTGTGAGCGTTGCTGCATGATGTGTTTACAGGAGGGACAGCGGATGTTCTCAGGAGGAAACAACAGAGCTGTGTTTAGGAAGGCTTTTAAATATTTTGTGTTCTATATTCGTATCTTTAATGAACACTTCAGATCTTTAAGATCAATAATATTTTTTTTTTAATTCAGGATCAAATTTTTACTAAATCATGTAATATTTATAGTTTCCTTTCAAAAAGCTAACTTTCTAATTTTGTACTTCTCAGCTAGGTGCCTTGAGCCACCAAGAGAAGTGGTCATTTGCAAACCAAGATTTGTGACTAAGTGGTAGCCTCAAGGCCTTTTGAGGATGGAATCAGAGAGGCACCTAAACCAAGAAAAGAGACTCAACTGCTTCCCTGTGTGAAAGGAATACAGTTGTTTGTTTGGTTGGGGTTTTTTTGTTGTTGCTACCAACTGTCCAGACAGTTTCCCAGTGCTCAACCTTCCCTATAGAACCCCCCAAGCATCTCATGGTAACAGTGAGCTGTTGCACAGCATACAGTCACGTTTGCTCCGCTCTGGTTACTTGTTGCTCTATTTTAAGTAGCAGTTTCACCAAACTTTATCACTCTCTGTAGGATAGAATATTGGATTTATGATTTTTGTACACAGGTAGGGTGTAGTCAGCTGTTGACTGGTTGAAGGCTTAAACTACTTTACTCGTAAGTGTCAACACTTTTTGTCTTCACGTGTACGGTTGTTTGAATTATGATGGCAGCATGAAAGCACAGTCATAGCAGCTGCTTTGGGTTTGAGTGCTAGAATTCAATAAATTAAGAAGATTTTTGGATTAATACTTCAGAAGAGATTGTGGTGTTTATTAGTCATCTTTAGTATGCCTGAGTTACTAGTTCTAGAACTATCACACTATTCTAGTTTGGTACTTTAAAACTAAGACTACTGTACTCACTAGGGTCTGAAATTTTTACAGTCTCTGCAAGATGTTCCTGCCTGGTGACACTAATTTCATGATAGAATTCAGTTAGAACACATCTTCATCAGTATTTCTGTATTCTAGTTTTAAAGGTCTATTCTAGTCCAGCAAGACCATTGATAATTACCTTACATTCAAACCAAACGTTAGGAGTAGCATCAAAGAAACAAGCTTCACTGAAATAAAGATGTGACTACCAAAGTCCTCATCTCATGCAAATGTTAAATATTTGTGTCTTAAAACAGTTTTCCTTTAATCTGAGACACTTCTTTCAAGGCCTGTAGCTTATACCATTAAGAGGATTTATAATGAATGAAGTCCAAAACCTCTGCAGCAGGTTTTTTTTAAGGGTCTGTTACTGATTACTTAATGCTTAATGATTTGAAGCCATGTAAACTCGAAGGATCTGAATACTGACTGAAATTCCTTGCTGCAAGATGTTATGGATGTGAAAGCTCTGCATTGGTTCAGTAAGGGACTGAAAAGGTTAATGAAGTGAGAGCTAATTCTCTAGTGAGAGTCTTCTCACTAGACTCTCAATGGTCTAGTGAGAGCTAGACCATTTCTAGTTCAGACATTTTGAACACAAACAGAATCTGAGGAGAAAAATTATTATATTCTTTGCTTTGTCCTAAGACTCTTCTGAGGCACGGGCTTTATGCCACAGTGGGGAAAAAGGAGAGAGACTGCAGTGCTACAAATTCCATGGTGCTACAATGAACTTGGTTTCGAGTACAGCTGTTACTATTTAAGGCTAGGCAGAAAACCAAAGAATGGTTCCTTTCCACAGCATAATGGTCTGCTGATGATTAGTTGGTTTTTTTTTTTAATGAGGACCTTGGAATAAGCAAAAAAAAATTTTCTCTTCAGTAGCTATCTGAGCAATTGCAGGAAGACATATCTTGTAGTAATGCATAAACATTATTTTAAAAACTACATTAGCTTTACGAGAGAAAATAGCATTTGTAATTGTTATCTCTTACAAAGTACATGGGGAAACAGAGAAAATGCATCTTACTGGATTAATGTGTTATGTAATATATAAATGTGAATTTCTTTGTGATCTTTTGAACACAGAATGCAACAGAAGTGTCAAAGATGCTACTGCTTGATAGCTTTCCCCAGCAGATAATTGTGTCCTGATTATATTTAAGCCTAAGCAGTAACTAATAGCTCAGTGCATCTCTGTATGTATGTATAATTTGTCCCTACTAGGTGCAGGTACTGGGGCTTAAATTTTCCCTGTTCTAAGAAGATCTAGGGACAAAATCTCCACCCAAAACCCACTCTTTTCCTGTCATCTCAGAAGTGGTGGCAGCTGAATGGTAGCAGTGTGACAGAATTTGAGTGATCGGAGGGTGGAGATGACACTTCCCCTGACAGTATCTTTGGGGGCTGTTGGCTGATGAAGTTTCCCTTATCTGTTCGTGTTGGTACAGGAATACATTCCTGCACTTCAGCTGTGACCCAGTTCTCAGTTTGGTTCTTGGTGTAATACCTGCCCGTGTTGGAGGTAACAGTCTCACTCCTAGGAAGAGCATGAAGCAGATAGCCAACTGTAGCTATTGTAAAATCCTGCAAGATTTGCCAGAATCTGAATCTCCAAATTCTACTTTTATTTTTTTCCTTCCATCTGGATTCTATAGCAAGTACATCTTGTCCTCTCTTGCTTCTTCTAGTGTATGGCCTCAAGTGCATAGTGAGAAGTTATAGAAGTGTAACAAAGTTACGTAGGGAAAAGATTAGAAAGGCCAAAGCCCAACTAGAACTCAACCTGACCTTGGATGTTAAAAACAACAAAAAGAAATTCTATAAATATATTAGTAGCAAGAAGAGGACTTGGGACAGCCTCCATCCACTATTGGATATTGGAGGTAACATAGTGACAAAGGATGAGGAGAAGGCTGAGGTGGTGAATGCCTTTTTTGCCTCAGTCTTTAGTAATAGAATAGGGTGTCCCCCAAGTACCCTGAGCCAGCAGATAAGGGCAGGGAGCAGAATGAAGCCTCTGTAATCCAAACAGAAGTGGTGAGGGACCTGCTCCAGCACCTAGACACAAACAAGTCTATGGGCCCAGATGGGATTCACCCGAGAGTACTGAAGAAGCTGGCAGAAGTGCTTGCTGAGCCACCCTCCATCACTTACCAGCAGTCCTGGCAAACTGGGGAGGTCCCAGGTGACTGGTGTCTAGCAAATGTGATACCCATCCACAAGAAGGGTCAGAAGGATGGTCTGGGGAACTATAGGCCTGTCAGTCTGACCTCGGTGCCTGGAAAGGTGATGGAACAGATCATCTTGAGTGCCATTATACAATGCATGAAGGACGCCCAGGTGATCAGGCCCAGCCAGCACAGGTTCACAAGGGGCAGGTCCTGCTTGACAAACCTGATCTCCTTCTATGACAAAGTGACTCGATTGGTGGATGAAGGAAAGGCTGTGGATGTTGTTTACTTGGACTTTAGCAAGGCCTTTGATACAGTCTCCCAGAGTATCCTCCTGGAGAAACTGTCTGCCCATGGCTTAGATGGGTATATTCTCCACTGGTTTAAAAACTGGCTGGAGGGCTGGGCCCAAAGAGTGGTGGTGAATGAAGTTAAATCCAGTTGGTGGCCAGTCACAAGTGGTGTCCCACAGGGCTCGGTACTGTGTTCTCTTCAACATCTTTATCAATGATCTGGACGAGGGGATCGAGTGCACCCTCAGTAAGTTCACAGATGACACCAAGCAGAGTGGAAGTGTTGACCTGCTAGAGGGTAGAGAGGCTTTGCAGAGGGATCTGGACAGGCTGGATGGATGGGCTGAGACCAAGAGGATGAGTTTCAATAAGGCCAAGTGCCGAGTCCTGCACTTGGGTCACAACAAGCCCAGGCAGCGCTACAGGCTTGGGGAAGAATGGCTGGAGCTGCCTGGGGGTGTTGGTTGACTGTCAGCTGAACATGAGCCAGCAGTGTGCCCAGGTGGCCAAGAAGGCCAACAGCATCCTGGCCTGTGTCAGGAACAGTGTGGTGAGTAGGACCTGAGAGGTGATTGTCCCCCTGTACTGGGCACTGGTGAGACCTCACCTTGAGTATTCGTCTCCCAAGTCATAGGAGATAGGACAAGGGGCAATGTCCTCAAGTTGCAGCGGGGAGGTTTAGATTGGAGATTAGGAAACATTTCTTCATGGAGATGGTTATCGGGCATTGGAATGGGCTGCACAGGGAAGTGGTTGAGGCACCATCCCTGGAGGCGTTCAAAAGACGGGTTGACATAGTCCTTAGGAACATGGTTTAGTGATTTTTGTCAGGGTTAGGTTGATGGTTGGACTAGATGGTCTTTAAGGTCCCTTCCAACCTGGACAATTCTATGATTCGAAGTGCTGTCTCCCAAGTGAAACCCTTATCACTTATTTCTGCTGCTTGTATATCCTTTTCAGATGGACAAATCAGAATCTGAGACAGGAAAATGTCTTCTGTAGTGTGCACCATTTTTATTATCTCCAGATTGAATATCCACATAAAATGTCTTAAAGAAAATGTTCTCTGTTTTTCTGAATATTCTGTAGTTGGTGCCTCTGTCAGTAGATTGAGTGCTAAGAGATGTGGGGCTCTAGAGATTTATAGGAGTGTTTTGAGAAGATGAATGTTCATTGGAATGTTCTTTATAGGTATTTCCTTAGATATTTCTGAGGAAGGAATAGGAAGGAACATTTTCTTTCACTAATTTTTCCTGCCACTTTCTAGATTTCAAGAGCAATAAAATCCTCCTCTGTGCAGATTTTTGAATATCACTTTCTAGCCAAGATTGTCATGGCGTTTACATCTGGAACCTGAAGCAGAGCTCTAGAAGTCTGTTAAGTTTTATGAACTGGCTTTGCAAACCTGTGAAGTTTTTCTTGGCTAAAACGCATCTTCTCCCATGTGATAGATCAGGAGACTCTCTCCTCAAGTCTCTTTTTTTTTTTTTTTTCCCCTCTTAAATCAAATGTGACTGAGGAACTGAGTAAATGACAGGTTTCAAAGTAATTTTTTTACCAGTTTTGGATTTCATGTGGAGATAGTTATCTTTCACTTTTGCGATGCCTCTATTAATATACTACTTTACAGGAATTTTGTATCTACAGTCTGAAGGACCCTTAATGGAGTATTTAGGCAAAAGAGCTCATTTCAGAGTCACCATTTTGTATAGGAGAGAGTATGGTTTATTTTCACAAACATTTTCAACTTGGGCTAATATTTTAGTGAAGAAGCACTGAAGAAAAATGTAACAATTGGAAACAAACTTTAATACCTCCTCCCAATAGATGTGCCTTGTATGAAAGCATTGGTGAGCCTTCTTACTAATAAGTACTTTAAGAATGCAAATGGATGTTAAGCAAAGCTTGTGAAGAAAGCTTTTTCCCATGTTTCTGCTGTTTCACAATGTCTGTCTTTAACAGAAAACAAAAACTTTCCCTTGAAATTTGTATTATGTGGTGTTTTTTACCAATAGTAGAAGTGAGAAGTACAGAATAAACTGTTTAGCAGAGCATGGAAGGTTTGTTTCTTTGTTGAATTACTTCATTAGAAGCTTTAGTGCTTCCTGGGTATATTGTGTGTGCTTTTTCAAAGAAGCTACAATCTTAAAAGTTATAATGCACCCCATTTCCCATTTTGGTGATGATTTGAGTTTGTGTCTTCAAATCCTTGCTCTATTTGTCTACTCTAAAACTGTGTGTTTAAAGGCAATGTGTTTCCATATAGGATATTTTAGCTTAAATTTCATTTAACAATTAGCATTTTCTAATGTTATTTTCTGACTGCAGGAGCCAGGCAGTCAGCCTGTCTGACTTGCAGCGACAATTTTCAAGACTAATGAAGCCAATTATAATGTCAGTGTAAAACAAATTTAAAGTAAAAAGTCTCTAGATCCTATATGAAAGTTCATAAGCATTGATTACATTTTACCTTTTCTGTTTCAGTTATTCATATGCATTTCTGTCTCTGAAGTCTGATTTCTTTCTTTTTTTTTTTTTTATGCTTTGACTGGTATTCTACTGTGGAAACAGACTAAAGATTGCTTAGGCATTCAATTAAAAGGAGCGTTGCCCTAAATGTATATTCTGTCTAAAAGAACAGAACATATCGGCTGCAGAGACATTATATAAAAGAATATTGGAATTTTAAAAGAAAATTTTAAAAGGAAATATTAAAAAAATCTAGCAATGGGAGTGGAAACTAGCGTGTTTAACAATCAATCATCAGGCAGAATAAGTAGCTAGATTAAAGAATATGAAATAAATTTTGTTATACAGCATGAAATTTTAAAAGGTTTTACAACAGAGCATTTTAGAACTAACAAATAACACTGATTCATACCAGCTCAGGGAAACAGGAGAACAAATCCCTGGAGTATTTCAAAGTGAGAGTTTTCAAGCAGGACTAGATTAAGTGTGATGTTAGAAATCAGAGTGTAAATGCATATGTGTTACCACTAATGCTCCCTGAGTTTTATTCAGTCATCAGGAGTCCTTTGCTCCCTTCTGCTGTGGGGATATTGAAATGCCACATTCAATGGAAAAGGAGTGGATGGTGAAGTCAGTACTCAAGTTCTCAGCGGTTCTGCCTTGATTTTATTTTGTTTGGTCACTGGGATTTCAAGACAGAACTGATTGATTGAAGAAGCAGCTGTGGTGTAAATGCTTCTTTGAAAACCTTGGGCTATTTATTTTTTTTGATATGTTTTTGTAACTGCTTTTCATATGCCTTACCTACTCCTAATTAACTTAAGTCTAAACAAATGTTGGAAAAAAGTTCATAAGGTTTACACCAGCTGTACACTGCAGGGGATTCCACAGTGACAACTGTCAACACTTCCACAGATGCTACAACTTTGTCGCAGTGTATATTTGACACACCTTAACATTCTGTGCATGGAACAGCAAAAGGTGAAGTGCAATGAATTTTCCTCTATAGTTACTGTAGGAAGTTCTGACTTAGAGTTACCAACAAGTAACGTATGTACAGAAGCTAAATGCCTCAAATCCTCAATTTAATTCCATTTCACTGCTGAATACAGCAATCCCAATGCCTCTTTTTGTCCTGTCTTCTAGAATTTCTTATTTTCCAACATTTGCTATTAATTAATATTGATGGATTTTGAAATACTTATCTAAGAACTATTTGGGAAGAGGATTACTAAAAATTCATAGTTATTCTGTATCAGGTGCATGGGCCATAAATGTTAGTCTTTCTTTAGCAATTAATTTTTATTTTTCTGTTATTAATTCATAAACAGTCTTTTCTGCATTTGTCACTATCTTGACTCCTTGTTTCGAATGACGCTTAATTAAAAATCTGTCTCATGGTTTGAAAAAAATTAAGACTTGATATCAAGGTTTAATATTAGATATAGGAACTGAACTGTCATCATACTGAAATATTCAGGTATACTCAGTCTGAAATCACAGGCAAAGAAACCTGATTAACTTTATTCATTTTTTTTTTTCTTAAAATTAACAGTATATCCTAAGTGCTTCAGAGGGATCTGAGAATCTGCAATGAATTGCATTGTGCAGCATAAATTCTGTTCACACTGGATTATAACTCTCTATCTAACTGCCTATTAAAGAATATGTGCAGTGTGGGTTTTATCTTTATAGAAACAACATTATTGGAATTAAAATATCTACAAAAGGATGATTAAAAGTGTCTTAGCAGACCCAGCTCTTAATAGTCAAGGAAGTGAGTAACTGGTTTTCAGTCTTAACCTCCTTTCCATGTGTGGCAGCAAATAGACTTCAACTGCGTAATAGAAACAAGTTTGGTATAGGAGTCTTGGAAAAGTCAAAACCATTTGAAAAGGAAGGCAAAATGGGTTTATTTTGGGGGATGTTATTCCACAAGCTTGAGAAATTAAATTTATGGCATGCATTCTGTTGTGTTAAGACAGAAAGCATTAAGCAATATAAAGTCTATACTTCAGTGTAACTAGATAGTGGAAGATCAAATTTCTTACAGGGAATTTGTGTGCTGGCATTGAGACAACTTTCACTTCTTTTTATGGTAAAGATCTATCAGATCTATGGCTGGCTCTCACATCAGGTCATAGGCTCTTTCTTGCGTTCCAGGCTGATGGGATAGAAGCCCTTCTCCAGGTCTCTGTGCTTCTGCTTTGTAGAAAATAATGACCAGGAGCAGGTTTCATAGGAACACTTCTTGCTTTGTAACCTCTTGATGTTTTTTTTCTCAATCTTCTGACATCCTGTTGTGCCGTTGCTGTACTACACATACATCCACACCTACATGTAAGTGAGTAGGATTTGGCCTTGGGGTTAGAGGGCCTTTAAGAATGCAAATGATATCTACCTGTGCTTTCTCTGCTGCTTCAGACTGGCAGATTTGAGATACATCATTCTAGGATGGTGGAATTGAATGGCTTTCACTTGAGAAGTATTTTCAAGTATTGGTCATTGATTCTGTAGATAAAGTTTCTGTCATATGGAGAAAAGAATTTGGGGTTCCAGTCTGTTTATTTATGTGCAGTTACTTACATGAACAAAACCAGTCTTTAGAGTTCATGCTCGTTAAAATAATTTTAAACTCTGAGTTACAAGAGATAGGACTTTTCCTACTAAATTAAAAATACTTTTAAAAGGCAGTTAGAGGAAAACTGACCGCACTGAATTGGAGATTCTTTCTGTATTTACTCCTTAAATATAATTGAAATAGCTACAAAGAGAATGAGGCCATCTAGCAAGACAGCAAGGAGATTTGAAAATTTGAAAGGAAAATAATCCCTAAATTGTTTCCAGTAGTTTTATGAGCTTGCTTTTGTCTCTGAAGTCCCAACATGTTATTAGGCTGTCATGTTTTCTACCTCTAACAATAAGGCTCTCTGTTCAGAAAGCATTTTGTCTCTATAAAATTTCAGAAGCGGCTCCAAAAAAGTACCTTTCCTCCAACAGAGGCATTTTAGAAAATTCACCTGGTCTGAATAAAGAGAAAAGAGATTGGTGAGAATACTGGTAAATATCTGTTATGTTGCTGAATTGACTGTAGAAAGATTGAAAAATGTGTGGTTAAAATCTGAAAATCCCAAACAGAAAACTGGTAGGGTGTCTTTTTGTTTGGGTGGTGGTTTGCAGGTTTGTTTTGTTGTTTTTTGTTTGGGATTTGTTTTTTTTTTTTTTCTTTTAATGCAGCACAAATCTTCTTGTATTAATCTGCAAATAGCATGAAAATAATCAGTGTCAAATTCAGAGCTAAAACCAGCATAGACTGATAAAATGAGACAACGTATAGCAAAGGGAAGTTTCCATTTGTTGCATCCAAATTTTGGGAAAAAATTACACGAGCAAGCAAGAATTACTTTTTTTTTAAAAAAACAACTTTTGAGAAGCAGCTCATTCAAGCAGAATTAATTTCTCTACACTTGTCAATAATTTATACAAGAATTATCTATGTTACTTATAAACATGTAGCTTTCCAGAACTTTGTTTTCAGCTTATTTTTCTAAGATGAGGATGCTCATTTAATGTCTGTGTGTGTTGAAGAAAAGTTTCTAGTAACTATTGAAGCTACAAACTGATTTCAGCAGAAGTAGGCAGAGGAATAAACACTGCTTGAGTTTGAAATACCTACAGATCTCATTAACATAGATTTCTGTAGATGAAATCCTTGTTCTTAGGCCCAAGCTGGAACTTGTGAATCACTGGTCACCACTCAGCCCATATGAGCAGGGGTGAAAATATTGAATCAGCTTAAAATGAAGCCTGTAACTAAATCAACTGAGGAAGGAGCTTTAATATGGACCATAAGATCAGTACCTACCAGTGGTTGATGACTTTAACTCTGATCCTTGATTAGGCAAAAAACACTCTATCCAAATCTAACAGCCAAACAACTCAATTTCCCATGGACTGAGAGCAACCCCATGCTCTCAGTTACTAGTTGGACCACTTTAGTCCTAATCATTTTTCATGGTTCAACTCATAGTATGATGCCATAGGTTTTATTGTTGGCTTCTTAGTCATTGAAGAGCAGTCAGCAGTATTTCTAGTGAACCTTCACTGTGCAGACTGCACGTATGCACAACCGCTCGCTCCAGCTGTGGTACCTGCTTCTAGTCCCCTTGCCCGTGAAAGCCTGAAGGCAGTTTCAATGTGATAAATTATAATGGATCCGAGGGAACACATTGCTCTGCTCCAAAACAAAGGTCTGCTGTTAGCAAGAGAGAAAAGCAGAGCTCACACAAAAATCATCATGTATGCAATAGTGGAATTGCTGTATGGAATAGTAGAGTTGTGACTATATATGGCCAGGTATTCTGCAAAGGAAAAAACAGATGAGTTTACAAAGATACATGAGGTCATATTACTTGTTAGTTCAGCCAATATGATTTTAAAATAAGTGTTTTTATTGTATGTGTAGCATTAGTAGTTATATTTGAAAATATGCATCAGGCACATGGAGATGTGGATCTTGTTGTGGGTGTGTGAAATGAAGGGGCTTGGGAGCTCCACAAAGACCAGAGCCCCGTTTTGCTGAACACGAGAGAGCTGTGATTTAACTGCTTATCCAGTCTGTGACAGAAACAAGTGACTGAAATCTCCTACTGGTTGTCTGGAAATGCCAGTTGTCCTAGAATTTGCTATGTATTTATAATAAAACATGTACTTTGAAAGGCTCAGTTTGATAATCTATCAGTGTATTGAAGAAAATACTATTAACAGCGTAACTAAGCAAATCCAAACTAATTCCACTTCAGCTGGCATTTATAGATATGTGATAATTGAGCAATGGGAACTCCAGTGACCCGTGTACAAAGCCTTGATGTGTTGTAAAGGCTATGCTGAGATTTGGACTGCTGTGTCCTCACTGTGCGTGTTGCTTGTACTTAAATTATGGTTTTGAAACATGACTATTTCAGAGGAAATAAACTCTGTAATGCAAATAAATGGTAATTGAAGACAATTCTGGAATAATGGTTTGTAGCAGTGTAAGAGGAAAAAAATTAACTAGTTTCATAGCGTAGTTTGATTAGCCTACAGAAGTTTTAAGTAATTTTAAATACTTTTACAAACAGTCCTGGACTGTTGGTCCAGGTAGTCTCTTTCACTACTAATATTTTTGTCCTATAATCTACCGGTCTGTTCTGCAGGAATGTTACTAAGGGGAAAAATTGATATGCAGTTCCATGTTTTCCAGCTGTGTTGAAATTACTCAGGAATAAGATCCAATTAGAAATAAAATACAGATGCTTCAAGAAGCTTTCAAATGGGAAAGGAACAAAAGGTGTTTTCATTAACAAGACTTGCACTATGACACAGGACTGAAAGTGGTAACTCATGAAACTATAAGTACAGACTCTCATTGATCTTTCTGAATGCTGTTCTGTAGAACTTGGCTTTGCATAATAGGCCTGTGCTCAGAATTAAAGCTGAAACTCTCACACCCCTTGTGCTTGGCACACTGTGCTGAGATGCAAAGCACAGAGTATTAGGTAATGCAGCAAATACAGCTTATGAAATCATCACCCACATCATGTACTGGGTGGGTAAATTACAAAGCATTTAGACTAATTTCTTTGGCATTTGTAGTTGAACATGGAAAGTAATGTTAGCAGAGGGATTTTGCCAGTAATAGTGGATCTTTTTATTGTCCTGTGTGAAACAAAGATTGTTCTAAAGGAATTAGGGGCATCCAAAGCCTGTCTTTTACAGGAGTATGTGCTAATTAAAAGTGCCTTTCATTAGTGGGTGGACTTGCTCTGTGCAGTAGTTTTCTTGTGGTCTGGTACCAAAAGATTTCAGGCATAGCTGATTAAAGTTTTCCTTTTTTTTTTTTTGGTGTGATACTTCCTGCAAATGTGCTTTTGATTGTTTTCTTACTGTCTAATAACCAGTATGGAAATGCAACATAATTCATACATTGTCTCTGAATGCTCCAAATTTTTTCTGTGATTTGTACCAATGGTCTTAAACAGATCTGATTGTTCTGCATTATGTGGGAAGTAACTCTCCTTCTGGAGCTCATAAATTAAAAAAAATGTTCTTCCTATTTCTGTTTTATAACAAGTTCATATTAGACATCAGGTCTTGCTCTGCAGATGGAAACAATGCACTCATAATTCAGCTAAGAAAAGTAAGTATGTTGGATTTCACTACCAATCTCCAGAGTAACTTAAAGTTGCCATTTGCAGTAAAGCTGCATTTTTTTAATAGGTTTTGTTTTAGTTGGAAGCCCACAATATGCTGTGGTGATTCTGAGATTGTTTTCTAGAACAAGGCAAAATACAGTTATACTGGTAATTAATTTAAAGTGGTTTTTGCATGCTTTGTATTTAAAACGTTTTTAAAAAGTGCCTTTAGAATCTGCAGAAGTGCCCTTCTTTGCATTAACAAAATCTCACTTGACAGAATCTTATCAAAACTTGGTTACCTCATAATAGCTGCCAAGTTCTTGTACCTCATTGTTCAAAATACAACATAGTGATTGGTTTGGAAAACATGGAAGTCATTTTACTCTGAGGATGGCACTGGCTGAAAACTGGAATTCACTTCCATACTAAGTACATGGATTATAAGCAGTGTTCTAAACACCAAAATTCAAGAGAGAGGAGAGAAAAATTAATAAGGTTATTCTACAGGGCATCGAGAGCTTCTTGAAATTCTTCAATATTATATGCATTACAATTAAGTGGAACTTCAAAGAAGTTTCAAATAATCTGGCTATGGGTCATTAAGGTAACAGTGTCACGGTGTTCTTGCCATCTCATTTACCTTAATTAGAGTGCACTTATATAAATGATGGTAACACTGTGTAACAAGCTAGATTTGATAGCCACTGCCAAATGCTGGCTTTAAGATGGTTTTATTTTGCTGGCTGTATCTTTGCTGAATAAACTTATAGCAAGTTATTCTAATAAAAGGCTCATCATTGCTTTGGGATTTCATTTATGAGAGATATGCACTATATAAATGTTTATGTAAGAAATTAATGGATTGGGGTACTTGAAGGGTGTAGATTTAGAGGGTGAAAATGAAGCTGGTAGATGTCTAAATTATTTCCCTTGGGAGAAAATCAACATTTTTAACCTTTTTTTTTTTTTTCCAGAAGAAATCTACTATGAGTAGAAACCACTCAAAAATGCAACTGCTTCTTTGTTCTTACCTTACTGCTGATTAGGGAGGGTATGTGTGTATGGGGTTGGTTGTTCAGGCAAGGTGCACTACTTTTCTATCATGTCTCTGTGGAAGGCTGGGAGGATGAAAAACCTATTCTGAAGCATCACAGTTATTCTTTTCACATGTGTGCGCGTATATTTCTTTAAGATACAGCATGGAACTGTGCTCTATCTGATACAAGTTTCATAGAAATACTACTTTTCCTAAAACCATTCTTTAGTTTCTTTGGGGACCTTGTTCAGACAGCTGCTGTTTGGACTGGGGGTAGCTCTTCCTGAAAGCTTATCTACATTAAGTAATTCAATTCACTGATGTCAGTTACATAAAAAAGAGACAGAAATTACCAGTTCTTTGATTTCTTATGTTTTGAATGCCTAGGCTGATGCCCCTGTGATAAATTTACTTTTGATCTGTCTCTACAAAGATGCTTTACATTACTTATCTGTCTCCACGGTTGCAGTTCCTGTTGGAGATCTTTGAACAAATTAACTTTCCCAATTCTAACTTTTCGTAATGAAAGTCCAGAAGATGGAGGGAACATTGGGATCAGTGTGATTTTTTGGTTTAGCTTTAATACTTCTTGAGTTCCTGATACTAACAGCATTGCTGTTCTAAGTACCTCAAAGTTGCTCAAAGAATATCAAAGGGGATAAAACATCCCACCTCCATTGATGAAAAAAACTCCACATAGAGTGTAGGTCTGAGGCTAGAGATAACTGTAAAGAATTAACTTTAAAGTATAAAGAAAAGTAGCATCCCTGAAGGACCAGAACTTGCAATCATTTAAATCTTTATGTTAGTATTTATGTAAGTACACTTGCGTTGTGGATTGGTGTCTAGTACAGCCTAATAGCTAGTGCTTGGAGTGGTTGATGCTGCTTCTCAGCCCCTGCTTTGTCTGAAAAGGACACTGTTTCAGAGGGAATGGAACAAGAAATGAACAGGGTGGACAAAACCTTTACAATACTTGCTGAATTGTGATGCTGCATAAGCAGTAAGTATAGGACATTCAAAAAACATACTTCAAGCTTGCTTTAACTAGTTAGATCATAGCAATCACTGGCGATGCCTCATGACTGAACTAGGATCACTAATTAAAAAATAAATGAAACTTGCTTGTCAAGCATTGAACAATACCCAGCTCGTAATCCAAAAACCCTTCTCTACAGCTAGAATACTCTTGTCAATGCTGGCAGTGTATTTTTTAACTCTTGTAATTAACTTTACAGGTTACAGAATATAAATACTAGTGTAAAACACCTTTTATGTATATTAAGCTCCAAGACTTCCCTATGAGGTGCTCTCCTTTTGGTCACTAAAGAATGTAGGTGTGGAAAATGTTCAGTGCAATAACTAAAGGTGTTTGCTCGAAGATGATGCATGTTGGTGGTCAGTGGGCATGTGATTTCTGTCAGGGCTGGGTGGTCCATGGACGTGCAGACGTGTGCCCTGCCAGGCAATATCACTGGTTTATTTATGCTTTCAGTAGTCCTGTCCCACTACCAGTGCCTTCTATATGTGAAGGCTTGAGATGCAGTGTTTGCTTGAAGACTTGAGTTTTACTATGAAAGGTTGAGACTGCCTTTAAAATAAAGGTGTTGCTCACTCTTTTTTGGAAAACTGCTTAGGAATAGTTTATATTATGTAAGTTTGCTTTATCTTGCAAGAAATCAATGAAAAAAGGTTGCAAACCAAAACAAAAGGAAAAAAACCCAATAACTGTATCTCCCTTGATAAAGTGGCAGATGGTAATTTTATGGCAGTGTCGCTTTGTACGTTCAAAACAAACAAACACTTCTGTTCATACAGAAAACAAATGTATGCTCTTACCTGTGATAAAGCAAGAAAAACAACAAACCTGTTTCAGACGTGTATTCTCTTGTGCTGTCTGGTACTATTGCTCTGTGGGAGAGGTCATCAGTTTTGGTGGGATGTGATGGGAAATGAGGTGTGAATGCTGATCCCTTGCTCCCTCACATTTTTGCTGAAATAATCATACATACCATCAATAAATCTGTTTAATAGCTATTCCACTGTGCCAAAAAGGAAAAAATCAGGGAGGCAAATTGTACTTTCTTTGTTCTAGTGATAGCATTCTCAAGAATATCAAATCCCTCTTGTATTCTAAACTACACCATAGCTCATCTAGTTTTCTACTTACCTGGAGAAAAACATGTTTGCTTTTAAAGCTGACACCTGAAACTGAAATCAAAGCAGTATTTTAGAATCTTGTAACATTGGAAGCCACATAAATAGATACCAGTGGAAAATCCAAAATCGGAGGAAAGGGTGAAATACAGCGTTTCTTTTCCCAACTCATGAACATCTTCCTGGTTGACTTCTACCCTTGATTACCCGTGAAAAAAGGTAGCACAACAACACAGCAAAAATAGTTTTAGAGTTTGGGTTCTGACATCTGTAGGAGATCATCCTCCATGAGGAATCTCATTCGTGGTTTTGAATTACTCTGTGTGTCTTGATTGAAATTGTCTGCAAGCCATACGTTTTCATTTTTAAGTGTCAAACTTAAGCTGCTCTTGCCAAGTTGAGCCCTTAAGTCCAGTGGGCACTCTGTAACACACACACTGTTCTTGCTTGGCTTTCAAACCGAGTAGCTCAGACTTCTTCACATCTAGTCATTACAAAATAGGATGTAATGCTTATTTAAGTTGTGTTAGTATTGAGGTTTGTGTACTAAGGTATATTACATCTTGCAAAGTAAATCGTTGCTGTTTAATGGAAAATAGTGCTAGAGAGCTAAACTATATTTATATCTGTACATATATGTAGTTATCCAACAGATTATGGTTTTCTCTTGAATATACTATTTTACTTAATGTTTTTGTATTCTACTTAATGATACAGATTTAGGCTTAATTTTCATGCTTCTCTAATGGATGAATGATGAGAAGATTAACTTTGGAACTAAGATAATTTGAACTCTATTCTCTAATGAACAGGTAGTTTTACATGTAATGTATTAACAAATTTCATCTCTTATATACAACTATGGAATATCGTGTTAGTTGTACATTTACTGGCGTACAATGTAGGAGATAAAATTACACACTGTGCAATTTTCAGATAAATAAGATTTAGCTGTCTGCAAATCACCCTCTAGAGTAAATCAGATGACAAGCTTTGTCTGGCCAAAAACTGAGGAGTGAAGATGGCTGAAATTAAGCATGTTGGTGGTACATAATAATTCAGAGCCAGACAGAATCTTAGATTCCCTACTTTGGCTGGAGTATGGAGAGAGGACTTAGTCAGAACATACCAGCATACCTGTATGCTTTTAATCAGATGAATAATTAAAGGAACAAGGAAATTTTTACTACCTTTTTGATTATAATTTCCAATTTTACCTGTCTCTTTTTCACTGTGTAATTACCTGAGTGTGAAATGTAGCTTCATCTGGAAAAAGTTTGTCGCCATGAAGCCTGCTTTAAACCAAGAGTGAAAATGGAAGCAATGTTCAGTACTTACAGGAATGGCACAGACTTCCCATGAAATATCAGTCAGATTATCTGTTTACACTGTAATGGAGGATAAGACAACTCATACTACATACCTGTTAAGCTAATTGAGAGCAACTGTTTGCCAGTGAATAAAGACACTCTTTTAATGTCAGAAATCATGATTTACAAAATTAATGTGATTTGTGGAATAAGTACTTGCCTATTTACTACACACCATGTCAACTTTGCTAGTGTTCATACTGTTATTGAACCATTTAGTAGCGTTCTCAAAGATGTTCTTTGGGTTGGCCATCCTTTAGTGTATGCTTGAGCAAATAAATTCTATAGAAACTGTAATACGCAAACTGTAATACCAAGTATTAATGAAAAAGAAGTCCAAATTAACTCCTTACAAAAAAAAATTCTACTGCTAGGAGCTCAGATATTGCTGCTGTTCCAGTATGCTAAGTAGTCTTTGCAACAGTGGTGATGTAGAGTATTTCCTATAAAAGATAATGATCATGTGGTGTATTTCTACTTGAAATAAGTAGATTGAATACATTTCTGTAGACCCCACCAATCTAGGAATTAAGTAGGAGTATATAGTATGAGTTAGGAGACTACTAAGAAATAAAGTAGAATAGGTTTCTGTCTGCAATTGTCATGGTATTCCACAAAATCAGGAAATACTTATACTTACATATGTATTTTTATGTTATATACATAAACCAGATATGGAATTGCAAAATACAGACAGACGTTGAATTTGGACCTAGAATTCTTCAGGTTCCAGAAAAAAATGGATTTAGTTTTTAAGATGCTGCAGGTATAGGAATCGGCACAGGAAAGAGGAATGGTTTGGGTCTTGAAGGTCTCTACTAAGTTGATTTCATACCTGATGGATGTTACTTTTTATTCTTAATACTGTTATGTCTGTTATGTTATCAATTTTATGCTAATCAGAAGGGTGATCAAATGCTTTTACTGGTCTGAAGTTCATAATGTTGTATGAGCCTGTTTGAGATATATATAACTCACTGTTTGCATAAATCACTGAAAAATACAGCAGTACAACATACCTAAAAAGAGAAAAATAAAAGGAAATCTGTCTTAAGATAGAATGAATTCCCCGTTAGGACGGGAGAGTATTGTTTTCAAAATGAGCATGACTGCTGAAGGGACATCATGCTGGAAATAATTAAGTAGTTTGAACAAGCCGTTAGGTATTACATACATTACTATATGAATGTATGTAAACTGGATTGGGAGACTTTGCAGTTACCAGTGAGATGTATTAATTGTAGCACCAAGAGATTATTTTTTTTTTCCTCTTGTCAAGTTAATAACAAATATAACCGTGGCTTGCTGTTTTGTTCTCTGCCATTGGGATTTTAATTCTAATCTATAAGGTGCAATGGAAATGTTGATACACTGATGTAAATTATATCCCTGTATGTGAAAGATACTGTGAGATATATCAGAATTCTGGTATTTCTGCTGTTGTTTTCAAATGGTAACTAGTGGCAACACCAGCATTAATCTTCCAAATATAAGTTATTTTCATTGCAGTTGAGATACTACAGTTACTGTTAGGAGAAATGAGGAACATGGCAGCATTGTCCTCTACAAAAATGTCCTGGGAATTCTATCTTTTTATTTTTCCTTCTGGTAGCTCTCATGAGTGGTCAGGGAGGTTTCAGAAGCCTATATTAAAAAAAATAAAGAAAATGAGGATGTGTCAGTGTTTATGCTGATGTGGACCTTCAACCAATACTATGCGATGACCTTAGACTTCAGAAGCTCCTTTAATTTCTCCATAGGGAGCATTTTACTGATTCCTGTATGCTTTTAATTATAATCTAATTTATCCTTTGCTACGGGCCTTGCAATCATTTCATCACACTCTGGCAAGGCATGGCTTCTACGTTAAATTGGATCTATGGTCAGCTGAAATGCTGACTTAACAACTGATGCCAAGGAGCTTGAGGGGATTTAAGATGATGGCTGCAGGGGCTCTTATGTATTTAATGTTACCACAGTGTCATTGAATGTCCCTCAGAGTCAGCTTCTTATGCAAAGGTCCAGGGATAGCTTGAAAGAAGTTGCCTGCATAACCAGTGCTGTATAAGACAGGGAAGAATGGCTCCATTACCTCATTTTGTTAATAAAGTGCTGCTTTTTGTGACTGAGATGATGACAATAGCCACATGGAACTGTGTCACTACTTCCTTAATGCAGGCAGTGTAGGAGGTCTATTGTGAATGGTGGGAGTCCCTGTGTGCCAGGCAATGCTAGTTGGTTAGGAGGTAGTAAGCAGTGGAATGATTGTGGTGTTGACAGGGACATGTTCTCTTTTCTTGTCTTGGATTTGATTAGTAAAGCTCAGACTAGAGCTTCTTAGAAAAATCAAACTTCTGGAAGTTGAAGCGTATTTTGTCAAAAATTTTCCGTCATATACTTGAAGGACCATTCCACTTGAAAAGTTTCTTCTTCTCTCATCCAGTATTCAGATGCCT
Source organism: Scolopax mira (assembly GCA_004320125.1). NCBI lineage: Eukaryota > Metazoa > Chordata > Aves > Charadriiformes > Scolopacidae > Scolopax > Scolopax mira. Next base: position 141,537 of record BJBW01000755.1, on the reverse strand, counting down.
TTTCATCGTTTTGCACAAATAGTATAAAGCTTTGCCTGAGATACTGATGTTAATGATTTATTCTGAGAGTACAGGGTTGAGGTCACAACATTTTTTGACTTTGAGTAAGTGGCTTCCAAACTAAGAAGCATTACTCAATCAATAAACTGGTTCTATATGCAAAGAATAAAATTCTAGCTAGGTTGTCTGTTTCTGTAAAGTATGGAAAAGAATGAGGAAAAGGTTACCTGATTAAAGTGTTTTCCCTTGCAGAGGTCTGAGTTGTTCACGTAAATTCACTTTCATCAAGTCCAATGACAAACCAATTATTCATAATAAACATATTTTGAAATGGAAATGGAATATGTTTCATTGAAAGGGCTGTGGGAACTCTGATCATCAATCACTTCTCCCACAATTCTAATTTTGAGCTGTCTGCCTAACAAGAAACATTATAGTCCAGTTGCATATTAAACAGTACTTGGGGATGGGAAGAGGAGTGTGCATTTGTAAAATCCACTGAAGCTGTTCAGTTTTATTTTCCTTGCTTGGTCATTAGGAGTGGTTTATAGGAGTCAGTACAACTTCTACTGTTACTTGCCTCACAAATTAAAAAATAATAATTTCCAAACAACACTAAAGTTTGTGTCTTCTTCACTTAGAATTTTAGAATGGACTTGGTGGAGATTAATTTCTTATGCTACATCACAGCAGACTTTGACTTTTGAAGTAATCACTGCAGAAGAGATAGATCACAGTTGGACTAGCTGGGTTATAAATTACAGTGTTATAAAACTAATTCTGGATAGCATTTTGTCCCAGCATGGGAAATAAGAGTGGATCACAAGATTGATCCATGCAGGGGCTGTATGTTTTTTTCACATTTTAAGAATATCTTCAGTATTGTGATACTATTATCTTTCAAGTCAATATTAGAGGAGTCTTGGCTTAGCCTCTCTTTGCAGCATGTAAAATAGCTTTTCCTATTTTTGCAATACGTTTTCCTAGAAATATTTTATTGGTTTAGGCTTTTTTTGGTTTGTTTTCTCAATTTCGGGTAAGATTGCATTTTCCTCTTGAGGAGGGAGAACGTTCATAGAAATTAACTTAATCTTGAGAGAAACTACCCATCTATCCTTGTCTTCATGATCAGGAGAGTCTTTCATGCACTAATTCTGAGGAGATTAAATTAGCTTCTGAATAATATTATAAAGTCTCTTCAATACCCTCCTCCTTGCATATTTTTTCCCAAAGTACTGCTATGATCTTTTGAAGCAAGCCCATCACTTTTTGTTTTTCCCCAAACATGGGGACTCTTGTGCTGTCACACTATAGCACTACAGAAGGAAAGACAGCTGGAGAGAATATGTGTTTTACAGAGGAAATGTGGGGGTTTATTTTATTGAGTTTTCTGCAGTCATCCTTTTTCTGTCCCCTGCCAGATTTTAATAATGAGACTTATTAGGGATGCCAAATTTGTGGTAACAAAACGGACATTAAATCATGCGTCTTCTGCCTTCAGATAGCTTTTTGAATAAGGGCTGGATTAGCTATCTAGATCTCGTCAATTATCTCATGGCTACGTAGTCCATGTTGCTGTTGGTGTTCTTTGACTTATGCACAATGCTATGGTGTTATTAGACCACCTTTTGATCCGTGATGGCACAGACTGTGCTTGTACCATTTCTGATCCAGGGTCCATAACCCATGTTCTACCTGCTGATGTTACTGAAAAGAACTGATAAGCAATATAAACTCTCCTAAGGTGTATATAGTCAACTGTATAAGCGTATATATGCACCAGTACACATCATATGTGCATCAAACTTTGAATGTGTTTTCCAAAGGTAAATTTTTGCTTCTGCTTTATCACTTCTTGGAGTGAAAACCAGTTCACCTCTGCTTGGGCACAACACAAGGCACGGTGCTGCTGAGGCCCTTTTGGAGGGTTAAAGTGCCAGCCTGGAGCCAGCAGAGATAACAGCATGTGCCTGTGCTGCCATCACTGCGATTGCTGGTCTTTCTGGGTGCTGTATTGCCCTTTGTAGGTTGCCAAGCTTGATGTTGGGCTCCCTGGCTGCTTAAGGATGGTTTTCCCTGCCTATGTTACAAGCTCTTGCTGTTGAACGTGTAATTTTCATTTTAATCCAAACAGAACATTATTATATACTTCCATTTTTAGAGATCACCAAATGAGTAGTTACTCTCTTTATGTATGAGTTATTTTCCTTGCAGAGATTTCATCAAAAGAGTTCATTTTTCCCTTCCAAAGCCAGCCAGCCCATCACTGCAACTCATTTACACTTCTAATAAAGCTAGCCATAAAATCCTATCCATGAAGCAATCAATGTTTTATACAGTTAACATTTCTTAAAGATGAAATATCACCTTCTGTGATAAGATCTGAGGGGTTTATATGGAACTTTATAGCTTTATAAATGATACTTTCTTGCTTTGTTTTCATCATTGTTATCTTCTTTAATTTCTATTGTGTATTCCTGTCATGAATGTAAAGTTACGTGCAAGGAAAAAAAGTGAAGAAAATGAAAAAAGGTCCTTGTATAGTTTAAAGTCTAATTAAAAAAGATAAAAAACTCTAGAGAAGAAAATAGAAAAGCATTTAACCACAGTTTAGAGGCTTAGTACTGCAAGTTCTGTTGCTCTTACCACTTTTTTTTGGTACTGATCAAGCCTTAAGGTTTGCTCAGTGAAAAAAATCTATTGCAATCCATCCAAAACAAGACCTTGACACAAAGCTTTATATTTTTTCAGTACCTAAAAGGTCATTTCGCTAAATGAATTCAGAATTTTTTTCTCGTTCTGCAACAGAGTGTTCATGTACTTTGCCTATCATTTCATCTTTGACAATGAGATGAAAGTAGGCATGAACCAATTTGAAAAATGCGCTCTTACCCCCTTCCCATTGAAGTCTGTGAGAATCCATTTAGGTTTGAACTGTAACTGCCTTACATCTTAGTGCTTTTGGACTCTGAGCTGTATAACGTTTCTTCAGAGATACTAGTAACCGTATTGCTGCAACTGCCAGTTTGCAGTGGTGGCCAAAAAGAGTTAAGAAGTTACTTTTCCTAGTATAAAAATTAGAAAAAAATTAAACAAAAATAATTTCCCCCCCCACATTTTGATTTGCAGTTGTGCTTGTAGTAGTGTGCAGGACCACAGGAATCACTGTGCAGTCCTTTATAAGAAGCCCAAGGGCAGTGCTCCCTTACACAGAGCCTGTACCTAGATTTAAGAAAGGTCTTCACCATTAAGTAGAACATAACATTGGAAGAGGAGATCATAAAAGATCTGATGGAGCAAATATGTAAACCTTGCAGTTAAGTCAGTATTAATAATTTGAATTGGCTCTGACAAAGGTGGTTTCCTCCCTTCCTTTTTCCCAGCAGTGTATGAGTAGAGCTGATTGGATACATAGCTTCAGGGGCTTGTTTCTAGCAATGACATCTTTATATAGTTGGTTACGGTGTCATGCCACGAGCAATAGCTAAGGGATAGCTATAAATACAAGGCTGACTTCTGAGTTGTCTGCAGTTATCTTGACTGTATTTCTCTACAAGTTGATTTCAACTTTAGTTAGAAATATTCCGGTGAATATACAGTGAAGTCTTTGCAATGTACCATTTTACCATGTTTTTTTCCCATCAGAGTTTAAAATAAGGTGAGATTTAAATAAATTCTTCTCCATTTCTAGAACTTTTGCTTAAAAATTAGCAGTCTGTATAGAGCATTTTTTAAAAAAGCACTTCAAGATAGAATTAGTATTGCAGTGTCCACCTGCACTGCAATTTAGCCCTCAGCCAAAATGCAATTCAGTGATTTAATGCATTAAATTCTGGGGAAATAAATTTGATTTCAACCTTTTAGAATGAATTTTTCTTGTGAGAATAATTATTCTTGCCTACCTTATATAGTTAATAAACATACTTTTTGAAAATGTTAGCTTTCTCTTGTTGATTTTATAGTTTTAAATCTGTTGACTAATCTTAATGTTTGACTCTTTGTGGATCTGGGGGAAGTAGATCGAACTACTTGCACAGAACATGGGGTTCTGTGAAAACTGATTGTATTTTACTGGAAATCTGTTTTGGGGAAGGGGAAAGAAGTTACTCTTTTTGCACTTTACTCCAGAAACAGACTTTTCTGTATAATTTTTAAGAAAGTATATGGAATTCTAAAAGAAAAATATTTTAATTGTTTTAAAAAGTGTTAAGTGTTTATTTTCTTTTGTGGTTTTTTTTTCCCCCTCCTGAGGTTCAGTGTAAAAAAACAGGTTTTAAATCTTCGAATTGTCTTGATTCTGAATTTTGGTGGGGCTTTTTTAGCATAGCATTAGTGTCTCTGCATATGAATCTGGCATGGTTTGCAGAGGAGAATAGATGATGATTATATGTTACATTTTACTAGGTTTTTTTTTTTAAGCTATTTCTTCAGTTTTTGCACTTTTCAGTGGTTTTAGCATAATTTGAGCAATGGTTAATTCAGCTATCTGTGCTTAGTGGTGCTTTGTAGGCATTCCAGAAGATAGTGGTCACAGAGGGAAGAGTTTTGTAGTCAACTTTATTCCATTATTGAAGTTTACATTAAATGCACTGCCAGTTGCACAGTGAGCAGGGCTAATAAGGTAAATGGTAGCTTCTTGTAACAACTTCAGAATTGATGCTGATTTTCATGATTTAGGCAGCATTTCAGCCCAATTCCTGAGTATGCAGGTAGTCCTAATGACTATAAGATTTCTTATGACTTGGGGCACCGTTCTGTAATGGTCCCTTGCTCTCACCGCTGGGTACCGTTCTGTCAGTGGTGGTTGGTTGCTGAAGTAGCACTGCCTCATGGCATCAAACAGATTTCTAGACTAGAGTTAGAAATACAAAATGATATGAAATTAATCAGCTGTGAAGAAATAACTTTTACTGTCTGCTGCTTGATTTCTAGAAGAAGCTGTCCATTATCAAAGGTAAAAAAATAAAGGTCCTAAACCACAGAAATGTATGTAGCATCGTGACTGCATTGTACTGTTGTAAAGTTGTACCTTTATATTGATGTAACCATGCGTGCTTATATTTATTTTGCTTCATTGGTAGTAACGCAGCTGGATTATTAAATTGAAGGGTGATTTCCTTCTATTAAAAACCTTAGCATAGAATGCTAACATTAAATGTAGAGTAATCTCTCGTACGGGTAGCTTGAGAAATGTGCCTTTTTTAGCAGCGGATAAACCTCATTCCTTCTGAAAATAACAGCAGTGAGAGATCCTGTCTGCAGTAATGATCACTGGGTGATTTCTGCAGTCACAGACAACAAAGCTGTACCACATGAATGGATCACTGCTAAAGTCTGAGGGCTTTAGGGCATTTTGCTCTGCACAGGAGAGTTTTACAGCATCCAAAAGATGAAAAATAACCTTCTGAGAAGATGTGATAGGCTGTAATGGTAAAGAGGTTTGTTGCTGCTTTGTATCTCATCAAGAGTTCTTCCAAGCACACAAGTTGTCTTGTTGCCTTCCTGTGATTAAGTAAAGGTCTGTTGTCAATTTGCAAAATGAAGGTGAGGGATGTGCATGAGTTCTTTTTTTTGGGAGACATGTATGTTACTACATTTATTCACTAAGATTTAATATAAAGAAGTTAAAAGTCGCCTAGCATTAATATTGAACTTTGATCACCAGGAACTTTATCTAATTAGTTGTTGCTGCTCTTGGCAGAGCATCTAGTTAATTGTTATCTGAGTGCCTGTTCTGTGTGCTTGTTTACATATAGTCCAAGGAAAACAACAAGACCGTATTCACAAATCCGCAATGATTATAAGAGTAAAGGCACTGAGGGGTCCAGGGAGTTGAGTCCCTTCTGTGAAGTGGACTGAATTAGGTTTTGAGTTGGTTTTGGGCTGGGTTGCAACATCAACACTGATGAAAACTGAGTATATCTCTGGAGATAAAATCTTCACTGTAATGCTCCTGTTACTTTACTGAACAAAGTGAAAATTTTTCAAGTATTAATATCGGAATGACTCAGACATGATTAATAAACCCTCTTCCTCCTCAAACAAACAAAAAATAAAATCAGAAGCTCTTTTACAGTCCAAGCATGGAGAGGAGAAAAAGACAGACTGAAAGTGGTAGGAGATACTTACCCAATTCAAAACTGTGGTTTTTCTCTCTCAACAAACGTGTGTGTATTTATTTACCTTTGCAGCCTTAAATGTAGCTAGTGTAAAGGTTTTTAAATATCCAGAAAACAGCAACAAAAATTGTTCCTTAAAAATAACATGCTGACATACCTTGACTGGTTTCCTTATTGAAGAGGTTTGGATATCTGCAATGTGCTTTAGATGCTCAGCAAAATAATTGCAGTCTGCCTTCACCCAACTTGAGATATTTGGAGGTCTTGCTGTCACTAGGAATTCAGCCCCAGAGTGCCTGTGGGACAAAGACACATCTGTGTCATTAATCTTCATAGTCTGAGATACAAACTAAGAACTAGGAGATGCTTCATAGAAGAGTCTAGTTATCTGCAGAACTTAATATTTAGCTAATAGCAAGTTGTAGCTAGGTTTAGTAGCCTAAATAGCAGGTAAATACTTCAAAAGTTATTTCCAATCCAAATACATTCTAGTCCATACGGATAACTGTAGAAAATAGTGTGGGCTCTTTAGTGGTCATCTTTCATAAAAATTAGCAGAAAAAAATAGACTGTGAATGGCAAAAATGAAAATTAAATTCTAGTGATTTTGTGTGCACTGAAGTCTCCAAGGCTGCAGATGAACAAGCTCTTTTGGGTAGTCTGGTGCTGTGCCAGGAGGACTACACAAACTGTGACGAATGAGCAAAAAAGTGGCATATGAGTTTCAGTGTAGATAAATTTAATGTAATGGATCTGGAGGAAAATCTTATCTAAACCTGATAAGATGCTGACAGATTTCAAAAAGCAGAACTTAGAGTCATTGCTAACAGTTTCTGAAATTGCTGGCTCAGTGAATACCTGTTCTCAAAAAAGCTCTCAATGCTTTTGGCATTATCAGGAAGAGTATTGAGGAGGAGATAAATGCTTTTTAAGACCTTATGCCCGTATCTTGAGCACTCTTAGGAGGACACAGAACAATTAGGGTATAGAAAATCACAAATAATGTAATCAAGAGAATGGAGAAAGATATGTTTTAAGTTGAGGCTGAAATTCTTCAGTTTGGAGAGTAGAAGGCTGAAATGGGAGAGAATTCAGCATTACAAAATCATAAAGGCAGTCAGTAAATGCAGAATTGTTACTCACCAAGTCTTGGTACTAGAACTAGGAGGTGCTAGCTAAAACTGGTAAGAGATCAATTTAAAATGGATGCCATGAAGTACTTTTTCACAGAAAACTTTATAAATCTGGTGTAGGAGGTTGTGGAGACAGTTTCACCTGGTTCACATGAGGATTGGAGAAATATTCTGGATTGATACTAAAAAGAAAGAATGGGCATGGATGGCCCTAATCCAGTGATTTTTTTGATGCTAGGGGAGTGTGTGAGGGAAAGAAACTGCAGCTGGCTAGGCTTGCCCGTGCTCTCCCAAAATAGCTTCTCCTGCCTCTGTTGCTGCCCCTTGGGGTAGGTGAATTAGGGGTATTTGCAGAGTACTTGTGCCAGGGTTCCCTCCCCATCCTGCAGCCCAGGTCACAGCTGCTGGGGAGATTCCAGATGAGGCGACTGGTTCTGTCAGTCCTCCCAGCGTTACAAAGGCCAGTGAATGCAGTGTGTTCAGCTGTATATTTATAATTGCTTACTGTAACAAATGGCTATATACCAGGAAGTACAGAAATACCAATTTAATTTGACTTAATGTAGTTATAGGAGGCTATTAGTCTTATCTTTAATATTAAATTTGGTTTTGTATAGAGCAGTCTAGGACCAAGATCAGATAACAGAAACGTCAAAGGTACTAAATTAAACTTTGATTCTTATGATTATTATTTATGGACTTGTGGGTTTTCCTGCATCTGACCTCGTTTCCACATTTTTACCTATCAAAGATTATTTAATGGTTTTCAAGCTATGTGTTACATCTTTTTAATATATATATATATCTGTGTATGTCTGAATGTAGCAGTGAAATATCATATTAATAAATAATGTTGAATAATCTATATTTATTTTATCTGGTGGGTTGCAGGAAAGCCAGACCTTAAAGTACTTCCAAGTATTAAAAGAAATATAAAGGAAGTTGCTAGTTTTGTATAGTTATATATGCTGGCTCCAGACACTGGGTTGCTTACCAGTCATTGCTATTTTTCTCTTCTGGCCTCTTCTCTCTTCCCCATTTTTCACTTACAGTGGCACTTATGTTGGATTATCCTGAGGCCCATTTTTTTTTCTTTCCTTTTTGATCAAGTGTGTTGCTCTTAAATTAGAGAACTTGCATAGATACCTGCTGCAGAGATGGATGCTGTCAGCATCCAGAGAAGGGGAATGAGAGAGAGAGAATAGATAAATACTCTTACCTGTTATGTGAAAAATTATAATAATTTTCAACATTTCATGTATTCTATATTCCAGTGATTTAAAGAACACAGAAAAGACAAGTCAGTAATGCAGTGAGACTCTGAATTTCTCAAGGATGTCTAGGGCAGATCTCATTGGATACTTATCAAAATCCTTTATAGTGTTGAAATGAAGGCAATGGATGTATCCTCTGGCTTTCAGAGATTCTGAAGGTAATATGCAGTTTCATGTGTATACAGGTATGCATTTTGGCAGTTAATTAAATAGTGATTTGATCACCATTAGTTTGTGATGTTCAGGTGGAACATTTCATTTACAAATTGTTATAATAATTTGATAGATTTTCTTCGAAGTCCTTCAGTGTATGTATACACTAAATATTTAACAAACCCTCATTATCTAAGAAAAGAGCTTCACTGAAATGGTTTAGTTAAAGCATTACTTTCTTCAGTACTCAGAGGTCAAAGCTTCATAGTAAAGTGGCTATTGATATTATCCTTTAATAGCCATTTTAAATCATTATCTATTAACAATACTAAATTATACAGCTGCTAATAGTCTATATTCTGAAGGATTACGGTTAGCTGCTTCTTGGGGCTGCAAGTTGTTTTATGTGATCAATGTGATTGCTGCTAATGGTTTGTGATTTAAGTGATTACTGGGCATGAAAAACAGTTTTGTAATTTGTTCTCCCCAGTGAATAATCTTTGGTTTCCTGGATACATTTTTTCTGTTTATCAGTTGGCTAACTTCAGGAAAATGAAAGAGAGAGGAGTGCATAAAACTACATCAAAGTTCAGCTCAGGCTGTACTAGGCAGTCTTGGTTTCCTATCTACAGAGGGAAATGTACTTTCCTTTTGGAGCTTTGGTTTGTAATGCAGGGCTTCTTTGAAATACTGCATTTGACACAAATGGTAGGAAACTTCTGAATTTATTAAAGAAGTGCAGTACACTGAAGAGCTGAAATAGTGAGATTTCTGGGCTATTTATGACATAGTTCCTGTGGAATTTGGCCCAGTGTGATTGTTATCTTCTCAGACATATGGGAGGAAAAAAAGGCATTGTTACTTTCAACCGTAGTTATTACTTACTAACTGGGCTTATGAAAGAGGGGTCTATACAAAATGCCTGGTAGTGCTGTACGATATAAAGGGTTTTAACAAACCATTGGAACAGGTATTGCTGCTTAGTACTGACAAGGCTCTGATGAGCTATTGGGGTCATTTGAAATAAGCACTGACAAAGGCTTTATAACTTCACTCTGGATTCTGTCTGTTTAAAAAAACCCTCCCCTATTTTAAAAAGAAACTGTTTCAATGGGAGTGTTTTCCTGCCTGTTCCTTTACGCGGTGGGTCCCACGGTTTTGTCACCATGTAAGAGAGAAAAAAAGGAATACTATTGTGTATTTCAAAAAAACTCTTTGAAAAACATAGTCTTTAGCATACTGTTATGTTTTATAGTTCCAGGTATGAGAAGTGGGATTTTATTTCTTGTTGAAATAAAGTTCTTGTTCGTAGTATTTTTAAGCCTTAGAAGATGAATTATTTACTGCTTCAGATGGGCTGGTGGGTTTTTTTTTATTATTTTGTCATGATAAACAGCTCTTTCACAAGCAGTGCCAGAGCTGGCTGGTTCTCCCTCACATGCAAGGAACCTGTCACCTAGCCTTTGTAAGTTATGAAATGTTGATAATTCTGTAATTGTGACAGTCTGTTTTACATGTACTTCACTTATACAGATGTACATGTGCCCGTGTACGCATCTTTCCAGTCATAACACTGATCATGTCAGTTGTATTGTATTAGAGGAGGAACTAAAAACAACTTTGTGATACTTAAGAACACCTTATATTTGAACAATTTTAAAGCCAGTATGAAATTCATCCTAGCATATGGAGAACCCAGCCCAGTCTTTAATGCCTCAAGAATACTCGGTATCAAATTAAGATCCCAGGTCACTACGTAGATCTCTTCTTGACAGAAATTTCAATTCCAAAGTACAGGAGAGAAAATCTTACAGATGGCATCACCTGCAACAAAATACTGTGTTGATGATTCAGGTTTCCTTTAGGGGTAGTTTATATCTGATGGATTCTCAGCTCTGGGTAAAACTGGAGAAAATAAAAAGAAACCTCACCTTTTACATACTAGTAATCAGATTTTGAAATACTGCTTTAGCAACATTTTCTACATTCCCTTTCCATTGTTTTTACAAGCAGTGTTTTGTTCTTGCAAATACCTTTAATAAAATCAATTTAGGTAAATTTTGTCCTTTTCACCATCTAACGTAGACAGACTCATCCATTCTTGGACATTGTAAGTTTTGACAGATTCTCATATTTAGAGGTCTTTTTTGGTGGTGGGACATGAGAGTGGGCAGTGCCCTCAGTTCTCGCTCACCCTTGTAATCAGGATGTGTAATCAGGCACACAATGCAATAAGCATTCTCTTCTTTGCATATCTCAAATCTCAAATATGATGCCAGAGTAGGTGATTTTCCTGGGCTAGGAAAATTTCTTTAGCTTTATCTTTGTGGCTTAAGGCTGAATTCAGAGATGTTCCAAAAAAAAAAAGCTTCATTTCAAGTTGGTGAAATTACCTGAAATTGTAGGTTGGTCGATTTATTTCTGCTATATGGTTATATAAGGGCATGGGTGCCACATGTACCTTGACATTTAATATGGTACACTCTGGGCTGACCATTATCAAGCACAGGATGATACCAGAGGCCCCAGGGCTATAATCGACTCACGTTTATAGTCAATGACTGGTTGTTAAATCAAAGCAACCTGGAGAGCAGAGTGTAACCAGTTGTGGAAATAACAAAGTGAACAGAAAAAGTATCCAGGAGAGAAAAACCATGTTACGTGGAACTGCAGACCAATGAAGAGAGGACGAGCAACTCTTTGTTCATCAGTTCCTCATCACTGCCCAACCTGCAGTGCTGTTGGTTCATGGGGCTGTTCAGCCCAGATACCAGGCTTTGCCCTGACCTGTAGGTGGTCACACTGATTTTTGTATGAGACTTAAGTTTTGTGTATGTAAATCATTTTGTTCCTGATGAAATATATAACCATCTTGATCTTTTTCTGCTAGTTTTCCTGTAATGGTTTGGATTCACGTCTTGAGTTATTCCAATTCAATATTCTGATAATAACAAGCCCTAGGGAATTCTACTTCATTCCAGGAGGCTCTTGTTGTTCCCTGGCTAACTTCTGTAGTACACAAGTGCTGTATAACCAAAGAAAGGGGTATAAAGCTTACTTGTAACAGTGGGAGAGTTAGACTTACAGGGATGCCTAACAAGGAGCAATCAGAAAGAAGGATGTCAGACAGTTGGTTGCAGTCTGAACATGTATGTTTCCATGGGGGAAGAAATTTGAAGGAAAAATGTCTCTGCGTAGGAGTTCTATACAGGTGACTTTTAAAAAATCTTCCGTTTTTTTTATTTCTAATTCCTTTCAAATTCTAAGGTCAGTGTCATTTCTTGCAGTGCAGTTCACTATAAATGAATGCACGCTGTTTAATACCAGCACAGTGAAGGCACGAAGCTTACTGTGCCTATGTAAGCTGAAAATACCAAAGCAGTTCATATAATTTCAACAAAAAAAGTTAATGATTTTTATAACATTCATAGATGATTGATTTTTCTGTTTTCGGTTTCCAGTAGCAGGGGACACTAACACATAGAAAGGTTATACCTTTTCAAAGAAGAATCACAATGGAGCGAGATTGCTTAAAATCAAATGTTTGAGTGAAAGGAATATGGTATAGGAACCTCTATGCCTCTAATAATTAGTTTTAGTTCCTAGAGTTAATGAGTATGTGTAAAGTATAAGTAGAGAAGGTTTTTATTTCCTCTCCAAATACATTATTGTGTAAGTTAACTCTTTCAGCAGTGACTTTTTGGTAGTAGCTTTATCAGGTTTTTTTCTCTTTTCTTTTGTATGGATAATGTGTCTATGTTATTCCAATGAATTAAATGTAGAGCCCCAAGTTTTTTAAACTTCCACTTAAATCCTGTTATTGGTGTGAGTTACTGATCAGGAAAAGAAAATTTTGGATCAAGTCTTTGAAGCTGCATTTAGGTCTAAATTTTCGGTTGCAATGCAGTAATTATTGATCATGCAGTACTAAAATTCATCAGTGTTAAATGGTTATTTTTTAATTTTAAGATTTATGGTTGGTTATTCACAGGCCTGTAAAAACAGATGCTTAAACCAATATTCAGGTAAGTAAAATGTTGTACTGAAATCCCACTATTCCTTTACATTTTTCACTCTATTTGACACTACCAAACAACTACTGTTTTTCTTAGGCCTCTCTTAATAAATTTCACGTTGGGGAGTAATGAGGGGATTTGAAATAGTGAAAAAAATGGGAATTTGAAAATAGTGAAAAATTGATATTTCTGTATATGGTCTATCAAGTAAGTATCTAAAACTGATAGCTTTATTCACATAAATCTGAGAAAATAATAGTAAATACAGTTTCTTTATTAATTCCCTCTTCTTTCTTTCCCTGTTATCCACCTCTAAGAGTAATGAAAGTTATTCTGTTTTGTAAAATTATCAATTTATGACAAGAAAGCTATTTTAGATCTAAAGCATTTAGGTAGTCCTATGAAAAGCAATTACAATATATTTAATCTGTGACCTAATAAAATGACATATCAATTTAGGAGAGGAGGGGAGAAGCATTATTGCAAGTCTTTGTTTTTCTGTAGTGCTCTCGGTGTTGCTAATTATGTTCAATTTACTCAAGATAGATACTCAAATAATTCTTTTATAATCTTGTTATATATTTGTTATTTACATGTTTTCCTTATCCTTCTGCTATTAGCTGTTGCTACCGTATGCCTGTATTTTCCCCTAACTTATTTGCACATAAATTTTGCAGTAAATTTTAGCAAATTTCTTGTCAGGAAATCTTTCGCTTACACACCGTAGGAAAGCTCGTGGCAGTTAAGACTGAACAGGGTCTCTAGACAGAAATGTAAAACAAAGTTATTTTCCTTTGAGAAGGAAAGCAAGGTGTGTGTTTGAGCCCTAACAACTCACAATAAATTCTAAAGATTGTTAGCAATGAGATCTACATGCTAATTAGATTTGTTTTCTAAATTTATATTGAATTTATCTTGCTACCTATCTCATAATGATTTTCAGGCATTTATATAATGAAAAAAAGGATCTTAAACTCGGCTTTTAAGTTAATAAAATATAAATTATTTTATTGACCTAATCTTCAAACATACATAGCTAATTTATGAATAGGTCTTTTCTTAAAAAAACCAAAATTCAATAGTGTGAAAGAAGTAGAGAAAGTGTGATTAACATTATCAACACAGAAGCTTCAAACATAAGATAAAAATTATTTTAACATATGCTTAAAATACGCTTAATAAATATGCTTAAAATTGATAGTCAAAGGACATTTCTGGAAGAAAGAATACATTTTTTTTTCCTTCAAAATATAAGTTCACTTACACTATTGCCAGTGGAAAATTTTTACTTGGGGTACTGTTGTGAGACACCTGGAATGCAGATGGTAAAGCTACCATCAACAAAATTGGAAAAGGTTATCTGAATTGTTAACAAAGGGCTTTTAACATAAACATTGATATGAATGTTTGACAAAAGTGCTTTCAGCGATTAAGAGCCTTACTGTGATTCTCATACTCAAAATTTAGAGTAGTCATTTTGATTTCTAATATAGTAGGTGGTCATTAAATTGAATAAATCTAGATTTATGTGAATCGCTCTTTTGTTGTCATATACTTTTAATATATATGTATTTACTATGCATATATACAGTAATTTGAATTTCAGGCATTATGTTTAGAGGACTTTATGAAATTATTTGTGCCTTTTTTTAACATGCAAAGTTGCCATGGAATTGGTTGTGTAAACTGCAAGCACAGGCTGTTGTGAGTACACCGCAGTATACTCAATGGTCAGTGGTGTATCCTGCAAAATGAAGACCTACCCTTAGTCAGACCCTACCAGCAGAGAAGCAGAAAAGTGAGGCTTCTAAGTGTTCTGATCCAGCGTCCGTTTATTAGAAAAGTGCTTTACAAATATTTTAGAGTATGTCATTTTGGACAATTGAATTTGTATCTCAACTTTTGTAGCAGGAAAAGATCAGTGTCTGAATATTTGTATTTAGAATACATTTATCATTTCAAAGTTCTGTTTAATTTTTTGGCTTTTTATTTTTTTTTTCAAATTGATCAGCCAACCAATATTCCCCTAATCTCATAAGGAAGCACTGATGCATGCATGGCTACTGTCTTAATACATTCAATACAGATATTTCTGTTACCGTATTAGTATAATAAAGATTAATTTTCTGTGTTTTACCAGCAGGTTGCTGTACTATAGTCCAAAAATCAGATCTGCTTTGGGCTCTCAAGTTGTGGGCAGATCACAGGTGCTACTTTCTCCCCACCTCAGTTCGCTTCCTGAGTATTGACTTAGAAGTTTATGATTCAAAGGACCACTACACAAGTGCCATTCTCTCAAGACTTCCACTTGCTAAAATGCATTGAAATAGATATTCTCCTTTAGAGTCTGTCCTTTCCAGGGCCATATGACAACTAAATCCATAAAGAGACCGACTTTGCTAAACTGTTCAACCTTTGTTTTAGACAGAACAAGAGAAGTATGAATCTCTGCAAAATAAGAAACACTTCTGTGGAATGGCAATAGAAACCCCACATACAGGGTATTCCATACTTCAGTTTCTGAACTCCAGTATTGGAATTCATACAGTGTTAATTCCTGAGTTTTGGCTCTTACTCCTGCAGCATAGGTTTCTCTTTTATGTCATTATCTCCTCTTTGACTCAAGCAGTCAGCTTTCTTCAGTCCAGCATATATTAGGATGTAATATCATTCATTCGGTATTGCTTCAGAACAGTATCATGTAAAATGAATAACTGTCCACAAAGGGGATTATTCAAGGCTCGAGAAAGTCTTTGTGGATAACAAATGACTTCAGTCGGCTCTGGGCTCTGCCTGAAATTTTAAAAAGATAAAAACTTTGATGACCAGCCAAATCATAGAATTAAGGTTTCAGAAAGTAACAAGTGAAAGAATCCTTTGAGCAAAAGGAAGTTGGGTACTGTGTGTTTTGTGCAGCTGTGGCCTATGAGTCAGTGTGTCCCTGCTTTGTTGCAGCATGATATGGAAGTGTATGTCTGTTATGAGGCTCCCTTGTCCCACCATTGTGCCTCTCTCTAATCCACTGCTCGTTTTAACTGTGGTGTAGCTTAAATGCCAGCACCATCAGCTAATCTGCACTGTCGGATCACTGCTGCAAAGAAGTTTAGTTCAGTTGGGACTTATTGTAGTAATTGCAGAGGACATGGAAATCTCTGAGAACATGCACTAGACACTGTGTGTTCTGAAGCTCTATGAAGCAATCCCTGTCTGATATCCTCTGTCACCTATGGAGCTTTGGTGGTCTTTAAGCTCATTCAGTGCTTCATTTGGTGAGAGCTAATAACTGTTTAGACACAACAGTGGCAAACCTGCACTATCTGGATTTTGAATGTATTCGATCAGGGTTTACCTCTTTAGTTTCTAGTTTGCTCTTCAGAGCACAGATCTGGTTCCCAGCTGGTGGCAATGATTCCCTCATTGGGCAGCACTTTCGTATTCTGAGTATTTGTCATCCAAACAGATGGACTGTGGAGATACTTGAACTGACATGAATGTGTGACACCACAGCTCAGATTTATACTGAATTATCTCCAGTTTTTCCTTAATATTTATTTAAGTTGCAGCCTACAGGGCAGCACATCCCTGGATATGATACCATGCTATACTTTGTAAAAAAAGAAACTTTATTTATACATTGATTTACTTCTTTATGCAAATGTGTAAACATTGATTTAATTAGGATAAAGGGAGTTTATGTAAAGAATGTTTTTATCTTTTTATATTACTTAAAAACACTTTCTCTGGCTATATGTTTGCTTGGCTTTATGACTTCAGGCCAAAACCAGAGAAGTTGAATTCACCTTTACCCGTATGAGTTCTTTTCATGATGCTGATGCAATTTTTTAGTGAAAAACTAATGTGTGAAATAACACAACAGTATGTGTCAACTGGATTTTTTTTTAACAATCTTTTATGAAAAGTGTAAATGAAAAAACATCAGAAATCTTACTTGGTGTAATATTTGTTGTTCAAGAATTCAACTTGATTTTATACATAGATTTTTCATTTATTGTGTATTTACAGTTTTTTAATAAGGAATGCAATAAGAGATAGTTAAAAGCAGAACTAACTTTATTTAGCTTTGGAAACAGAAACAGTTTCATGATTCCATCTGTCCTGCTGATAATATTTGGGAAGGCATTCGGTTTAAGTTCATCTACCTGCCAAACAGCTTGTTCTTGGTGCACTTCATTAATATATTGTAAGAATAATTTTTGTTGATACCTTCAGAAACTTGGATACAGACCTTTTAAGTGTAAATAATTGGGGTCTTATAAACAAACACATTTAAAACAATGTATTTTCAGGAAATCGAAGTGAGGAGATCACTAAGGTTTAGGAAAATGGAATACATATATATGTGTGTATATATATACAAACACACACAGAACCATACATTCTTTACTGATACAGAGAGCACTTTTGTCACCATTTTTTAGATTATTATGATGATAGTTCTGAGAGGCCCCAGCCAAGATCAGAACATCGTGCCAGACATTGTGCAATAGTAGAGTAAAAAATAAACATCAGAAAAGATGCTTTCTAATCAGTAAACGTATTTATTTATTAGCAAAATACCCTACTGATTATAAAGTAGTTTTCTTAATGCATGTTTCAGTGGTTTATGTCTATGCCTATTAATTTCTATCCTCATTTCTTTAAAATATTTCTTCGTTCTTACTGCAGCTGGGGCAGATGGTAGCTCTGCTGCCTCTGGCTGTCAGGACAGATGAAAGGTTTCTTAACAAGTTCCTGCAAAGAGACAAAATGTAGTGTAACAGAGTCGACCCACCAGTCCCTGTGTCAGTGTGTCAGGCCTTCCCTGGCCCCACAGCAGCCAACTCTTACTCCTCGAACTAAGGTCACTCAAATGGCTGACGCTGCCTCTCTCCTCTCTGATGTGGCAAAGAGCATGATAATAGTTTTATTTTTTTTTTGTCTGCTCTTCCCACCCCCTCCCTTCCAGAAAAATAAGACTCTTTAAACAACTGTCAGTAGAAATTAAAATGATATATCTTAAATGATATTTCTGTGTGGACAAATTACTTCTTGATTCTTAGTGCTCATTTAGCCTTTAATGTACCAGCTTCCAGTTAGGCCTTGGGTGTATTAGTAAATAAACAACTTTATATTTCCAGAGTTTGCATATTGCTGTATTTACATTACACTCTTGATTTAGATAAACAGAAGTTGCTACTCTAGGGGCTCTGGAGATATGGATATAGTGTATGGCAATAGTTAAGGTTAGTGTGTTCATTTTCAGGATGTGCTGCAAAGTTGAGAGGGTCTGGCAATTTTCCAGTTTAGCTTTCCTGAGGGTTTCAGCTGAAGGTGTCAGCTCATCTGTGCCTTTTTTCTCTGGAGGACATGGAACAAAACTGGAAATCAAATGTTTGAGACATTTCAGTGGCTGCAACACAACAAAATATACAAAGAACATACTACAGTGTTGATGGTTGCATTTTTGTTGTTAGGTTTATAGTGCCTCTCTTTAGTACCTGTTGATGTTTTCTTGAGATGGAGCTGTTTAGTTTCCTTTTTTTTTGTTTCATTCTGTTTAGAGTAAAAGGATGGCTTTGGTGAACTTTACAGTGAGCAAGTTTAATTGATAAGGTGAAAACATATTTGCATTCATATATAGTAATTGATTATCCAGTGTCATAGCTGTTATGAGCAGGGTAGTTAGAAATTAAATGAGATCAAGAGTTTTCTTGTTTCCAGTTTCCTAAGGATACCAAAATATTTTGACTTTCAAGGGCTGAGTTAAGGTCAGATTTAAATTTAAAATTAAGAAGCAAACTTGAACCACATGTTTTACATGTTGAAATAAAAAAAAAGTTGAGAAATAATTTATTTTAATTGTATTTTATTTTAAATCTGCTTAATGTGCAATTTTCCTGGTTTGCAATGTTCAGTGGCTTTGTGGATTGCATTAATGCTCTCTTTTAGGTCTAGAGAAAAATCTTCCTATCACTTTAGAGCTCTGCCTGTTTATCTGGCTCACGATTCCTTTCCACAGTGTCTCTTTACTGTGTGGAGATCTGTCCTTGCCCAGTTGGTTTTTCCTTAGTGTGGCTGTCTGGCAGGCCCTCTGCAGAGGGAAAAAAACATCCTGGCTCCTTTCAAGGGGTTCCCCAAGACACTAGGCCAGCAAGGAGGAAGTCCTCTAGTTGTCTGCCACGGCTCTTTTAAAAGAACAATATGTGATGAATAAAATCACCATGATATTTTTGTTGGAAATATTGTTGCTAGGTTTTATTCCTTATTAGCTTGCTGTAGCATTGTTGGGATATAAGAAATAAAAAATGTCTTGGCCACAATAAATGCTTTTCAGTCTATTTCCTGTAGAAGTACAGTAATCTCATGGGCAGAGACGACCATTATACTTAAATTTCCATTGCAAGGTTCAAAGGTATTGTGTAGTTCTTGAGCAATCCACAGCTGGATTCTATTATGAAGATACAGTGAAGGCGCTTAAAAGGCATTTCTACACTTTATTTCGTATTGCAGTACAGCCAAATACCTTCTGACATGTAGATACTTGTTTGGTGGACATTTCTTAGTATGTGTGTCTAGAAACTAAATAGATGGTCTGGTCTAAAAACATGTCAAACATTTACCAGATCTCTGTTAAGTACTTGTTAAGTACTCTGTACTTGTTAAGTAAAGAGCTGCTTCAATTAATGTTAGTCATAAGAGTCTGAAGTCATAAATAGTATAACCCAGTTCAGCTAAAGTTCAAATATAATTGGTTAGCCACAGCAGGTTTTTAATGACCAGTACCTAATAATGCTTACTGTGTAACAGAAATTTCTTGGGCATGTTCTCTTGAAAGGTATTACATGACAATAAGGAAGGCATCTATGGGGAATTTAATAGTTCTGAGATACACTAAACACTCACTTCGTTTGTAGTACCTTGAAGACTTGTAGCTAACCCTGCTTTGCCTGCTTGTTTATTAGAGTTCTTAAACTTGAATGAATTTCTTTTCTCCAAGATTTTTCTTAAAAGTAAGTTTAGCCTTCTAACATTACCCTGGAATCCTGAAAGGGTCTCTGGAGACTTGAGTGGCTGTTTCATGACAATACCCTAAAACAGTAGATAAGTTTCTTGTTTCACATAGGGGGGAGCCTGTCAACAGCTGTTTCCATTCCAGCACTTTTCTTTTATCGTATTCAAACAATTCATGCTTGAAATCAAGTGGCTACATAGTTGGAACAGCTTGGAATAAACTGATTGTCAGTCTACTTTTTCCTCTTTAGGATAAGTAGATCCTATAAATAAGAGAGGAAAGGAGTTAGGAGACAAAGAATCCTAGTTTTTGCTTATAAATATAGATAATTATGTAGTATTAGACAATAATTGCACAGACATATAATGAATATAGACCGTGCTGTAGTCAGCAGATATTTCCTGCTTATATTAACAACTAACTTGGCTGTAAACTTTCAGGCCACACCAAAGTAAAATTTTCTGTAGATTACTCGTTTCTACCTCCCCGGTATTTGAATTCTATCATGTTCAGGAAGAACAAATTTGGTATATATCAACTTATTGATTCATTTGCCAATACTGCTGTAAAACTTGAAATTATGCCATGTATCTACTTGTCATTGTGTAGACTATGGGAAATGTGCGACTTCTGTTTTGTACAGAGCTCAGGACCCAAGGCTAGGGAATGTGAATTTGGCTATGCACTTGAATTTGTACATATGACTGTTTGCAATTCCATATGTTGATCCAAATCTGTATCTTGAAGTGTTTCTACAGTAATATGTAGTTTTCATTTTATATATGAAGGCAAACTTCTGGGTATTATAAATCAAATACACTGAATGAAAACCTTTCTTCAGTCCAGACAGAAGCTTTTTGCCTCTTGGGGAAACTGATTTCTCCTATTTGTTCTTGCTTACATTTTTAATGTGTGATTTCTGAAATTTTTTCCTCTCCTGTTAATGTTCACGAGGGATAAATGGCTATTTTGAATTGGAGCTTAAAGTTCAGAAGAACTGGATTCTGTTTTTATCTTTGTTGCTGACTAGTGATGTGAAATTTTTTGGATCATGTAATGTCCTTCATGTCAGCATCCTTTGCTGTAAAACGAAGGTAATCCTGCTTTAAAAAATATTGGAAGAAAAGTTCTGCCCTTTACAGAACGTATGGGGTTCTGCTGGCATTCGGAGTCATCATTAAAAAAATACGTTACTAAAAGCAGTACTTGCTATTTATGCTGTCAGATCTTCAGCTAGTAACCATTAATTTTTGAAGCTCTTGTGTGATTATCCTTTTAGCAAATTATTCTGTGAATTTAATTGTGTTCAGAATATTAAATAAATACATATACATAATTGATGCTATTTTGAGCAAATGTGCATAAGTCTAAGTGTTAAGTGCAATATGTATGATGAAAACCACACCTGTATTGGGAAAGAAATATGGTTAAGTAGAATTCTTAAGTGTAAAAAAAACCTTTTAAATTGGGCTCGGCTTAATTTAATAAAACTGAAGGCAATACTAATAAAAGTAGAGGAGTTGAAGTTTTTTTTCTCAGATATATTTAATATAGTTTTAAGGTACTTCTGTTTCTACAAACAGCAGGAAAAGACTTGGAGGTTTAAAATGGAGTTGCTCCCTGTGCAGCCTGTTATTTGTGAGAGAGAGTCACAGAGCCTGTCCTTGTAAGAGCCTCCTTCTTCCTTAGTCTTTCAGAATGAAAGCAGAGCCTCAGGCATTCCTCCTCCTTTTTTTTTTCTTTTTTCCTTTTCTTTTTATAGTCTTTGTTTTGTGAATTGAGGCTTTCACCTTTCTTAAAATTTGTACTTTCAGAAAATGGCCAAACGATTCGTTGTGTTTTGAAGACTGAAGTATATGTAACTGAAATTTTTAAGGATACATGAAGATGATCTGACTGCCACTCGTGGCTTGTAGAGCAGGGAAGCCAGAGATCTAGTTTTACAGTGCTTAAAAGTGTTAAGAATCCTGCCATTAGCAACTCAGCAATTTGCACATTAGACAAATAATTTGCAGTGCTCCGACTGAATCGTATAAGAACAGTGACCTTGCACATGCTCATGCTGCTCTGGTGGTACATTTTATCTTCACACGAGCAGATTTTTCTTGTTGAAGTGTTAAAATATGTTCTCAGAAAAGGAACTGCATAAATGTTCTTAGGATGGGGACAATTTCAGTTTCAGATATGCTCAACTCTTCTTCGTGAGTAAATTTAATTGAAAGAAAAGACAAACCTAATAGTTTAGCTAGAAGCACTCGTAATATTATTACTTTTTAAAAGGTATTGCTGTAATGAAGTGGCTTTAAATTACTGAGTGTAGAGATTGGGGAGCTTGTTTTTGGTAATGGCTGAGTAACCATATGCTTAATTTCATCTGATTTCCAGAATGTACGGCAATATTTGACTAAATGGTGTGAAGGAAGTTCTTTTATATGTAGCGTGACCTGGTCTCATAAATAGCCAGCCTATACTGTCTGGCACTTGTAACATGAAAGTGCCCAAAAGTTTTGGATCACAGACAAGATATCTGAATTCCTGTGTTAACTGAAGAAAAATAGATGTGACCATCTGTTTTTCAGGTGTTATTCCTTTCTCTTCCTCTCCCTCTCTCTTTCCTATGGGATCTCTGAGAAACATGGGAATTTACTCAGACCACAAACCTTAATGTGAACTCAGGTAGTGGACAAATTTTGCCACTGTCAATGTGTTCAGTGCCTTTCTTGCTTGCCATTACAGTTTGCAGTTGTCTTCTGCACTGTTGTTGGTTTAAGATCAAAACAAATCCTAACATCATGAGGTTTAAATGAAATGTACTGCAAGAGTTCACAAGTGGAGGAAGCATATTTTAAATCAATGAAGATATAAAAAGAACCAAGCTACTCCCTGTTCTACCTATAAAATTGTGATTTATCAAATTGTGAGGTGCTCATCAGTATTTGGGTATTTTTCTGCGGATGCCTATTGAGAAAAGCTAACAGATATTTTCTTACAGTTATTGAGAGAATGTTAAACTCAAATGTTTTCCATTATTTACACATGTTTCCCTTTTTCATTAAGTTGTATAATAGTTATCATCACAGAACAATTACTTAATTTATAATCTGTATATTCAAATTGACCTTTTTTATGAGGTTCATTATGTATTTCTCAATTTTTCCATTAGAAATTAAAGCTGGGGTAAGGTCATTTGAGGAGGGTTTTCTCACCAATACGTAGCCTGATGATTAAATGGAGTATTCACCGAGAGGTGGATTGTCTAGATCGTGGTACAGCTGTGTCAGGTGAGGAATACCAATCAGATTCTGAATGGATCTTGTCTAACAAAAACGTTCTTAATGCCATGTCTTTCTGAGCTGATTGCTATTGTCTGGCTCAACTTGTGTGACCCATGTGAAGACAGGCATAGTGCTGCCAAAATCCAGCACTAGTTTTTAAGTGGTTTTGGGTGTTAAAAGGAAGGAAAGGTTGACAGCCTTTTTATAGCCAAACAGACGCTTGGCTGCAAGTTTGAGCAGAGTGTGTTTTGTGTTGGTTTCACTGATGTGGATAGTCTAAAATTGTCTGCAACGCTTGTGCCTGCAACTCCTTAGCAGCTCTCAAAGTGCTGTGTTTCAGCACAGCAGGTTTTCTCATAGCTGGTGTTTCAGCTTCATAGAGAATGCACCTTATTCCTGAGTGTAACCATAGTCAGTGAAGTACTAGAATATGTTCCGAAGGGCTGGGTCCATTCAATAATCTTCCATTGGAAGTGGTTTTGGGAAGTTAGTGGGAATCTTGCTTAAGTGAGATTCATCTCAGTTGCCCACAAGTGAAACTACAGACGTCTTTGATCCTTCACAGATTTCATTTAGGGGATGACCAGAAGGGTAACAGAAAACTGTATACCTTTACCCATCGAAAACTCACAGGCACAAGACACAGAGTATACCCCTATATATATGGCAGGCAGAGAGGAACCTTAAAAAGAACTGCAGAGGCAGACTCTAGTGTTAATTCTCATGAAAAATTTCCTGTTCTTGATGTTTTCTCCCTTGAGTGGTCATCCATGGAGAAATTAGACCACAATTTTGTGCTGTAAGACATAGCAGCGTCCTTCCTGTGAAAGCTGGTGAAGTAGCAGAGAAAGTTTTTTAAAGTAATTAGTGTTTTCTTGTAATGGTAGGGTTAATACAGGCCCATTGTTTGGTGAGATACTGGAGGTAAGACCACAAGTAACATTTCCAACACTTTTATGTTGTCATGTGTCCAACATAGAACTGGGTCATTCACGTGTACACTAAAGCAACACATTGGCCTAGTTGTGCTGCCTCCCTTTCTCTTTTTTATGTCAATTACTCTTACAACCTTAATTATTTGATTCTGTAAATGTATACAAAACACAGTGTGATCACTACTGTTAGAGAGCCCTAAAAGAAGAAAAGATGATTTAGATTAAGAGATAGTGATAAGCCTTGTAATTCCTCAGGAGCAGTAAACCAGTAGAGTTTAAACCAGTAGAGTGCAGTCCTGTTAGAGCAGAAAGGAGATGTGCATGTATAAAATGTACAGAAAGGTGAACTGACTGCCAGCTATCAGCATCAGTTATGGTTCTCCTGATACATTTTGATGTCTTTCATTTATAAGCAAGGCAAAACTTTAATATTTTCCATGTGTTTCCTAGTGAAAACTTTTTGCATCTGGTAGGGTGACTTTCATACCTACCAGGTGTTAGGTGTCTATCTCCTCTTACTCTTCAGAAACTACAATGTTTGAAGATCATTTGCTTATGTGTGAAACAGAATTATTTTATTATTTTCACAAAAGGAGAATATGTTAAACTCACAGCAGCATAGCTAGGCTATAGCCTGTGGGTCCTAGCCTACATTTTTTTACCCTGCAGAGCATGAACTATCTTGCTATATATAATGCAAAGCTCCTGTTTAATTAATGGTTACATTCTATTGTACGGTTCTGATACTCTGGATTAAAAAGTTACTTAGGTCCAACTACTTATTTGTATTAAGTAAAGATTTGAGATATTGTAAAATCAACTTAATGTTTATTTTAGTTTCTTTTCTTTCTATCTCATTGATTTTCCTTTATTTTTTTTTAAACACATTAATAGGTGCTTTTTTAGCAAACGGACTTCATGCCTTGGTGTTTAAACTGTTGTAAATATATGGAAAACCCTGCACTTTCTGTGATCTGGTTATGATAATGTGGGTGTTTCAAACCCAATTTGAACAAAAATAAATTATGCCCAAAGTTTCAGTGTCTTGAAAAATCAAAATTCTTGTGCCTAACTTTTTCACCACTGTAATTAAATAGTTCTATTCTTGGAACTCAGTCAATAGAAATAATTTTGATTGTATGGTAAATGAAGACTCTTCATGCTTTCCCTCCCCACCACCCACTCTCTTGACAGCTTTTGTTTTGCTTATAAATGGGTTCAGTCTCTTAGCAGTGAGATCATCTACTGCATGTCAGGTTAACATGTTCTGGTCATGAAGTCTGAAATTGTAAACCCAATGGTATTTCTCTGAGCTACACTTATGGCTTTTGAACTCTGCCATAACCCTTGAAGCTGTTTCTGTTGCTGTGAGAAGTTCTCCTCAGGAACAGAGAGGTTACTTTTTCTTGCCCTTCTCTGCATCCCAGAATTGAGAGAAAAATAAACTTTGAGCAATAAATACAAGATATACGGGCTATCTTGACTGGTATTTTGTAAATCTTTTACTGAAATGCTTGCCATTTTTGATCCCTTATATTTAAATTGAAGCCATGTGAAGGTATGAGTGTAAATTCTCATGTGTACTCCTTGGTCTGTGAATGAAGTGTCACAGTTACAGATGCGGCTGTTGCGCAAGAAGTG
The DNA here is from genome assembly GCA_004320125.1 of Scolopax mira. Lineage (NCBI taxonomy): Eukaryota > Metazoa > Chordata > Aves > Charadriiformes > Scolopacidae > Scolopax > Scolopax mira. Next base: position 115,979 of record BJBW01000755.1, on the reverse strand, counting down.
ACTTACAGCACAGCCATGGCACTAAATTTACTCAATATTGAAAATTACGTAATGTCTGCTGTTACATTTTTAATGTGGTTAATGATGGTGATAGTTACAATACAGCAAAAAAGACACAGCAAAGAATTCTATGCCTGATTAAAATAACTATTTTTAATAATTTTTTAGAGAATGTTGAGACATTAGAACTGCAAGAGTTACTGTTGTCTAAATAATTCTTGATTTGTTACATTTTAAAGCAGTTTCCTAGGGAATCCTAAAATAAAGAGATGTAAAGGCGAAAGAAATATTATACAATTTCTGGTTTTGTTACTTTGAACCTGTAATGCTATAGACAGTGTTAAAACAATCATTCAGCTTTTGGAAGTAGGCTACAAAGACTATTGTGTAAGACTTCATATTGGGTCACAATCCCACCTTAGAGTTCCTAATTCCTAACAGATTTCCCATCTATTATTGTCTTCTCTTCTTAAGTCATGATGAGGATGAAGAGGACAGCACAACTGTCTTCCATGGGGCATTTATTTTCCCCAGAACATGGAAGTGAATGGGCTTTTTGTGAAGGGGTGTGTGTTACACCTCTTCTGAGCCTTCATATCTTGTGCTGGGGTTGTGAGCACCCTATTGGGGGTCTAGGGGTTTGATAAAGCCCTGAAGAAAACTTCTGAATTATGTGAGATATTTTCATTTCATAAAACTAGGAGAATATAGACTGTCCTTCAGAATTCTGTCTGGAGTGTCCAAGTAGCAGAATCTTAGCATCTTATGACCAATAGAGTTGTATTTTTTTTGGAGTGAAAACATGTTTTGTGCTCTGCTGAGATATAGCTAAATTAATTGAGCACATAGATCAGCTGATCTTAAAATCATATTATGATGTGTAAGAAAACACCACCACTCAATTTTGATGGATTTGTTCAACGTATTTGGACAGATCTTTAACCTCGCTGAGTTGGCTTTGCTGCAGTGGATTCATTAGAACTATTTGATTTTTTTATAGTGCTGTTACCTCAATAGCTTTGTGTATTTTTTTTTTTTTTAATCTTGGTTGGTTTTTTTTTTTTACAGTTTTTTATTTTTTATTGAAGGGTCCATTGTGGCAACAGAAGCTAGCTTTACAGGAATGTAAAATTTCTCGTACATGTGGTTTGCACAGGAAGTTCCATTCTGTACGTCCACAGACTTAAGAGTGGAAGCCTTACTAAAATCCCTGGCACTTGTGTTCCCAATCATTTAGGAACTGTAACAACAACAAAAAAATCCTAAAACCAAAAAAGCCAAGCATTCTATTAAAAAATGGGCTTTTGTCAGTGCTAAGATGTGTGGAATCCATATTGTAAACAGGTATGGAGACCTCGATACCCTTGTTTGAAGTAATAATTTATTTCCTTATACATGATTTTGGAATTTGAGAATTATTTGTAAATCTAGGCTCTGTGTTTGTAAGTATGTGGTGGTATATTGTTGTGTATGTGGTTTCATTATACTGTGTAGAGGGGCATTTTGTTCTTAAACAAGAAAAATAATGCCTGTCAATGAGAATTTACTGCACATCTTTAATTTAAGAGTTTAATTGCTGTTGGAGGGTAATATATTGTCCTTTAGGTGCCAGAATTAAGCTGTATCTGCGATACTTGAAGGTAAAGAAGGAACAGGCATTCAGCTGTAAGTCTAACAACTGAAAAATAATTTTTGAAACTATGTAAGGTGCATATATATCCTATATGCTTATGCTTTTTGTGCCAAAAATACTATAGGCATATATAATGTTAAAAAACAACCTCGGAGCCCTTACAAATGTTGCTTGCAGAGGTTTTCAATGCATTGTGCAATCAATTTTCCTTTTTATATTTCCTTCAAACCTACCCCATATACCATTAAAAAAAAAAGAAATTGAGAAATGTCACTGAATGAGAATGTCTTGGGCATACACTGTAGCTGTATATAAATAGGTATGAATTTGCTTAGTTTTTCAGACTCTTTCTCCATAGGAAGCAAAATTGTTACTTCCAATAATACAGTTGGGCTTTGTGAAATGACTATAACATTGATCTCAGCTATCATTTTCTATCGTTATTGTGAATTCCTGATGCAGAATATCTTTAACATAATTTTTCCAAATTTGGAAAAAAAAAAAATTCTATAAAATATGCTGCAAGTGCATTTCTGTAAATTTTTCAATCATAGTAATATACCAAAGAATTGCTGCTTTGCCCAAAGCTGATTCTCTTGCTCAGCAATTTGTTTGAAAAGCTAAAGGATACCTATGAAATTTTACAAGAATGCTGAGGTAAAATTCCCTTCCTGTTCTTTATAAGAATGATCTAATTTGTAACTTTGTGTTTTAATTTAAATGCCAGCAATAAATAAACAGAATCTTTTTTTGTCCAATAAACCCTTTTCTAGAATATATAGTAGCAGAAGTTAGAACTGGCAGAGACAGACTAAGAGACAGTGTGTAATGGAGCAAATTCTAATGCATGTGATGGCTGGGAATAAAAATCTGCAAATGCACATCTTCCTTCACATTTTTGCTTTCAGAGGAAGTTTAATATGTCAGCAAAGACATTCAATGCTTTAGGAGATAAGGCTCTTGAACAATACATTTTAAAATTATGGAATAATTTTCAAGAAAATATATTCTTTTGGAAATTCCATCTGCAAGAAAGATCTGAAAGTAGTGAGGAAAGTTTGTTTATAAAATGGTTTGAATTATTTCACAGATACTTTTTTTTTTTTTTTTTTTACTCCCAACTGAATCAAATTAGAGATTCAACCAAATTAATTTTGTTTTGCATGTAAGTCCTGCCTGACAGGATATATTCAAAGAAAGAGGAAAAACACTCTCGAAGTCCCCATAACAAATTGTTCACTAAAGTGTAAGAAGTGAGTTTCCAATGTAGATGGCTTCATTAAAGATACTTTTTGGTTTTTGTTTTGATAAAATTATTTCTTTTTCTTTTTACTGAGACATCTTGACACTATGTCAACAATAAAAAAATATTTTCTGTGCTGTTACTAGTTCAAGTACTTTCTCTCAATACTTATAAAGGCAGGACAAAATTCTAGGGAGAAAGCTTAAATGTTTTGATCATTTCTTTTCAATTGCAAGCAGAGCCATTTCTTCGGGCTTCTTTTCACTTAGAGAATAAGTACTTAGAAAAAACATGGCAACTCTGTAGTAAATACTTTGTAGGCAAGAAAACCCACTGAGTATTAAATATATTTTATTCAACCAGTTAAAGTACTTCTGGAAGAAACTGGAATTGCCAAGCAACTTATCCCAGCATGACTGACCAAGATGTTTAGTGCTTTTGCAGGATGGAGCTCTCTTATATAAGAAAACAGGGAAGACCCTAAACAACCATTTTAAGCACACTGAATCTGGTTCTCCTGTAAACTGCATTTATGCCAAATAAAAATGTTTGAGTAACAGCAGCATGTCTAGAATCAGTATGGGATCTAAAGCATTAAATTCAGCAAAATTTCAAAGGAAGCTTAGAGACAGCTGCTGTCTCATTGGGTGATAGCCAGACTCTTCCTCCCTCTCCTCCAGACAGTCTGTTGGCTTTTCCTCTTTTCCAGATTATGCCGATTGCTTACACAGGTACAGAGTCAGGGGGATGTTAATGGGCACCTCTGCCAGTCCTGTGGATGTTACTGAGAGCTCAGAGTGGGGATCCAGATAGTTAGTGGTTCCATTTTTTTTCACTGTATTCTTGTGTATTTTGGAAGGTTGACATTCATTTTGCCTTGCATTTACTTAACAATTTTTATTCTAGGTTGAATTTGCCTGCTGTGGAAATAAATCAGCATTTGCAGTATTCTAGTGTTAAACGTTTACCAGTACTTTGCTGTGGTATTTTGTAGACTCTGCCATTTTTTTCTAAGGTTTTTAATAATCTAGTACTGTGATAGATGGGTGTTGTCCATCACTGGCTCACACAAATGAATTTTTGTGAGCAAATTTCTTTGCTCCACCAGTCCTGGAAATGAGCATGTAGATTACATCAGTGAATCTAATTGGAGTCTTGATCATACACAATATCAAAATAGGTCTGTATTTTCTTTCCAGAGATCACCTAAAACCAGGTCCTCCTTATGCATTACTCAGAGATGACCAACAAAAATAACAACAGAGTAAAATAAACATTTATTCGCTGTATGTAGTCAGATACATAATGCAAAGTTCTGAAGTAAACTCTCAAACTCTGATCGGCTTGTCTATTGGGGAAAAAAGTTGAAACAAATTAGTTAGATCTGCAGTGACCACTGCATCAGTATTTCATAAAATACTGTATTTCATAGAACGGTTAGAGTTGGAAGGGACCTTAAAGATCATCAAGCTCTAATGTTCTGGGCAGGGACACCTCCCACCAGACCAGGTTGCTCAAATGCCATCCAGCCTGGCCTTGAATCCCTCCAGGGATGGGGCATCCACAGCTTCTCTGGGCAACCTGGGCCAGTGTCTCACCACACTCGGAGACAAGAACTATTACCCCTCCTATTGCTGCACTCCCTGATAAGGAGTCCCTCCCCATCTCTCCTGTAGGCCCCTTCAGGTACTCGAGGCTCTGAGATCTCCCCAGAGCCTTCTCTTCTCCAGGCTCAACATCCAAGCGTGAGAAGTGAGCGAGAGTTTAGAAATACTGCCCTGAAATAGTAAGACAAATGCCTTGAACTGCAGGTACATTTAGCCATCAGATACAGAATGTAAGCCAGTCTATTAATTACACTTATAATTTTAAACTTACTTTCAATATTCTAGTTACTTTACTCTAAATTTACTCTAGTGTATTCTAAATTCAGTACCTAGGTACTAGTTTATGATGTATGTGTGTATCAGTGGAACAAAAAGCAGTTTCACTCTCTATCCACGTACTTTGTGTCACTAATTACTAGCATTTACTTTGTGTAACTAGTGGGTTTTTTTTTCCCTCATGCATGAGGGTGATTAATATTTTGACCACAATAATGATAATAAAATATTAAATAAATGCATCAACAATCAAATTCTCTTATTACTCTTTCATACATGAAAAGAAATGCAGGAAGGTACTGTAAGAGTCATCATATATCGTGAGAGTTAATTAATAGCAAAACCAGATTCAGATTTGCTGAAGCTTAAAGCATCTTTGAGCTGAAAGGAACCCAGATTACTCTTCCACAATTAAGATTTAGGATCATATGCTCAAAGGATTATTTGTGGGTTTTATTTTTTTTAAATGGACATGGTTTCCCTAAAGTACAGAACTTCATAATCTCCAACTACTTTAATTCAGTATTTGTTTTATAGGTTGTGGCATTATACTGCAGATCTAGAGTCTTTGCTTAAAGAAGAGTATGCAAAGAAGTTTCTGTAATCTCTTTCACAGAAGTGTGGTTTACATTATGTTTTTCTGAGTTAGATAATAGTAGAGGAAAGACACCTACAAAGTATAACTTCCATTGGGATAACAAATCTTAACTGTTTCCTACAGCTGCAAAAATAAATTGATAGTAAATACTACTATGAAATCTCCTGTTCTGGCTTTTATGTGCAAATAAGCTGTGAGGATTCTCTATGCAGACGTTCTGATAAAGCCTGTTGTAATCAACCTTCACTTTCAGTGGAAGGTATTCTAGAGCTTCGTGTCTGAATGCCAGGAAAATATTGTGTGTTATTTTCATAAACACTGGTGCTAGCAGCCTTTTTCTGTAAAATCAACCAACGAACTAATACCTTTTTTCAGTAATATTTATATTTAAAATTATCAATTAATTCTGTAATGGAAAAAGGTCGGTCTTTGTGCTGAAGCAGGTTCATAATGTTGGCTTTTTTTTACATTTTTATTTAGAAATTAAGCTCTGACAATAAATAATAAATATATTGCATGAGTAACAGTAACTGTACCATAGTATCAAGAAATACTATGTCTGATTGTTTGAACAGAATTCTGAGGAGTTTTGTTACAAGCCTGGTGAGATCTTGTGCTGTTCTCTACGTTACCATTCCCATTGTTAGCCTTTTCCCTGTTTGTCAGCTGCATTAGGGGAGGTGCAGGTGAGATTGCCCAAGATTTTTATTTTTGGTTCACACTTTCCAGTTTAAAATACCATTTTTTTTCAAAATTATTATTTAAAGTTTTATATTTTTAATGATGTATTCCACTGCCTGTAATTTCTTATGAAGTGTTTAACTTTACTTGTAATAAAGTATAAAACTTAATCCCTTGACATTAAATTAAATCCCTTTAATCTCCTGACACTAGGCCATACTTGTGATTGGTGAAGCATCAAGATAATCTTTGCAGCATTTCTGGCCTCTGATTTGTCTGGTCTGCTGAACTATTGACTATATTCATTTTAACATGTTATGTGCATTAGGAAATCAATGTGGCAGAGCAGATGGAAGCTTTTAAACTGATATGACCTCTGTGACCAAAATGTTTAGTTTTGAGATCTTCTGTACTGAACTAAAAAGGAATGTAGGAATAGTAGACAACCTCATTTTATGCAAATATTTTTATTTATGTATTGATGTATATTTTTTATAGTCATTTTACTTTTTAAAAAGACATATACCTTTATGTTTTATTAGGTCTTTAGAAAACTCTTTATTTTTGTTTAAGTTCTTGGTAGGAAAATAACTTCTCCATTACTGGCAGAAGTAGCTTGTTTTTTACCAGGTTGTATCCTAGTTTGACACAGAATAACCTTCTCACTAACATTCTGGGTTTTTAACTATATCAATAGATTGTACTTCAAAACTTCTTCGGTATTGAATTTTCTAATGCATATACTATGTTAAATAGGTCGATATTTAGCAGATCAGATGAGGTCAAATACAGAGAACACGATGAAGCTTCTCCATGCAGAGCTGGCTGGCTGAGAGATTAGATATGCAAGAAAAACCCTGCAAGTGAAGTGATGGTAGAATATGCTAATAGCAATAGGGGTAGAAAAGGAGGGATCAGAGGTGGTAATTAATACTGCCAAGGTACAGAGGTGGGTTCAGGATTAATTTTGTACAGCTTGCAGGGATTACAACTTTCTGCATGTACTTTCTTGTGGTTTCAGTATTAGATCCTCCTCCAGAGTGTTCAGACAAGGTTAAAACCTCCTTTAGTAGCTACTGCAATTGCAGTGGTTGTGGTGATGGCCGCTTCCTTCCCATCACTGGGAAGGGAATGTCTAAATGGGTCGCTGTTTGGAATGTTTCTTTGGACGCTGTTGGTGGGGCACACAGTATACCTTGAGGTCTCCTGGGGTTAAATGCAGCAGCCCTGAAGCCCCAGGATTAGCAAACTGTGCATAACTTTACATAATCATTTAATGCTTGACAGCTATGTCCAGGCTTTAGACAAGGATGTTGTGAACTTGTCACTGGAACCTTATATCTATATCTATTACTTCTTCTGTGTTATGAGTATAACATCATAGAAGAAAGTCAGAAAGTACCTTGATTTGTTATGAAGGAAATTTGTTCTCTTTCCATTTTGTTGGAATATTAAACATAGCTTTGTAATTTTTCACCAATAATGATTTTAAATAATAGTGAAAACATCTATATTGTCTATTTGTAAAAGCTGAAAGGAGGAAAAAAGTAACTGACCAGACAGGTGACCAACTGAGATGCAGATATTTTCCCTATTCATAAATGATAGCAGATATTAGCACTCACAAATGATGTAACTTCAGGCCAAATGACTGATTTGAGTAAATAAAGCATACAGTTTTGAATACTAGTCTGTGAAATTGGTGAAAACCTTAACTATAATGTAATGTTTAAATGTCAGCACACTAATGGACTAAGGAAAGAAATAGGCCATTGTCCCTATTTAAATGGATTGAGAAATGTTATTTAATAAAATAAATTAAGTCAATTGCTACTCTGCTTAGTAACGTAATAAAAATAAACATGATAAGACATTTTGAAATTGAACTACTTAATAATATCATCTCATTAGAATTTGTGTTATAAGCAAATTAAATTAGTTTAATGGGGAAATGTAATAGTACTCACTAGATTTTTTTTTTTCCTGTTAACTTTGTATACTTTAATGAATACCTTAATTAGGCACCTTTATTGATGCAGACATTCCAGAAATAAAATTTGGTTCTATACTCCCCTTTACACACCAGCATCCATTAAAATAAAAGTAATCTTGTAATGACTAAAGGGCAATTATTTTGAAAATTTCCTTTGCTGCTGAAGGGACTTTGATGCAATGGCTCATCTGTCTGTGTGCAGGGATGTTTCGACTTCCATAGGCATGTAACTGTACTCTTTAGTTGTTGTTAATTAAGGTGACTGAAAGTTCTTTTAAGTATGTTTGCAATGGTCTGTTAACACTGAATGTCATAGTGCCTGTGAGAGGTGGCTGGGTCTACTCTAGAGATAGTCCAAAGCCACCTGGATGCTTTCCTGTCCAACCTGCTCTGGGTTACCCTGCTTTGGCAGAAGGGTTGGACTAGGTGATCTCTAGAGGTCCTTTCCAACCCCTACCATTCTGTGATCCTCTGTGTATATTTTTAAAAGAAGTTGAAAATCTTTTGGAGTTGGTTGTTTTAATCAGCAGTTATGGTATACTAGATGTAAAATATGAAGCTCTCAAATGATGACAATCTGTGCACTATGAAAGGAGAATTGATTGACTGAATAGATAGGAACACATTCTGTGGAAAAAAAGCAACCATATGCCATGAATGTAGTAATTTATGTTGTGGGGTTTGTGGATTTGTGGGCTTATGCTTTGGCAGAAGTAAATGTGAACTGGTTTCTTTAAATATCCCTTAATGCTATGAGAACTATACAGTCAGGCAGCCTAAAGCATAAAGCAGTAAAGTTCCATCATGTCATTCCTCAATATACAGCCACTCAAATAACAGCCAGTAATGAGGGGTGTGTGCGTTTGTGTATATATATATATAATTATGCACAGTGTCCTATGTGTCTTTAATGTTCACACCAATAAGAGAACACTGAGGTCCAGTGAAACATGCCAAAATGTAGCAAATGGGCCAGGGGAAGGGAGGGAGGAGCAACATCATCCATCTTACTGAGGCATACATCTTACTGAGCCAAGGGGCTAATGGTAGTAGATGAGCCTTAGTATAACAAGGACATACTTGCATAATTCAGTGAGTGAAACTACCTCTTTGGTTTTTTTTGGTGTCTTTTTTATCTTTAGGAGAGTACGAGATAATCTGTTTAAGGAGAGAATAGAATACTTCTTGGAGGAGATGGGGATGTTAAAGCCGTCTGGACAACTCCAAAGACTTCAAAGAGAAGATTTGCCATAAAACTCAATATTTTCCAAACTGGTAAAGGAAAAGGGGTAAGTGCAAATCCAAATCTACGTGAGATTGGAAATCATGGAGCACTTCTAATTGTGTTCTCTGGGAACTTCCCCATGAGGAGCTCTGTCCTATGGGTGAGTGTTTTGACAGAGGTTTCTGAATAAGCATAATCTTAAGCATAAAGAATACAGGTCTTTTAAATTTCTTGCACAATTTCCATAGGCTGTCCATCTCTAAAGTTTAGTACTAATTGTCTTTTATCCCACTATGAGGGTCACTTTTCTTTGCAGGAGAAATACCTTCCAAATGAGATAGTGCTCACTTACATGTATTTTGGTCATTTTGAAAACTTCTTGTGTTTGCAGAGTTAACATTCAAATTATTGCACATGTCTTATGAAGATTCTTTCTTCTTCAAATTTGAAGTAGTCACGAGGAATCATGGGTTGCCCACATGTTGTTTCTATTTCTGAAATACATGCTTGATAGAGGCCTCAAAAGTAGCACCTCTACATAGGTGTGGTGAATTAGATCCCCTTTCTTTGTCGTACCTGTGACTTACCAATTCCAAATGTGGTTTAGATAAGCTAGGTGAAGTGAGCTGCCTTTTAGTAATAATAAAAGGAAGAAAGAAAGAAATAGAAATGCTTCCTACAAAACCTTAAAAAATGCAGTGGTATATTGCAGTGAGTCTCTCAAATGCCATAGTGATGCTATGTCTAAAGTGTTATTACAGAATACTGGGAGATTGCTATAAAAATACTTTATTTATAATTGCAGATTCCAGAACAATGCTGCAAAAATATTGCAGTTGCCTTAATTATCTGTAGTCATGTGAATTTTCTAAATATGAGCTGCTATAATCCTTTTACTTAGTTTTTAATTTACAGTAGTGCTTCTTGACATTAAGCTGTTAAACCCATGTATTATAAGTTCAGAATAACTTCTTTTATGTTTTGGCGCTGAGCTAGAGTTCTTGCCTTGTCTACTAATGTTGAATAATGGAAAATAATTAACTTAAAACTCAAAGTGTTGCTTTTTATTATGTGACAGTATTAGTTATAATATGGATTTCAAAAGACAATTTTTAAGTGCAGGCACAAATCAATTATACACAAAGAATAAATTATCTCTGCTGCAGAAAGTAATATTTATTTGATGAAAAGCTTGTTCATAAAGTCGAGTGCTGTTACTGTCATGGGCTTGTGTGTTGTCTGTGTGTATCAGAAACGGAAGATACAGCAGATGGTTGTGGTGCTGTTCAGAGTGATCTCAGCAGGCTGGATAAATGGGCAAACATGAATGTTACCAAAGCGGGGTGTAGGAAGCCCTGTACCTGGGGAGGAACAGTTCCATGTGCCAGTACAGGCTGGATGCTGACTGGCTGGAAAGCAGCTTTGCAGAAGAGTATACCTGGGGGGGTCTTGGTAGACAAGTGGTCTATTGGTCAGCAATCTACAGCTGTTGGCCTGCAGTTCAGGCAGCCAGAAGCATCCTTGTCTGTAGTGGGAAGAACATTGTCAGTGGGTCAGGGGAGGTCATTCTTCCCTGTGTGTCTGGTTCTGTCACAGACCAGACTGTGAAGAGAGGCTGAGAAAGCTGGGACTGCTTAGCCTCAAAAAAAGGACTCTGGAAGAATCTTGTCCTCCCAGAGTTTAAATACCAAATTGGGTAAAGATGAGGATAGCAAGAGGCGTTGGGACTGAACAGCAATACAATAAATTCTATAAATATTAAGCAGATTTTTTTTTTAATAGGCTGAGAATGGCCTAAAATAGGTTGCCCAGAGAGGAGAGGCTATAGTCTCTCTGTCAGAACCTGACAGTACATGTTGTATTTGGGGCTCCTAGCTTGAGATTGAATGTTTCGGTAAAATTTGGGAGACCATGGACAAATGGAGAGAAGCCACCAGTTCTTGGGTGCGGATAGTGATACATGAGTATTCCTGTCCTTGTGCACTTTTCCCTATGAGGCTTTAGAGAAGAGCTACTAGTTGTCATTTGTGACTTTGTGTTTTTTTGCAAGCATTGTGAGTTAAATACAAAATTAAAAATATATATTAAATGCAATGCTTTTGATCCCCTTTTTCCACATATGACCTTTTCTTTGCAATTATATTGATATTTTTTAAATGCATAGGCATTTGAGAGTTTTTTAAGCAATACTTTTGGTAGAAACAGAAATCTCCAGTGATGGTCACTATAAATTTAATGTTTTTATTTGTCATTTATGAGTGTCATTAGTCAACTGTAACTCTGAATGTGAATCACAATTATTGAGAGGTTTAAATGGGAAATCTCATTATCAGATAGAAGATGATTTATGAACAACTAAAGTAGTATAATTTCTTTCATCATCTTTATTTTCCAGGACAGAGAACAAAAAGGTCAAATTACTTGGCTTCGTCTTTGGTTATGTTTTTTTTTTTCCTTCTCTCTTCTTTTAATTCTTTCCTGTTTGTGAGTTTGTATGACGCGCCAAGAAAAAATTTCTTGCAGAATTTGTAAATGCTTTTGTACGTGGTTGTAAAATAAGGGATTGCTATGTGGAGATCACTGCCTTTTCTTTGATGCCTTTTCTAGTATAGTGAACATGTCATATACATTCAAATTGCTTTAGATCAGTACAGAACATTAATAACCCATAAATTAAGAGAGCAGTTTTTTCATGAAAATAGGATTTCCATAAAATGTAACATTACTCCACAGTACATAAGAGAATTTATGTAGGTCTAACCCAGAGTGCATCAGAAATGTTTGTTCCTACAGCAATCAATAGTGTGTCTGCAGTGTTGCTTTTCTCTGCAGATGTGTTGACTGTACAGTCTTTTGTGGTGATTTTCATTGTTATTACCAGTGAAACAGCTCACCTGGAGGCTTGGAGGACATGGGAAGGGCAGTGATTTAGCAGCAACACTTTGACTCCCTGTGAATAGATGAGCCAGGGATTAGACTGTCAGGAACCATGTCCCACTGTTGTATCTACGCTGTTGTAGTTGGGATGGTATGATTTTATGGGGAAAAAAGATTAATGCAACTCTAGCCAAAGATAATATAATCTTTGAATCATGTAGTAACTCAGGCAAACATACCAAATGGTATTTTTGCACTACAGTAGTTTTTTTTTTTTTCTATTCAACAACAAAAGTTAATTTTCATTCTTACTTAGCATTAAAATGAAATAGTTACTCTGTGTGTGCGTCTTTAATAATTCTGAATGTTCGTGTGGTGCTTACAGGAAATTCAGAAATTAAAAAAGTCCAAAATCCTCAAATAGGATCAATTTTGGAAGTTTATTCATCTGTATTAAGTACTTGCATATTTGGCCTTCAATCCACAGCAAACTGTAGTCAATGAGTGTTCTTCGTTACAACCTGTACCTTTTGGGAATGGTGATGAGGATGGGTTCCCCAGAGGGGCATGGTGAATGGACTTGAATCCAGGAGCAAAATAAAGGTCTGGGTTGCAGCCTCACAACGCTTTGTTAAGCTGTGCTAGCCCTTAGGAAGCGACAAAGCTGAAGCTGTCCTGCCTGTTAGGATTATATTCTTTCTCCAGTACACACTAAATACAAAGCAGTTCTTCTCGGCTTTCTTTACTGGAGTTGCAGGGATATTCCCTGGAGTAGGTAGCTAAGTTACTTTTGGTGATGGTGACAATCATATATCAACTACAGTAAGCATAAAAAGTTGTGGCTCTTCATGCACTCATGCAAAAAGTCTTCACACTGTGGCTCAAAAGTAATTTCTTCTGTGAAACAAGGGAATCCCCTTTCCCCCAAAATAATAAAATTCAAATAAGGAAGAGAATCCCTGGCCCCTGATTTTCTGCTGCAGCGTACTCTGAAATGATTTAAACTTAGACACTCCAAGGTCAAACTTGTTATTAAATGCTGTCAGAGCAAAAGCATTTGCTTGGGTGGAAAAAAACTTGAAAATAAAAATCCAAGCAATGAAAAATTGGGCCCAACAGTATTCTCTGGTAGAAGAAAGTGTTTTCTTCTGTTGTAATGTGAAATAGCACATTGGAAGTTTTCAGCAAAGAGGCAATGCATTTTTTAACAAAGATTGAAAACCAAAGGTAAGAATGTATGGAACTGCTGCCCAGCCCTGCAGTTGAATCAGTCGTAACTTTTAGTTATTCCTAGGGGGGGTTCACTATTGGTAATATGTAACATAATCATAGAATCATTTGAGTTGGAAGGCACCTTAAAGATCATCGAGTTCCAAGCCCCCTGCCCGGGGCAGGGACACCTCCCACCAGAGGAGGTTGCTCAAAGCCCCATCCAGCCTCCAGGGATGGGGCATCCATGACTTCCCTGGGCAACCTGTTCCAAT